>JARHVA010001259.1:2730000-3072500 GCA_037957365.1 Torreya grandis
CAAAGTGGGCTCAAACAAAGGCAATGTGTGATGTACACACCTAAATACACATTTATTTCATTTTACCTAGGAATTCCATCCTTATGCATTACTATATTAAGGAGGTAGTAGGGAAAGATATAGATACTAAAATTGAATATTTATAACATCTCAATCTTATACATTTGAAAATATCAATCAGGTCTCCAACCTTTAATTCTAGACCTCCCTATTGGTAAAAGGCTTGCATTCACCATCTTTATGTTCTTAAATTATTATCTCTTAGTCCAATCCTTATAATTATGAGGACCCATGTCTCCTATACTACATATAAATCTTAAAACCTAATAAACATCCTTCACTATAAATTTTATATCTATACCTATTTTCTAACCTTATAGACTACCAACCATAGAGGGACACTACCATCAATGGTAGTGTCTAGGTATTTATCTAGTGTCTAGTTACCAAAATTCATCCACTTTTCAAATTATTCTAAGCTTTTGGGTTAGCTTATTTATATTATCGAACCTATCATGAGATAGCTTCAAATTTTATGGTAGAAATACAAGTATAAGCCTTCTCATTCCTCCTCTAGAAAATACTAAACAAACACCTAATAAAGCTAAATTAATCAACTACACAAACACTATATTATTCCCTATACATCCCTATTCTCATATCAAGCATAAGATAAATCATATTATAGGTCTAAAAAATTTAAGGAGAAACCCATTATCATTATTTCCCAAATTAAAATCTATATCACTACATGCATCATATTTTAGTATATTTCACCCTTGTGCACACACTTTCTCACACATACGGGAGAACTACATAATTATAAGGCCTTAATTATAGTATTGGATATGTACGCAACAGCCAATTTTAGAGGGGTCTTTAGGTTATATTGACACCATGATCACACTAACCCATTTTTTAACAAACTCATTCCAAGGGTGAAGAAGGGTGAAAACTAGGTTTTGGTCAATTAGTGAAGAGTGACAAATTATATCCTAGATATGAATAAAATAGTATAAAGTTGAAAAAAAATTATGAAGTTGGTTTCATCCCAATTTTAGTCATTATTTCATACTAAAAACCTATGTCAAAGTCATACACTAGCATCGATGGTAGTGTCTAAATCTGATGGTAGTGTCCAAAATCACAAAAGTACAATATTTAGACTATAATGAATGATTTGGATTAATGATTCTACATGAGTTACACCTATATCTAGTCTAGATCTAATTTCACACATTATACCAACTAAGTACCATTATTTATTATTTATTAAAATATATTTCAATAGTTATACTTCAATATTTTTAGCAATCTTAGTTATATAAATCCATAATATTATTTATCTAAGTTTTCTATTAATTGGTCTATTGTAGATTAGTTTATCACCCTTGTAATTAAAATATTTATATATTATTATCCATATACCCCACTTAAAAAATTAGGGTTAAACATTAATTTGGTCCTTTTCCAAAATAAAAATGGGGAAGTCAAACTTTATATGGATTTTAGGAATTTAAATTGAGAATTAGATAAAGACAACTATTCTTTTCCATCTCTTGATGAGGTGATTTAAAAGGTTAGTGGTTCCAAGATGATTTTTAGAGGTGCAATCACTGAGAGGGGGGTGAATTAGTGATCCTATAAAATCCAACTTTAATTTCAATCCTTTCAAGTTCTTAATCAATTACCATAAGAATTCATGAATCATACACAACATTTATAGCAATGAGCAAGAGAGACAATGCAATCACATAATACATGACATATGTGAGAAACCCTCTTGGAGGAGAAAACCCACTTAAACCTAAAATTATACTACTATCATATAATAAAAATTACCAATCTAGACCAAATACAATTGATCAAGGAAATAAAATCCCTATTTAGTGATACTACACTCTTACAAGGTGATACAACACTTGTCTAGCTGAGCTGCAACAACAACCAAAATTTTATCAAGTTTCACCTTGAAAGGAGGATGTAACCCCATTATATGTTGAGATAACACAAAAAAAAATATGAACACATCCACCTATGAACTGATGTCTTCAACACTTGATGATGGACCTTTGATTATCACTCTTCACTTCGCTCATACTCAAACAACAAGAGCACTATTATGCCAATAGAATTATGACTTATATGTCATAAAAATAGTCATAAATATGTTATTATATTAAATTAATACATAGGGTAATACACCCTTCCTTTTCTTTAAAATTCACTCACAAAATCCTCTCTTAGATCTCTCTAAAGTCTCTCACTCAAGCCTCTCACTTAAATCTAGAAACCAACAAATTTGGTTTCACTGTTTATAAAGAAATCATGATCATCACCATATTAGTTAGAAATTATGCATAAATTAACACTTATAATCTATCTTATCAAGACACATCTTAATACAATCTTCATAGTTTGACCATAACATTTATGGGTCACCCTTAAGCAACTACACCTTTTAATAAGGCCCTTATAGCTCTTACAGGTCTCATGGAGACCTATTCACCCATTTATCACATAAATTAATAAAAAAGGAAAAAAATACCTCTTCTAAATTCATGGGTCCATTCCATATGATCTATAGGTCCCCCTTAAGTTCCAACAACAAACATAGTACACTTCTACTTAAGCAAAATTTGCTCAAATAACATTCTATGCACACAGTCATCATGAAAGAATACATGATTGACTTATAAACCTTTTTTAATACTATGTATTATTATTCAAAACTTAATAATTCACATAAATCATCCTCATATAGTCTAAAATACTCCCCAATATCCAATTAATCAAGAGATATTGAAATAATATCAAAACAAGCTCGAATATCCTTCTTGAGTCACTTGCAGAATATATACAAAAACATAGTCAAATTTTAACCTCATAAATATGTATATACACACTTTCCTATCTTAAAATATATATTTACAGATATGTCTTGGATTCCTCTACAATTTTTCTTTTAACACCATGAGCAAATTCTTCATGGATTGAAAGTTATAGCAAAAATATAAAATATTGGTTTTTCCTTTAAAAATTCAAATGAAAATGGTCACAATTAAACTTAAAACAACATGATATCATATAAATTAATTGATACTTATATAAAATAGGCACCTTATATATTATTATACAAATATCTACCTTTAACACATAGTTTACCAATGCCAAATATTAAACCTTGAATATGTTGACCTCATCTCGTGCATTCTTAAAAAATTGACCTCATATGCTCTATCTATCTCTTGTATGTAGCCCAATATTTAAAAAAGATAAATATCTATCAATTTTACCTCTTGAATTTAATATTCACTATTTATCTCTGTCTATATAATCACCTGTTCACTATTAATCCTTGAAATAATCTTAATCTTTATCTCTGCTAAGCATTAAACATTGAAAACTTGACACCATCTCATTAATTTTTGATTTATTGGAGAAAAACACTCCATAAATGTTTCTCAAACTTTAAATTATGAAATTTTACTATGGGAACTTTACTTATCTACCTAGAAGGCCAACTTTGCACAGTCGTATCTTTTGCTTTGCTTACTTGTAAGTTCTAAAATTTGGACCATATGATTTCCTCACATAAGAGAATCTAACCATGTAAAAAATTAATATTAAAACCCTCACATGTGTGATATATAATTACATTAAAATACTCACTCAATGTTTTCTACCACAGAGCCAACTATGTCAAAAACTTGTGTGGAAGGCCAATTTAGAACATGCATATCTTTTATCATACTTTGGTGCTTAACCTAAAAGTTAGTGAAAATTAACTATGTAAAAAAAAACTAAAAAAACACACATTTGAAAAAATTCTCATTAAATTTCCACACATGTGATATATTCCACCATCAAACTGCTTGCTTAGCTCTTTCTTACCTCATGCAAATTTGGCTAGGTATGGGAAAATACTATCAAACTACCTAGAAGCCTAATTTTTCCCTTACATATATTTTGACAAGCTTCAGAACATGATATAAAATTTATAACAAATAAACTAGGGAATAATTTTATAACCATAGGACAAAATCCCCTTGACTCTTTCCCATGTGGTGATGGTGACATCATCAAATTGCCTACTCAAATTTTTTGCCACTGGACCCAAAGTGTCTAGATGAAAAATATGGACAAAAAAATGAATTAAAATTATACACAAAAGCACTCAAATAATATAAAACAACTTAGGGACCGATTTCACATCCTCAAATCACCATAATCATCCTTAAACAAATCTAACCATGCCAAAATTGAAGATCAACCAATCATACTTCAAGCATACTAAAACAAACACATTGCACAGTTTATCATTATCACTTAGACAATAAAAGAACTATATTCACTCACCAAGACACCTTAATTACATCATCATGAAATCATTTACAACTCTCTAAAAATGATGTCCCTAGATGTATTTTTAGGGTAAAACCATGTCTTAGTAAATAAAGAAGATAGAGTAAAAATGAATTCAAAACCAAGTGGGGTAGTTTTTATAATAATAAAATGTAGTTTAGTCTAATTAATGTAAGAGACCTTATAGAGATACATGTATTTTTATTTTTTAGGGGTTGATTAGTAAATGCATAATTAGTTACCTGGATGACTTGACTATCCAAATGTAGATCTGATCACATATTGCATCCATAAAATGTCTTTAAAAGGTGCAAGAGGTATGACATCTCTTTGAACCCTAAGAAGAGGTTATTTAGAGTTATTTAAGGTAATATTATGTTTCAATCATCATGAAATATGGCATTTACATTAGCCCTAAAACTTCTAATGTAATTTCAAATATATTTCTTTCTAATAGTAAGCAAGAGTTGAAATATTTCTTTGGAAAAATAAATTTCATACGTAAATTTATTTCTAGTTTTGATGAAAGTTTCAAACCAATTTACACTATGATAAAAGTGGATACAAATTTAAAATGTATTCATTAATCCAAGTAAAAATTCAAAGACATCAAGAGTTTCATTATGAAAACATAGGTCCTAATTAGTCTTTACTTCATAAAAGCCTTTTATCTCTATCATTTACTTTAAAACAAATTTTAGCTATTATGTTTACATAACATCTTATATATTTACTTAGCACAAATTTTAAATATGTAAAAATAAATTATTACACTCTAAATAAACATCCCTATGCCTTGGTAAAGGAAATGAATAATTTTTTTCACTATATCCTTTGAAATTAGGTCCATGCCATCATACCTGATATGGCCATAAAACTCATGTTGGGACACAATGAAATTGGATAATATATAGTTAAATGGATGTCAAGCCATATGAATATGACCTCAAATTCAAGATATCCAAGATCATCAAAGGTTATATACTTACTTAGGTAATCATTAAAGTCAATAAAAAAATCATTATAATGCAGATAAATCAAGCTCAAAGAGTGTCTAATCAGTGGTATGACCATATTATCCATTATATTCTATATGTGTTATGCCATATTGAATTTAAATGAGTATAAAGGAGAGATTAAGATCAAAATCATCCAATTACATGTTGAAAATAGGATTCTAATATCAAAAAAAAAATATGAAGGGATTTATCTTAGATGTGTGACCAATGCTGAGGCTATTTAAATCATGTGTAGTCTTCACGATAAGCTTGAAAGTAGTCACTCCTTAGTTAATATAACCACACATAAGGTATTCAAAGTTGGTATTATTTTACAAAAAAATTCAAGGATGTTCATCATGATGTTAGAATGTGCCATGAGTTATAAATCTTCCAAAAAGGGAAAAACATGCAACTATGCTCTTACAATGAGTTGTGGAAGGTAAAAACCTCACCCAATGTGGAATTGAATTCATTACTATCATAAAACTAAACTATACTAAATCATATAATATTTTTTCTCATGGATATTGATCATTTCACTATATGGACTAATGAAATTGAAACTACAGGAAAAGAAACCAACAAAGTGATAAAGTTCTTTAAAGAGAATATCATTACAAGCTTTGGCACCACTTTCTCATTTTTGATAATGGGCCTACATTATAGTTAGCTGAATTCATCTAATGGGCCAATGAAAATAAGATAACATTGAAAGTTTTATTGAATTATCACCCCTAGGAGAATGGAGTGGTAGAGTTAAAAAAAAACTTATTGACATCATTAGGAATTATTCCACAAATAAACCAAGGAATTAACTTTCATTATTGAATAATTATTTGTGGGTTGATCAAACTAGACACAAGCAAGCCTTAAAATATTCACTATTCATCCTAGTATATGGGTAAATGTCAATGCTACCAATAAATTTTAAGATTACTACACACCAAGTGGGACATTAGTCACTTACTAAAAACTGTGAGAAGGATAAAAATAGAAAAATCTACACATCCCTTTTATACTTAATCCCTCAAGCACTTTTAAATTGGTCAAAAAGTGATGAATATGCTATGAAATATTTGAAACCTTTGAAGGTCAGGTTTTTACATAGGCACAAAATGACATGGCATACTATTTTATATTTTAAAGAAGAATGAAGTAATATTTTAAGGGTCAAAATGTGAATTAAGAACAATTTTCTTGATGAAGAGAGGTATATACTTAACTTTAATAAATTAAATAACCTTGAGGTCTATGAAACAACAAAATAAGAATCATTTGAGATAATAAATTTTATGAAAATACTATGATATTATGGATATCCTAGTTCCCAACCCTCGTAGATTAAATAAAATAAAATAAAAAAGATAATATAAATATGTCAAAAATAATTAGAATATTTCTCCTAAGATAGGGTGATTTAGGTAACCTCCTTTGGGGCTATAGACACCTAGTTGTAAATCAAACAAGGCCTAGAGTAGAGCTAAAGGTATATGTGTTAGGGATATGACACATGAATAGTATCAAATTAATTTCCAAGCTTCCCCCCAAACAAATAAATGAATAAAATAACATACCTTTCAAATTTTCAAATCATGAAAGTTACTAAAATATTATATCAAAATCCTTGAGGGTAAAGGTATACGAATCAATTTTCACACACCTTAAATTATTATATATAATAAAAATTAGTATGTTGTATGCTGAAACATATTCAAATACTCCATTTTTAGTTGGTAGTAAGAATTTTTTTATCATGGTATAATTTTGTTTCCGTGATGTAAAAACCATAAACTCTAAGTTATAAACATTTGAATATAGTTTTTCCCTACATACTCTCTATTTGTTATGGCTAACATGTATCAATTTTAAAAAAAAAATTTAGACCAACCCATTTATGACCCTAATTTATTTTTTTAATTTGTTTTTCATTTCAGTTGGGTCTTAACTTTTTATTTTTATTCAACAATTTATTTAAAATATTTTAAGTTTGGGTTAAAATCAATGTCAAAAAAGTAACTTCAAGTTAATTGAAGAAGGAAAATTAGGTTTTGTCAAGATCCCTTAACATATTTGATAAAAAACTATAGCTCACAAATACATATCACGTTATTTACGGAATTAAGCTTATGTGATGAGAATTTAAAAATATTAAAACTAACCTTACCTTTTATTTTTGCATTTTAAAAACATTAGAATTTTATTTTACTCGACTTATTATTTATTTGGCTTCTAAATTTTTTATTATTCATTGTGTAGGACATGTCTCACTATTTCATGACTCCACATCCCTTTTATACTCTCAAATAAATTTAAACACTTCTTACCAATTACAATAATCTGATCTAGTTAGATCATGCCACATATATTGACCTTATTCCATATGGAATGTTTTTCTACTCTCACATCCTCTCAATTTTTTGGGATCATGCACTAGGTCTAAACCACCATGAGATTTGAATCCAATCATTATAGGTCACTTGTAAAAATTTTAAAACTTTGTATTTCATTAAAAATAAAATTGACCCAATAATGTGAGAATTAAATCAAGATGGATTGTATTACATATTTTGATAATGCATTTTTGCACTCTTACATCCTTATAGTTTATTAAAGAGCCCATACTTATTCTGAAGCATTAAAAAAATGTAATCCAATCATTATATGCCACATGGCATCATACTATTGTTCAATCACATTGTATTTATTCCAACATTGCACTTAGACCAAGGTTGGAGAGCCCTCAAAGCTAACCAAAGAAAAACATGTGGCCCAACTGTAGACACTACAATTTTATCACTTCTATATTAAATTTCAAAATGGAATGATGTCCTATAATTACACATAATCTAGTCCAAAATAATATATTTATCTAACATATGTGTTTGAATTCACCTTGGGGCATCTATAGATGATTCAATTTTCCATATAAGATCTGTTTCATTCTTTGATCAATTTCTCTGTTCAATTATCCACTTTGGTCAATTTCTCTATTAAATTACTCTATTTTAGTTAATTATAATATTTCCCATTCTCTAAATCATTATTATAAATAAATTATATACATTTTATTAATTAAATTTATCTTTTATTAATTTAATTAAAATTATTCTAATTAAATTCCCCACATTTGTATTTATTAAATTGATCCTTGATTAACTTAATTAATCATTCTTTTAATTTTAGTTCTATTAAAAATAAAATTATAATTATATTGCATTTAATTAATTTATCTTTTTCCCTCCAAGTGGGCATATTCATGAAGAAATTATCTTGAGATGTATTAAAATATTCTTTTGTGAGCTAATTAAATTGATAATTTATTTAATGTACAAGATTATTCTCCACCCTTCATCTTGGAAACAAGATGAAGGGCCAAAATGATTGAGCCATGTGATTTCTTGGGAATGATTCTCCTCTATTCATCTTGGAAACAAGATGAAGGGTTTAAATTCACTCTCATAAAGATATTTTGAAGGGAATCCTACACCCTTCATCTTGGAAACAAGATGAATGGCTTATATTGATGTTTCTCTTAATTTCCACTCATTTCTTAATTTGGAAGAAAGTAATGAAACTAGTAATAGGGTGTGTAAAGGGATACCTGATAAAGTGTATGCATGATCCAATTGATGATGGGAACTCCTCTTTGGATTGGAAGGAATAACCTACAGATAATAAAGACACTAGAAAAGGGGTTGTTAGATGGATGCTTGAGTGGACTACCCAACGTGATCTAGATCTAAGAAGGGTATGCTTGTAGGAGGCTATCAATCCAATGTTTATAATAGTTTATTTGATATAAATGAAAATAAATAATAATTAAATTTAATAACTAGAAAGTAAATGCATGTAAGATGAGATGAAATTAAATTTATTGTTAAACAAAATTACTAAATATAATAAAATTAGGTCAATACTCATGTTAATATAGTTGGGGTCAGGTTTAAAAATTTAGAAAAGTCTCTATGAATAGGTATAAACACAAAAAATAGGGTTTATTTAGGGTCAAAGGAGTGAAATTAACTTTTTATTATTTTCTACCATAATGACCATCGACATTTAAGTGAACCATCGGTGGTTGGGCTAACCATTGGTGGTTGGGTGACCATCGATGGTTGATGTGACCATCAACAGTTGGGCTAACTATCAATGGTTGCTTATCAAGTTCTAGAAATATTTATAAAAGTAATGATAGATTGGGTAATTAGTTAAGTAAAGGGATGTCATGGATCTGAAGGATGGAAAATAATATAAAGATAAGTATGGATAGGGCAAGGATGTTAGAAATGAAATAGATCAAAGAAAATAAGCATGATATACCTATAACTTGATGGTAGAAGGCTCAAGTAATTTGGTCAAAATGAAAATACTTTAGCCTTAAAAATTGATTACAATAGAGGTTAGAGTCTATATTGATATTGATTGTTTGTTGAAAGGATGATAGATACCTATGTGCAAGATAGCTTGGATGCGGATTACTAGATTTCTCCCTTTGGATCTCCTCCTGCTTCTCTCTTGTTATAGGATGAATTTAGTAATTACTGTAGGAGCAAGTTTATAAATGGATAGAGGAAAAAATTTCTAATTATGATGATTTAAAGCAAACTAGCATCATATAAGGGAAATTTTTAAATAAAACCATGTTTATCTCGTACAACCGATAATGTTGAGAGACTTGGTTGTTGATGGTCAAGCTGACTATTAATGTTTAGGCTGACCATCAATGGTTGAAGGTCTAGATGAAAAAAATTTAAAAGAGAGGTGAATTATAAATTTAAGTTAGTAAATATATAAGTATGCTAAATCAACTAGGTGGTCAACTAGCTTCAAGTTTAGGTAAGGGTTATAGGCATTTCGACAACTAAAATTGTGTAGTTTTTGAGTGTCTACATTTTTCCCATTTTTGTTATGTATATTTGAATTAACAAGATGCAAAATAACAATTGATTATTGGTCAAGGTCTAGTTTATTGAAGTATGGGAGGAGATGTTCCCCCTCAAACTAGGAGTTGATGAGGTGAAATCAAAATTGGGTTAAGGTTTGATAAATGGTAAAGGGTAAGTCATGAGGTGGGTGACACAAAATAGGTTGGGCATTTAAAATGCAAACTTGTGAACAAAATACAACTAAGTGTGATAATTAAGATTGACCAAAGATTAAATTTTCCAATGTTGATAAAAATAAGGTCAAGTTTTAAGGAGACATATGATAGGGTGACCGATCTATATTATTGGTCATAACTAATCAATTCAATCTTATCAAGTCATATAGATAAAGTTGGCATTATTTTTAGGTATCTAGGGTAGGAAGTGATCTTGAAAAATAACATAAATGGTTTGGTCATACATGAGGTGGTGAAAATTACAAAGGTTCAACAAGGCAAGGCTGGTTGGTGTGGTTAAAATTATCAAGGCAAGGTCATCACAAAACATGAAAAATTATGGGTCAAAAATGGTCAATGTCAAGGTAGACATGGTACAAAGGGTTGATTGAAGAAGGGTAAGTCCTGATAGGTAAAGTTTGAGGTGGGTGGAGATTCAGTTGATGTCTCTAAAAGTTTAGAATTGAGGTGGGGTGCTCTAAAATTTTGAAAAATGGTGGGGGACCCTAACCATCAATGGTCAAGGCTTTCCCCATAGTTGATCATCAATGGTAACCCTAACCATCGATGTTTAGGAAAAAAACCTAAAAGCCAAAAAATCAAAAGTAAAATGAAATTTCATTTTTACCATTTGACTTTTGGCATTTTTGACCTAGGTGTTTTGTGAATTTTATCATTTGTACTTTTAGATTGTTGAGTTAGAGGTAATTAATTAGGTGATCAGTTATGTAGGGTTGAACAAGAGTTGATTCCATGGAGGGTGGATGAAAAATGTGGTCAGGCAATAGTAAAAGGGCTTAGACCATGTCAGTGATCATAGAATGAGGTAGGTGATGTCTTAAATTTGATAGGATAGTGTAATTTGTTTGATTTTGAAGTTACATATGAATGATTATGAATAATTGGTTAGGGTTAAAAATGGGTTGTGGGGAATATGATGCCCTAGTTTTGGTTTTAAGGGTTTTATTGATCGTAGGTAAATGAGTAGATGAAAGTGATAGGGGAAGGGTATGTTGGGTAGATATTGAGTTGGGAATAGAGTTAGGTAGAGGAATTATGGATTTTAGGTATTTTTGTAGAGATTTTAAGAGGTTTAGGGTTTGATTTATACCACTAATAGTCACACATAGTTACCATCAGTGGTTTAAATCAATCATCAGTGATCTAGCACTGAGGGTAAAAGGTCCTGAAGGGACCATTGATGGTTCAAGGAACAATCGATGGTCAAAGGATATGGGTAAAGTTGTGATAAAATAAGGGGGTGTTTGAATTTTAAATTTTGAAAGGTTTGAAACTTAAATTGTTTTTTTTGAAGTGTTTAATAGTTGTTATGGTTTGAAAGTGTTTGAAAGATTTGTTAAAAACAATAAAAGGGTAAAATATTTGAATGTATCTTGAAATCTTGTGAAATTGTTGAAAGTTTTTTAATGGTAGTACTTGTGTAGATGTGTGATGTTGTTGCAAAAGATCTAAAGTGTTAATAATGTTTGAAATGTATGGAAAAATAGGAAATGTTGAAAGGTTTGAAAACGTTGGTATGTGAATTTTTTTAAATTTTTTTAATGGTAGTACTTGTGTAGATCTATGATGTTGTTGTAAAATATGTAAAGAGTTAATAATGTTTGAAATGTATGGAAAAATAGGAAATGTTGAAAGGTTTGAAAATGTTCGTATGTGAAATTGTTGAAAGTGCATAAAGTGTGTATGAATGTTAGAAAGTGTTTATGGTATGTGAAAGTTGTTAAATTATTTTTAAAGTGTTCAAATGTTTTTTTTTGAAAGTTTTGTGATAGGTTGTAAAAGCGGTAATTGGTTTAGAGTTTGTTTAAAGTTTTGAATATTTTGTTATAGTTTTTAAAAGTGGTAATTGGGTAAATGTATGTGTTGAAAGTTTTAAAAGTGTGATGAATGCTCATTTGAAAGAGTGGTTGAAAGGTTATACAAAGTGTTAAAGTAGGTAAACACTTGAAGATATGTAGATAGTGGATGGAGATTTATGTTGAAAGATTTAGATAAGATGAGGAGTTAATGGGTAAAGGGTAGAAAATAAAAGTGATTAGGTGGTTAAAATGAGATGTTAAGGTTGGTGTTGGATAGAGGTATAGGTTTGTGTGAGAGGTTTATATATATGTAATAAGATAGATGTAATGGGTTTGGTTATAATACATCAAAAAGAGTAGGTGTAGGGTGGTACTTAGTTGGATGTGGAGAACTAAGTATGCATTTCTAATGTGATTATTATGTAGGCACACGATTAGATTCAAATAAAGGATAGGGTTCATAAAATATTTACTAAGGTTTGAGATGTGATGACCATGAAGGAGAGGAGACATATGGAGATAGTCTAACTGGGTGCAATGATTTATTATTGGTACCTACCATGAGATGTAGGTATGATTATGGCCCTCATCGAGAGATAAGACCTAACCATAATCACATTTTTTCTATTAATGGGGGAGATGATGATTCTCCTAGAGGACATTTATCATATCACATAGCTACCTATTCATGGAGAGACAATATACCATATAGAGAGTGAGAAGATCAACTATCATATGGATTTGATGTATGGTGCAGATTAGGTACATGATCAATTTCATTTTGGTGGATTTAGTTATAGACCCCTATAACAAAGGGCTCCTATAAACAAATGTTTACTCACCATGATGATGATGTCCATGTCCTTCTTTATGGTACTAGATTTGAGTAGTGGCTAATTTCCTTACAAATTATTAGGGATCTTGGTGGAGATGTTTTTAGGGTAGACTAGGTTTATATGGGTCCCCATGATATTAGTGTTGATTTATAAGGAGATCTGGGCCTTTCAAGCTCATAGGTGACATAAGATTAACATTGGGTTAATGATCCACTCAGGGCATATGAGTGCATATGGGTTTTGAGTCTAGTAGGGGTACCCTCAGATGGATTCAGTTAGGAGCCATTTCTAGTTGGTTTTACTAGATAGAGAGGGGATTATGCATTGATAAGTGTAAGTGGTAGAGGCCAAGATATTGAGTGGTTCAAGGATGCCTTGGAGAGTTTGATAGCTAGATATATAGTATAGAGTCCATATGTAAGTTAGCTTAGGTAGATCAAGTATAGCTACCATACATTATCCCTATAGAGCTAGTGCTAGATTTATGGGAGGTGGGATGGTGAGATTGAGATTATCCCATTTGACCAAGTTCAGAGGAAAATTGGCTTTGTGTAAGGGACCCCACAAAAGTTTCCATGATATAGGAGAGAAGATGTAGTGTTATTACTCACAAAGCCATAACCATAAGACATTGTTTTAGACCATGAGGAGCTATCAATGAAAGATATGATAGATGATGTAGATATTTTGAATGGTTATATAGTGTGGTAATAGGCTTGATATGAAGTGGTTAATTTTAGATTGGGTGTCAAGGGTCAACAACCCATGGATGTAGATCTTGTTGGGGTACTAACATAAGATGATTAGGTGATAGTGGAATTGGTAGTGGCATAAGCATAGATTACTAGCTTATAGGGATAGGTGGCCAATTTATAGGGTTAAATTTTAACTTTACAAGGTCATGTTACCACTTTGACTAGAGAGCAAGATCAGGTGAGGATCTCTCTTGGGTTAGTAATACAAGATAGATATTTATTGAGATAGAGGGTATGAGTGGCTGTAGTAGTAGTAGGAGGACCACCTAACAACATTTTGAAGACATAGTACTTATCCACCATTGAGGATAAAAGATATTATGAGGTGATAGTACCGGTGTAGCTACCATCAAAGATGAGATATGGGGAGTGCAGGGCTAGCTTGGTAGGGGGCCCATCTATAACTACTCTAGGAGAGTGGGCCTTGATAGTGAGGTAGGTAAGGATACTAAGGAGACCACCACTAGATGGTAGTGTAGGTGTAGGTGAAAATGGATAAAGTGGGAGTGGTGCCCCAAGGGCTTGATAGATGAGATTATATGATGTATATGTTTTTTATTTTGATATTGGCCTACATGTCGGTGATGTGAGATGTATATGAGCAAGAAAAATAGGGCTATAGATGTATATTGATGACTTGAATATTATGTTTTAATGTTTATAGATGTTTATTGATTATGTATTATTACTATGATGATGATATGAGAATTTTTTCTCATGAGAGAATATGTAGATTGATTATTGTTGTTCATGTTTTGTTCATGTGATAGATTTGATATATTATGATGATGGATAGTATGGATGGACTTATGATTATGTTATTTTGATGACATTTTTTATAAGTGATGTCATGAGCTTAGGTATGTATGATTTTAGAAATGTGATGATTGATTTGATTATTCTATAAGTGATGTTGTTCATAGATGTATATGCTTTTTTGATTGGATGGATATGATATATATATGATCAAATATGGATTTTGAGTTTGGTCATAAAATGATGTTTTTCATGATGTGATTATGTATATGAGATAGGTGATCTTATGTATATACGATCATGGTGACTTTATGTTTTAGATAGATTATTTGATGTATAGATGTTGATAGTAAAGAGAATGATGACATTGTTTATAGATATGACATGGTTATTATTTAATAGTTATGATGTGGCTTAGGGATAATTGCTTATAATGTATATGAGAAATGGTAGATGACATGGTTTATTTTGTTTGTTAACATGGTGTGATTTATAGATAGGGTTATGGATATGTGGATTATGTTTAGCTCATGAGTTTTGATATTTATGAATGTGTATGATGTGTGTTTTAAGGTTTATGAATGGCAAGATGCTCATTCCCCATTCTTTATGAGATAAGATGCATATATATGAGGATATGTGAAATATACAATATGTTTTGTCTTGTTTTTTGATAGGTATAGATTATGGATGATGAGAGGAAGGAATTAAAATGTGTTTTGTGATTAGATGTTTTAATTTGATATGTTGATATTTTAAGGTGATGTTTGGTTTATATATGAGGGATGATGTGTTTGTTCGTGATGATAGATAGGATGGTTTTGATTATTTATTTTGATGATGTGTTTTATGATATGTTTGATGTTTAGGTGCATATATGGGATATGGATCATAATATTGTGAGGTATATGGATTAGTGTTGTGATGAAAATGATGTTTTGAATGTTTGGATATGATATGTGATATTGAGATATAATGAAGATACATAAAGTTGGTATAGGTAACAAACTAAATGTTGGAAAAAGATTAAAAAAATCATGAGACACATGTCTTTATGAACTAATAATGAGAAGATAAGAAATGAGCTATGTGTTCATTGGTAAGGATCTAACAAAACTGAAGTTAGATTGGCTTAATGAAAATAAGCCTTTTGAATGCATTTCCTTAGCATGATTTGAGTGAAAAGATGATATATTGATCACATTATGTCAAGTAAGCTCAGAATCTGTTGATTTTTAAAGGGTATAAAGGGGAAAGTAGGTGATAGGTACTTTAAAGGGAAATGGGTGATACAATAACCTAATGTAGGTTAGTTTTCCCCTTCTCTAGGTGACTTAAGAACCATAATATACAAGTTCATGTCTTAATACAAAGTGTAGACTAATTGATGTGGGAAGACTACTAAATATATATGAAAGAGATAATTATGGCCTTTTTTGGGATAGCTCACTTTGATTTTGATATAGCCCCCCCCCCCCTTTTTTATTTATTTTTTTAAATTTTTGATAAAAGGGGTGAAGCTAATTGATGTGGAAAGCTTCAGATGATTACTTTGACAAATTTTTCTTAGCCACCCTTTAAGAGAGTGTTATATGTTTGGATTTATTTTTATGTTGTAGTTGTCATTCAAGGGATCAATCTATCTTTTAAGCAATATTCAGTTGTTAGGAATCCATCTTTTAAGGGAGTAATATACAATACTAGAGATATGGACCTAGGTGAGATTTTGGTATCCTAATTTGATTTTAAATGCTAGGTTGAGACATGGACAAGTATATGTGGGTTTAGAGGTCTACCTTTATGGAGATAAGACTCTTATCACAAAACGTTGATGAGAGATGAGGGAAAGTGGTTTGACAGACAACTGATCATGGGATTCCATTTGATTAGAGATGAAAAGTATCCATGAGAACCATGCCATGGGTAGATCCATGGTATCCATGCTTAGGATGAGGCTATAACTATGATGTATAATCACATGGTCCTATGTTGTAATCAAATGTCCCTAACATGAATAGGGATATGTAGGTGAAGGGAATTGAAAATATTGTAAACCAAGAGATGAGCTTAAGTTAGACAAAAAAGTGAGTTTGATCCTTATTTTAATAATAGAAATGACACAAATGTGAAGCATTGAGAGGCTTAGGTTATGGTTTGCCTTTTAGAGAAGACAAATGATAAGATCCTGATTCTACTTATGGGTTATGATGTAGGGTATAAGCTAATTGAAAGCAAACTTGCCTTTTTTGCTTTTTTCCATATTAGTTACATGTTGGATTTCCTTAAGGATGAGATATTTGATATTGATATCATGATCTTTCAAGTATTTTTTGTATGTACACTTGATTCATTCTTGACAGACATGAAGATGATTAAGGGATGCAAGGTAATGTTCATCAAGTAGTTCAAGTCATGTGAGATATTCCTGATGATAATCACTCTCAAAAAGGATCTCATGAAAATATATGTGAAGAGAATGAATCTACAATTTATGAGGCAAGAATTCCTCTGCTTCAATTATGAGAGAGAAAGGGGTAGCACTCATAAAGGTTCAAATTCTATTTTAATAGGCCCATAAAGTGAAATGGATGTACAAGTGCCAATCTTGACTTGAAGCACTTACTACTTTGGTTAATATTTTATTGAGAATTTTTTCGGAAGCTTCTGCCTATCCATTTATTTATGGATGATAGGGAGAGGAAAATCTTAAATTGATGCCAAATGCATCACAAAGATCTTGGACTTATTTTTTTTAAAGGTTTTCCATTATCAATGATGATCTTATGAAAAACACCAAAATGATAGATGTTATGATGATTTATGAAGTCAACTATCTATTAGTTTTGGTTGAGATGAAGGTAGTGGCCTCCACCCATTTGGTGAAATACTCAGTGGTGGTGATGATGGATTGGTGTCGATATGTAGAATGAGGATTGATTTCCCTAATGAGATCAAGACCCCATTGTGAGAATGGCCAATAGTCTTTGGATACTCAAAGGCCATGAGTTAGTGCATGATGTAAATTATAATACTATTAACATTTGGAAAACTTATTTACATAATAAGAATAATTCTAATTGAGGGTGGTCTAATATTAACCAAGGTGAAGGATACATTTAGCGATAACCAAGCCACTAAAGTGTCCCCCATAGATTCCATCATGTGTTTCCTTGATAGTGTGGGAAGATTTATGACTACACAAACAATAGATAAGGAGGATTTTGAAGCCATGTTTATAAAGGATTCCCCTATTATGGTGTAACAAGAAGTAATCTAAACAAAATCTCTTTGAGCATTCCTCAAAAGGTTATGAGGAACAATGTCAAGGTTAAGGTAGTTAAAAGTTTTGATGTACCAGATGTCAGAAGAAGATGGTTCCACACTAAAAATGGTGGGAAGGTCAAAAATAATATATGAGGGTGTGATAAAGTGATGGACGGTGACAAATATTTTATATTTGATAGGTTGAGATGGGATTTCAAAAGCAAGGGAATCCATCATGTCCATAAATTTGTTGGTAGATTGAGGAATTGACCAGATAAGGTAATGATGCCAAGAGTATATATATATGAGTTGTTTATAATGCAATATGACATATTTTTACATTGGTAGGATCCATTGGCCTAGTTGATCACAAGTTGAGATTCAACAAAGATATCGATTATTTTAACTCCTAAATCTAGAGTAGTTTGGAGACCTATGACCAGTGCTTCATACTCATCCACATTGTTGGTGAATTCAAATTCAAGTTTAAATTAAAGGGGAAGAGGTTCAATATTAAGGGGAATGAGAATAAATCTAGTACCTCTACCATGTTGACATTTGGATCCATAAAAAACATAGTCATTTGGTAGGGGGTTCTTCTTGAAAAAGAGTTGTGATGGACTCATCTAGAAAAGTAAGAGGAAGTGGTTGGTTATCTGGTAGAGGTGCTTTAGCCAATTGGTTGGTGGTGGCTTACCCTTTAATGCACTTTTTTTTGAGGAATTAAAGATCAAACTCATCTTGGAATATGATCCACTTATCCATATGCTAGTTTTGGTATGGTTTAGAGTGCATATACTTAAGTGGGTTAGTTTTATTGATGATATAGGTTTTATGATTAAGAAGGTAGTGATAGAGTTTGGAGGCTGCAAAGAGTAAGGTGAGGCAAAGTTTCTCAATATGAGTATATCAAGTCTCATATTCTATAAGTGTGTGGATAATGTAGTAGATGGCTTACTCTTTGTTTTATTCATTAGATGAGTGAACATTACCCTTAGGGAATGGTCCATGGTAAATATAGAAAGGTAGAAGGGTTGTTCCTCTTTAGGAGAAATGAGGATAGGTGGAGAGAGAAGGTACTCCTTTATTGAATCAAAGGCTTGTTGACAATCCTTGGTATACTTAAAAGTGGTGTCATTTTTTAGGAGATCGTGAAAGGGTTGACATCTATCTAATAATTGGAAGAAAAAGTGATAGATGGATTAGAACTTACCCTGTAGGTTGCAGAGTTGCTTAAGATTATTAGGAGGAAGAATCTCCAAGATTTCTCTAACTTTAGTAGGGTATATTTTGATTCCTTTAAGAGAGATGATAAATACAAGAAAATTTTCTGATAAGACCCCAAAAATGCATTTCTTGGGGTTGACCCTAACATGATAATGGAGTAGTCAATCAAATATGATTGCAAGAATGGCTAGGTGATATTTGTGATGTTTGGATTTCACAAGGATGTCATCCACATAGTTATCTACAATTTTATGAATGAGATCATGAAATATGTAGGTCATAACACATTGATAGGTTTCTTTAAAGTTATTCAAACCAAAAGGCATGACCTAGTAATAGAAGGTTCCCCATGAGGTGATAAAGGAAGTTTTATGATGATATTTGTGGGAAATAAAGATTTGATTATATCTCAAGAAGCCATCCATGAAGGATAACATCTCATGGTCAGATATAATATAAAAAAATTGGTCTATGTTTGATAAAGGAAATTCATCATTTGGGCAAGCAAGGTTGAGCTCACAAAATTTGATGTAGAGGTGAAGTCCCCTTGTGGGATTGGTAAGGGGAATGATTTTAGAAACCCATTATGGATAATCAATGGGTTGGATGAAATCAATGAATAAGAGACAATAAATTTCTTGTTTGACAAGAAAGGCTATGTGAAGATACATCTTATGAAGCTTTTTCAACACTGGCTTAACTTCAGGATAGGTGAGAATGTTCTAGAAGGCAATAGAAGGGTCAATTTTGGGTATATCCTAATAACACCAAGTAAATGATATTCTATTATCATGAAGGAAAGAAGGGTAATCTTATTGCTCTATGGAATTTAAGGATTGACCAATTTTGATGATATAAGGGTTATCCTAAGTACCCATTTTGACATCGATAGTAGATTCATTTAGCATGGTTTTATTCTCAAGAGGAAGGGATTTATGAATATAATAATCCCCCATACCAAGGTAGGTGAGAATGGAATCGTCATTATAATATTGGATGGTATTGATGATAGGAGAATCTTGTTATATCATTTCAAGATGAATGAGAGGAAGGGTCTTATTTTGGATACCCTTTTGATAGGTCAAGGGGCCCAAACTAATGGTATTGATCCCCAATAAAATTTAGATGGGATCATATAAAAGTCTTTAAATTTTGAGGGAGATGGGGTTGTTAAAGATGAAACATCCTCATCAATGATTGTGATGGGTTTTGGTGAGGTGGGTTTTTCTGGTGGTATGAACCCAAGGTTGAATAAATCATGATGTTTTTGAGTTTTGATTATGGGTAACTCTTGAGGTCCCTATTCATAAAGGCCAAGGCCAAATCCCTTCCAAGCACACCTATAAAGGTAAGATTTGGAAAAGGATAGTTTGTTAAGGTAAGATAAATTAGAAGTGAATGGTCAGATGGATGAGATAGTGGTAAGAGTGAGAAGTGGTTGATAAAGTCTCACATAGATGAAATTTGTTTGATTATTAGGGAGCCCAAAAGGGATGATGGTTTTTATGTTAGGATCATAGGAAGGGTCATGTTTAAGGTTCCCAAACTCTTGAAAAGTGGGGAAAGCATCTAAGGATAAAAGGTAATATTACCCAAGGGAGAGAAGTTTAAATTTGGATTGCAAGGGGTCCTCTATGGGAATTTAGGAGGAAGGGATAGATGATCTAGTTAAAGCTTCATCAATGTTATGGGCTGGAGTGTTACTGGTTTTGCTTGGTAGTGAGGTAGTGTTATTAGTAGTTTATTTTGAGGTGGATGAGGGAGGAATAATAAAATAATTAAGATAACATGTCATATTTCAAGAGGAAAAAGGACTAGGGTCAACTTTGATGGTAACAACTTGACCTTCATGTTCAAATTTCACACATTGATGTAAGGTAAAAGGGACACAACTCATGGCATGGATCCAATGGAATCTAAGTAACAAATTTTAATGTAAATCACCCTGTATAAGATAAAATAGTTTAGGAATGGTGTGAGGTCCCAATCAGATATGGAGAACCACTATTCCCAAAGTATTGTCCATGGTATCATTAAAGGAGTGAAGGATCACTGCACTTTTTGACATGATGTTCTTGGGTAGCTAAAGTTGGTTATAAGCAAGAGAGGGGATAATGTTGATGCTATATCTTCCATCAATCATCAACCTTTTGATATGGGTTTGATTGATGTATGCCTTGATGAACAGGGGAGGATCA
The DNA here is from genome assembly GCA_037957365.1 of Torreya grandis. NCBI lineage: Eukaryota > Viridiplantae > Streptophyta > Pinopsida > Cupressales > Taxaceae > Torreya > Torreya grandis. Next base: position 2,751,324 of record JARHVA010001259.1, read on the forward strand.
AGATCCTTAGAATGAATATGAGGTATTTTATAATCCTAGAAGGTGATGAAGGTAGAAAGTTAGAGGGATATTATAAAGGGTTCAATAGGTTGAGGGTCATCTGGTTGAACCTCTATAGATTTTAGAGCCTCTATTAGTGCTTGATGATGATGGGTGAGGTGTTAATTAGTTCATAAAGTCTAATTTTCACCAGTGTCTAGTGAAGTTATTTCAACATGATATGTTGGATGGAGTCATAAGGGTTGGAGGGAAAAGCTCCTAAAATTGATACTTTGGGTTTTGGTTGTGGGATAGGTGAAGGTGTAGGTGTGTGGGTGTGGTTGGAATGCTAAGAGGTTTAAGGGTATGCCTAAGGAATGGAGAATTTAGATTTTTCCTTGTCCTTCTATTGGGCCCAAGATTGGTTAACCATATGAATATTGTGGATTGGGGGATTTGTTGGGTTTGATGGTTGTTATGGTTCCTCCTCCTTACACTTGGGTGATAGTAGGGGAGTAGGTAAATGTTAGATAGGTTAAGTTGGTGGTTGGATTAGTAATGGAGGTAAAAGAGGTTCATCTAATAATATATCATACTCATCATATAGGTTATGAACAAGTGCTTGGAGAACTTTTCAATTCTCCATGTCATGTCCTAGTGCCTTATCGTATGCAAATACCAAGTTATCATTAAACCAAGAGGGTTTGGTATTGGAAGGGTAGAATGGTTTTATAAGTGGTAAGTTAATGGAAGAAGTTTGCAACAAACTTTATAAGATGGTTGAATAGGATTCATTCAAAGGTGTTAGACGTGATGGGTTTATAGTTTTAGGGATGGGAGCCTTCTTAGAATCAACTTTCACCCTAGAAGTTATAAGTGGTGGAATGGTTTTAGTTGATGATTTGGATTGATTATTTATGGTTGGCTTTAGGGTAAATTATTTAAAAGTAGAAGATTTAGATGATGAAGGGTTGGATATAGGTGGGAAAGTAGAGGTGGATAGGTTAGTTAAGAATGAAGGAGAACTTGATGATTTGTTAGGGGTAGGTGTAGATAGAGAAAAGGGGGATGGTTTACTAGAGGAAGAATAGGTAATTCGGATGGTATAAATATGGGGTCTTAAAATAAAAAGGTAAGTGGGAAGGAGGTGGTATGGTTCTATTTTGAGGTTGAGGTTTATGCAACTATACCTTCTTGATTGGTTTGGTTAGGGGTTTCTTTGGTGGAATAGATGGTGTTAAATCCAACTTTAGAGAGGGGTGAGTTTGACTAGGTGTGGGAAGAATTCCTAGATTCTTGATAGGTTTGGTGAGAGAGGTATAATGAGATTTGGCCATGTTAGATGGAGGTAGTTAGGATGGTTTACCTATGGTTTTAGAGGAAGAGGTGTTTGATAAAGATGTAATAATGGGTTTAATGGTGGATTCAAGTGAGGTTGAGGATTCAAATTTGTTTTGGTAAGGCAACCCTAGATGATGCCAAAAGGTGGATCTATCAAAGCTTAGTAGAGATGTGAACTCTAAACTTTGGACTAGTATAAAAAAGGGATTGTAGATGGGTTTTGTTCCTTGGTCATTGGTTTCAAAGATTAATCCTTTATATGGAGAAGAGGGAATGGTTCCTCCATCCTTGTTCTTGATGGGAGGTTCCAAAATTGGTGCTTTTATGGATGAGGTAGCCTTCTCATGTGGGATGGTTTATAAAGAGGGAATGGATGGTTCTATGATGAGGGAGGTTGGTGTAGTGTCCTCAATTAAAGGAATAGACATGGTTTCTTCCTTTGTTTGGGTGTCTAAAAGAATGGAGGGTAATTTTACCACTTTAATGGGTAGAGTGGAGGAAGAAGAAATGGCTAAAGTGAGGGTTATCTCCTATGGTGTTTCCATCAAAGGAGTGGTAGATAAAGCTAAAGTCTCATCAAGTGAAGAGAGATGGGTGGTTTATTCCTTTGTTTGGGTATCCAAAGGAGTGGAAGGTGAGTCCACTACTTTTGTGAGTGAAATAGTGGGAGAGGTAGTTATGATAGTGGTTTCCTCCACAATGGGCTCACTAATTATAATGTTGATCATATGGGCCTCATGAGAATGAGATTATTCTAGTTTTTTGTCATGGTAATGGGTGGAAGGAGAATGATTGGGAAAAGGTTTGTGAAATATGTCAAGGGAATGATTAGGAGGTGTATTGGGATTATCAAATGTAAGTTTTAAACTATTAATTAAGATTTAGACTAGACTTTTAAAGGTATTTCATCTACTGATGTCATGTCTAATAACTCGGTGAAAGGCACAATGGTCATTCTCATTATACCAACTAGGCTTGGGATGAGAAGCATCAAATTATTGGGGTGGTTTGATAGGTGAAAGTTGGATGATGTTAGATTTGAGAAAATTTTCCAAAACTAAAGCATAAGAATCCCTTATGGGAGTATTTTTTTTGGAGGAGCTCAATTTTAGTTTTAGTTTATTGGTAGGAAGGGTTGGAAGAATTGGTTTGATGGGGTTGGTTAATAGTTGGTGGTGGAGTAGTTTTTAGGACTATTGAGTTTTTAGATGCTTTTGATTTAGTATTGAGATGGATGGATTGGTTAGTGGTTTTGGTGGATAGACGGTCATTAGATTTAAATCTAGAATTCTTGTTATATAGTTTTAATTTCCCTTCATCAATGGCTCAATTTTGAAGTTTACGTGCCATAGTGAATGCCTCATCAAAATTTTTGAAAGTTTGAGCTTGAAGAGTGGGGGAAAAATGTTTGAAAAAACCCCAAGAGAAGAGTTAAATCAAATCATGTTGGGTAAGGAGAAATAAATATATTTGATGACCTCTCCATCTAGCTACAAAGTCAGAAATTGATTCATCATCAAATTGCCTAATAGAATAGAGTTAGTAATAGAAAACATTTTAGGTATATTTATTGAGAAGTAATCTAAAAATATTTGGGCAAGTTGGGAGAATGAAAATATGGAGTGCTTTGTGAGATCACTATACCAATCAAGGGTTGGTCCTAATAAAGACATGGGGATGGTATAAAGGAGGAGAGCATTATCATATGTAATCAAATAACAAGAATGATGAAATGATCTCAAATGTTGTTAGGGGTCCTCCTTAACTTGGCACTTAGAAAACTTAGGTAATTTCCATTGAGGAGGATAAGAATGGATATGAATAAATGGATGAATGGGTTAATTATATATTTTCTTATAGGATAAGAGGTTATGAGACCCAGAGATAGATGATTCTAGGTTGGTCATTTTTTCCATTAACATCTAGACCAAATATATTTGAGGTTAAGAAGATTGATAATTAGGTGGTAAGATTTGTTGAAGTTGGGTGGCAACAATGTATGGATAAGTGGTAGAGGGTGATGAAGAAGCCAAATATTGGTATGTGGTCATGCACAGTTGGGATAATGACCCATAAGGATTGATTAGGACAAATAATTGGGTGGAAGGTGTTATGTATCATTTTGGATTAGAAATATATGGGGAAGATGTCATGGGTACTTGTTGGGTAGAAGTTGGTGGGTTGGTCAAACTAAGGGGGATTGTAAAAATAGGGGTAGAAGATACTCCCATTGTAGAAGGAGTATAGGTAGAAATAGGTAAATTTGATCTAATGTTAGAGGTATTAGTTGGGGTAGTATGTATTTGGGTATTGGTTGGGATGTTGGATGGAGTTTGGGGAGTGGTAGTAAGTGGGATATTAGAATAATAAGAGGCTTGGGTGAGCATAGGTTGGGTTGAGGTGGCACCCACAGAAAGATGGGAAGGCATACCATAGGGAGGATCCATAAGAGGAATTAAATAAAAATGGGTATGGTTAGATAAGGTGTTTAGGTAATGTTGAAGAGCCATGGGGTTGTTATCGAGGAAGACATCAAAATATGGATCACACTCATAAATAATCAGAGGCTTGGTAGGAAGGTTATAAAAATGAGTGTTAGGTTGTGGAGCTAAAAGCTTCACTGATGCAAACATGGGAGGAGGTTACTGAAGGTTGCTGAGTTGTAGAGCAATCGGCGTCAGTCTGATCAGTTGATGTCGGTCAGGTTAGTGAAGAGAAGCAACCAACATTAGTTAGGGATCGGCCAATGTCGGTCACCTCTAGGCAGACAGGGACTGACATCAGTCGCCTGTGTAGTTCAGAACTACAAGTTTTATGGGTAGTTAGTTAACGAACCAAGTGTTTGCATGTCAAGAGCCAAATTTAGCCTAAAAGATGTAGATCTAATTATTGTAATTAGATGTCTAATTATTGTTTGCATGAGATCTATTTAAGAGACTCATGGGCTGTATTGTAAGGTGTGCTAGTTTGAGTAGAGCAAAGTTAGCTCCTTCTGAGTGTGAAGTGAGCAAGGGTGTTCCTCCTAATTCCACAACAATGCCAATTGTGGGTGCTAGTTTTGGAGAATCAGAAGGGTTCTTTAGGTGTGTAGGATCTTGGTCAGTAGGGGTGCATGGCTACATTAGGAGATCTACATGGTAAGTAAGATCATTGATCTGTAGGTGTATGTGTGTGCATGATCCAGGTTTACAGGTGTGCAGAACCAGATTGATTTGTAGGTGTGCAAGATCAGGGAGGATAACAACACAATAGGGAGCAGGATCAGGTGGGATCTACTTAGAGTATGGTGTGTACTCAGTCTAGAGCAAGAGAGGAAGGCAAGGTAGTTCCTTCCATAAGTGAGATCATTCAGGTTGTAGGTTGTTGCAGTTTAGGGGAGATCTACTTAAAGTATGTTTGTGTACTTGGAGTGCGTGGAGCACTTGTGGAGTGCATTAAGCACTGGTGTACTGGTAGTAGTGGATACTAACTAGTTGGAGGTGAACACCAACTCTATGTTTGAGTTGTGTGTTAGGACCGTAAGAGAGAGAGCTTTGAGGGAAGATTTATTGTTTATGCCCTAGAGGTGTGGGAGCCCTAGAGGTGTGTAAAGAAGAAGAACTGTGGTAATCTTCTTCGTTGTATTTCCTTCTAGAAGAGTTTTAATACAATTGTGTATTATCTCTCATATTCTGTGTTATTTCTGAATTCTAGTTACTTGTGTATTCTGGTTTAGTTCCACATGTAAGTTGCTTGTATTTGGTAATCAATTGTGTGTTTCCATATTTCCCAACAAAGTGGTATCAGAGCTAAGGTTGCAGGGAGCAAGTTTTGTGTTTGATTACAGGTCACTCTCAGGGGTTTTTGATTGAGTGGGAGTAGAGCAATGGCAGAATAAAGTAAGCTAAGAATGGAGGAATTGAAAAGCATGAATGGTCAATTACGGTCCTATGGAAAGAAAGAGCAGGTAGAAGAAAATTGTTGGTTTGTGGAAGATCAACATGAAGGAACTAAAGAAGTAGATGTTGCAGGTGATGTGGCACAAGATGCTCTGGTATGTTTCTTGGATGAAGTAGAATCTTATTTTATAAATTTTGTTGCCTCTTTCCATGTAGTCCAAAATAAAGTATCTTTTCATGGTAAGGTCTTTGAAGACTTTGGAAAGATTTATTTAGGGGCTGGTGTGCCTTGCCAAAGAATTGGCAAAGGGGAAGTGAAGCTGAAATTGTAGGCGGCCAACACATGGGTGTTGAAGGAGGTCATGTAGGTCCCAGTGTTGAAGATATGGCTAATTTCTTTAGGAAAGTTAGGTGATGAGAGATGCACAAGAACTCTCACAGTGGATGCACTTGAATTAGCTGGTGGTAAGAAAGCAGGTACTCTTTATCTACTTGATTATATTATTGATTCTTCTTCTATTGAAGAGACGTGGCTTTGTAGGCTTGGTCACATGAGTAAGAAGGAGATGCATGTTCTTAAGCAAAAGACAGATATGTTTGATAGACTAAAGAACTGGAAAGCCTTGGTGTTCTTGGAGGAGATGATGGATAGAGACCAATGGATGGGGCTAGAAACTTTTGAGTAGGGTGGTTTGGATAGGGTTTTGATCCATGGAGAGCTTGCAGGTAAAAATTCATCACTCGTAGGTGAACACAGGTACCAAAATCAGTTAAGGGGAACTGGCATCGAACAAATAGGTGCTAATGTCGGTCATGTGCAGACCAAAGCTGGTGATGTCAGGCAGGGTAAGACTGACATCAGTCATTAGGACTGACGTCAGAAATAGGTAAGACTGATGTCAGTAATAGGGACACCGACATCGGTAGGGTCGGTAGTCAGGATAGGCGTATGGGAACCGACGTCGGTTAGATGTAGACTATGTGGTGATCAAGGTCAGTCACTGTAACAAATTCTGGGTAGATAGCAAGCTGTCAAGGAGTCTCAAATGCCCATATGGAGGACTGAAGTGGTAAGTAAGCCTCAAATTCATTGTTCCTCTTCTTTATACTATTTATTGACTGCAGAGTAGGAAGGATCTAAGAAATAGTGTGATCATGGCAGGAATAAGATGCTGAACCAAATGGGAGATTTGGTAGGGTTGCCAGCTTGTATGAAAGCACTGAGAGATGAATGGATACCTTAGTTAAAGAATAGAGAGAATGGACATGTGAGATGGAAGGCCAGGTCATATGGTCTTGAGGAAGCTGAAGGACAGTGGTATAGGTTTGACAGGTGGATGACAAAGCATGGCTTTAGTCAATGTCAGGGTAACTAACTGTGGTTTGTCTTACCAAGTGGATGATGGTCACAACATTATCTGGTTACTGTATGTGGATGGTTTGCTAGCAGGTTTGTACATACAAGGTTTTGCTGAGCTAAGGGTAAGATTAGTTCAGTGGTTTGCCATGAAGGATTTGGAGCAGCAAAATTCTTTGGCATGGAAGACATGGAAGATCACAGGTTGATTTTGTCTCTAGTGGGAGCTGATGTGAATCAAGTGTTGGCAAGGTTTAGGATGCAGAACTGGAGCACACTAAGGGCTGGACATTTTAGTGTCTGAAATCACATGAGGTTTGGTATAGACTTGAGTTTGCCCAAGCAGTGGGTGATGTCAAAAATTTTGGAGCTGATCTGAGAAAGAAGCACGGAGGGTAGTTCATTGGATTCTTAGGTATTTGAGAGGGACCAGGAGCAGGTTGACATGCTATGCAGGGTCAAGTTCTTTTCTACATTTTTTTTAGATGCGGATGCGGTAGGTTACTTAGATGACAGGAGGTACACCATAGGTTGTGTGGTGGGTGGTCTTCAGGATTGATCTTGAAGAGGGATACAAACCATGAAATAGATTAAATGGGGTACAGGTACATGTACATTGTAACTATTTATCTCCAAGTGGGAGATTGTTAAGTTGTGGAGCTAAAATCTTCACTGATGTAAATAGGGGAGGAGGTTGCTGAAGGTTACTGAGGTGTAGAGCAACTGGCATCGATCTGATCAGTTGATGTCAGTTAGGTTAGTGAAGAGAAGTAACCAATGTCGGTCAGGGATCGGCTGATGTCGGTCACCTGTGTGGTTCAGAACTATAAGTTTTACGGGTAGTTAGTTAACGAACCAAGTGTTTGCATGTCAAGAGCCAAATTTAGACTAGAAGCTATGGATCTAATTATTGTAATTAGATGTCTAATTATTGTTTACATGAGATCTATTTAAGAGACTCATGGGTTGTATTGTAAGGTGTGCTAGTTTGAGTAGATCAAAGTTAGCTCCTTCTGTGTGTGAAGTGAGCAAGGGTGTTCCTCCTAGTTCCAAAGTAGTGCCAAGTGTGGGTGCTGGTTTTGGAGAATCAGAAGGGTTCTTCAGGTGTGTAGGATCTTGGTCAGTAGGGGTGCATGGCTATATTAGGAGATCTACATGGTAAGTAAGATCATTTATCTATAGGTGTATGTGTGTGCATGATCCAAGTTTGCAAGTGTGTAGAACCAAATTGATTTGTAGGTGTGCAAGATTAGGGAGGATAACAACACAATAGGGAGCAAAATTAGGTGGAATCTACTTAGAGTATGGTGTGTACTCGGTCTAGAGTAAGAGAGGAAGGCAAGGCAGTTCCTTTCATAAGTGAGATCATTCGGGTTGTAGGTTGTTGCAGTTCAGGGGAGATCTACTTTAAGTATGTTTGTGTACTTGGAGTGCATGGAGCACTTGTGGAGTGCGTGGAGCACTGGTGTACTGGCAGTAGTAGATACTGATTGGTTAGAGGTGAACACCAACTCTGTGTTTGAGTTGTGTGTTAGGACCGTAAGAGAGAGAGCTTTGAGGGAGGATTTACTGTTTATGCCCTAGAGGTGTGGGAGCCCTAAAGGTGTGTAAGGAAGAAGAACTGCGGCAATCTTCTTTGTTGTATTTCCATCTGGAAGAGTTTTAATACAATTGTGTATTGTCTCTCATATTCTTTGTTATTTTTGAATTCTAGTTACTTGTGTATTCTATTTTAATTCCGCATGTAAGTTGCTTGTATTTGGTAATCAATTGTGTGCTTCCGTATTTCCCAACAATGAGGGGAACCCTCAACATCAAAAGTATACTCCATGGAGGAAGAAGAATAAGGTGGTTGTTGGTTGGTTTGATTCCTCAACTACTATATAGTAAAGACCATGAGAGGAATAAAAAAGAAATAACAAAACTCACACCTCAAACAAAGAGCAAGCAAAAGAAAAGAACATAAGGAAATTAAAAATACACTAAAGTGTGTTTAACAACCTAGGGTTAGTTTTAAATTTTTTTTGGCTTATTCCTTAAAAAATGTAAAGAGGAAATTTGGTTTGTAGATCAAGTACTAAAGAGGAAATCTAAGGTTGGTTTCAGGTTGTGTTTAGGTACTCAAGAGAGAAAATCTATATTGATCATTAGTACATGGATTGATATTGGGGCTTACTCGCTCACTTCACATAGAATAGTGATAAGGGTGTCATATGCTTAGCTAAAATATATCAAATCTCAAAATTTATACTCAACTAGAGATCTAATTTGGTTTTCCCCTTGGTAATGACCTCCAAGTAGGATTGCTAAGAAAGGGTAAGGTTTACCGTTAGGTGATGAAATCCTAGTCGTGCCTTATCTCAAGTATGTTTAGATGTGTTGATTGATTATGTGGTTTGGATAAGTGTGTGATAACATGAATGAATTTTATGATTAATTACTTTGTATTTAAGTTACTAGATGAATTAAAATAAGAAGACAATCAATGTATACAAAAGATTTATTTTAAGCCCAAAAGAAATTTTAGATTTCATTCGATGAGCATATAATAAAGGAAGAAAAAGGGATGATAGGTCCTGTCAAGTGTGCCAAAAAAAATTCTCTTAATTTATACTCATTTCTTAATTTGGAAACAAGTAATGAAAGTAGTACTATGGTATGTAAAGGGATACCTAATAAAGTGTACACATGATCCAGATGATGATGAGAACTCCTCTTTGGCTTGGAAGGAATAAAATATAGATAAAAAAGATAATAAAAAAGGGGTTTTTAGATATATGGTTGAGTGAAATAACTAGTGTAAGCTAGATACAAGAAGTGCATGCTTTCTATGAGGTTATCAATACACTATTTATAATAGTTAAGTTTATATAAATGAAAATAAAGAATACTTACATTCAATAATTGGAAAGTAAATGCATGTAAGATGAGATGAAAGTAAATTATTTATTAAACAAAATGACTAAATATATCAAAATATGGTCAATACTCATGCTAATATAGTTGGGGTTAGGTTCATAAAATCAAAAAAGTCTTTGTGAATAGGTGGGAACATAGAAAATAGGGTTTGGTTGGGGTCAAGGGAGTGAAAATAACTTGCTATTATTTTTTTCCATAGTGACCATCAATGGTTGGGTGAACCATTAGTGATTGGGCTAACCATCAGTGTTTGGGTAACCGTTGATGGTTGAGGTGACCATTAATGTTTGGGCTAACCATTGACGGTTTCCTATGAAGTTCTAGAAATGTTCAAAAAAGTAATGAAAGATTTAGTAATTGGTCAAGTAGATGGATGTTATGGATCTAAAGGATATAAAATAAGAAAAATATATGTATGGATAGGGTAGGGAGGTTAGAAATGAAATAGATCAAAGAAAACAAGCATGAGATACCTATAACTTGATGGTGGAAGGTTGAAGTAATTTGTCTAGAGTGACAGTACTTTGGCCTTCAAAAGTGATTCTAATTGAGGTTTGGGTCTCTGTTGATGATTCATGTTTGCTGAAGGGATGTTGGATACTTATGTGAAAGATATTTTTGACATGAATTATTGAATTTATCCCTTCATATCTCCTCCTAATTCTCTCCTTTTATATGATGAAGTTAATAATTATTGTAGGAGGAAGTTGTTAAATGGATAGAGGAAAAGTTGATAATTATGATGATTTAAATTGGTCTAGCCTCACATAAGGTAAGTTGTTAAATACATCCATGCTTATCTCGTACAATTGGGAATACTTTAAATTAGGCTTAGAGTCCTAACCATCGACGACCATGCTAACCATTAATGGTTAGGCTGACCATCGATAGTCAAAGGTCTAGATGAAAACAAGTTAAAAGAGAGGTGAATTATAAATTTAAGTTAATAAATTAATAAGTGGTCTAAGTTAAATATTTTTTCAATTATCTTTAGGGTTGGGTAGGGTATCTAGGTGTTTTGACATCTAAACCTTTTTTTCTTAGGAATGATTCTCCTCTGTTCATCTCTGAAATAAGATGAAGGGTTTAAATTCACTCTCACAAAGATATTTTGAATGGAATGCTTCAACCTTCATCTTAGAAACAATATGAATGTCTTATATTAATTCTCATTTGACATTTTTAAAGATCATCCTCTACCCTTCATCTTGATTAAGATGGACTCACATCATTGATCCATGTGTTGATACATCTGAAGATTTGAGAAATAATTTAAAAATTTTAATATTTATTTAAAGATGAAAGTTCCTATTTGAACCATTTTTTTTATAAATACATCCCATTTCATTACAATTCAACATGTTCAAGAGTTATAGTGAAGCCCTAGTGTTTTATCGAGCTAACTTGTTCATCAACCTTCTTCTTGTGATCAATTTAACATGGTACATAATTTTTTATGGATATTTCATCACATAATTGGAATTTATAAATACCATATAAAAATACATTATATCCAAATCCTAACAAAGATGAGTTCCAATGAAGGTCTACATCATGTTTGTTTGAATCTTTAGCATTGTTCTCTAATTGTTTGTTTTAATCACGAGGTCTTAGGCGTACATTTTCATATTTTTGATTGATTTGATTGTATTCAAAAATTGGTGAAAATATTGATAAATTTTCATTATAATTATATATATGGAATTCCTACTAGGACCAACAACTTGTACCTTTATTTTGAGCCTCTTTTGTAATCTATCTTTGAAGAAAATCTGATTTTTGTTAAAACAATGGATAGTAAACCATTCATAATTTTTGATATATTATTTATTTTAATATGAATTTTTTAAAGGAGGTGAAAAATTTTACTATAAAAAACCTATAAAAATTTAGTTAAAAATTGACATATATTCTAGGAGTTACGATCAAATTAATAACTGTCATCTTTTATTTCTGATTTTAATTTTTGTCTAAAAATGACTTACAAAATGTTCATAAATTTTGATATATTATCTATTTTAATTTTAAATTTTTTAGAGGTATGCGTATTTGTTCTATAATATATATCTAATTTTTTAAAATAAATTTAAGAATATTTTATAAATTAAGGGTTCAATGACTAAATGATAAATTTTATTTCATTTTCATTTTTTTTTAATATTATTATTAAAAATGGTTGGTAAAATAATCATAACTTTTTATTTTTTTATCTATTTTGATATAAAAAATTTAGGTGTGTATATATGTACTATAAAAAATATAAAAAAAAATTGGAAAAATAATTTATACTTTATAAGTTGTCATCAAAATAACAAATGTTACTTTTGATTTTTTATTTACAAATTTTCACTTGTCAAAGACACACTTGGAAAAAATACTAATTTTTTTTTCCTTTAAGTTATAAAAGGGTGGGATTATTTATTCAAACAATAAAATTTTATCTTCACATCTCATTTTATTGCTTTAAAAATTAATCCATATTTCATTTTGGGTTGTAAAAACACTTACTTATTTTTCAAAGCTTTCTCATTTTGTGCAAGTATTCTTTTTTTCTTATTGTTATTTGAGAGTGTGTTGTGGAAATATTTTATGTGCATGCCCTAAATTTAGGGTGAATAAAAAACACAAATATTTTATTTTTTTTAAATCCCTAAGATTTTCCTTTTATGCTTTTCTCTATCCCTTCATGGAGTTGTGTAAATCAGAATGGTAATACCTTCCCTTTTTATTTTATCTTAGTGAGTAGGAGTTCATAACCTCCTCACAAGACCTTTAGAGGTGTGTTGACCTAGGGTTTCATCTCATAGAGTTTTATGAACCTCAATTATCCACTGGGTTATATAAATTAAGCATACTATTTGATTTGATAGTGGTTGAGCGATTAACTTAACACATTGAATAAGTCCTCAAAGCATGCATGTACTAGAATTCAAACTTCATTGAGAAACAAATTGATATTTATAAACCACCCATGTCATGAAAGGTATATCAATACAATATAATATTCCCTCAAAAAAATTAGTTTAAAACTCTTTGGCTATGACACATTCATTGATGTAGGGGTGCAAAGGTTAAAAACCCCCAAAGATATCTTTTATGTAAAAAATTTTTGAGAGAAGGTGGTGTAACAACCCTACCATTAATTACAATAATTTATTTAAATAATCTTAAATTTTATCCTATCTCAAGGATAGTATATCAAATCAATTGATTAATGTGGAGTAATATAGTTAGTCACTAAAATAGGGTCGATAGACTGAGTATTACCTTGATTGATTATGGTGTCAAAACTTTGTACTAATTTTCTTACACCTACACAAGCAGGTGATACTTTTTCCATGATCTTAATCTAACTTTTTCAAAACTTGTACATTTCATACCTTCTTTGTATGTAAGTGTACCATTACTCTATCCACATTCCAAGTCAAAATTAGTCATTTTTACCACTTGTGTCCAAATTGTGTCTCAAACTAGACCTATCTTATTTAAAGTGTATTGTTACTTTATCCATGTGAGTTTGAAACTATTCTAGTCTTGTTACTAAGTTATTAGTTATAAGTTCATTTTGAATCAATATTTAATTTTATTCCCTTGTATCTTATCAAATCTATTCAAAATGAACTATTCATAGTCAAGTTGTTCTGAAATTAGCTCCATTTAAGTCAAATATTCTTTTATTTTTTAAATAATGTCATTATATTTTTGTTCAATGTGCCACACCTATTAATTGGGAATGAAAAATTCATGACATCCATCATTTATCTCATTTAATTCCAATTCTAATCTAATCTTTCCCCTTGTATGAATCCTTACTTAGGGACATCCTTTGACTAGTATTATATTACCTTTCCATTCAATTATATGAATTTTGCACTAGATTAAGAATGATACATGTTTAAAAATATGGATGATCTCTTTTTATGGATATTTGAAGTAGGTATTTGACTACCTATAGATTTTGATCTAGCAAACCTATATTCTATCTGAAGTAGTAGTCACACTTTTTTACAAATATGTCCATCAAATATCTTGTATAATAGTTACCCACTTGATCTTAGTCATCCTAGTAAAAGGGAAACTATTTTTGCACCTTTGTCTAATACCTATTCAACTTTTAAACCATAACAAATCTAGTAATCCAATCATGTCTTATTATTTACCTTCCAAGATCCATTAGCTATTTAAGAAGTAAGTACACCCTAATTTGAGAATCACTCGTTAAGGATATTCCAAGATCACTTTATTAATCATAACCATACCCATTCACTTTCAAGTCAAGATCAAGCCAAATCACTAATTTCCAATGTTCTCATTGAATCAACCATATTTAATGAGTCATCCATTAACCATAATCCTATTTTTTATGATCCTTGATTTGAAGACCTCTCTATGGTTGATTACCTATATTTGATGAACCATTATTTGATGAGCCCATATTTGAAGAACCCTTTAATGATCTATAATTTATTTTTCTCCCATCTTCTAGAGTACCTCATTTCCAAAAATTCCTTCATCCAAAATCCTCAATTTCTAAGTGCATAGAAAAAAGGTACTTATGGAAAATGTAATTTAATATGGCCTCTTTATGGATAAATATAAAATAAGATCAAATTTATTATCAAAATCTAGTTTTATTTTAGAACCAATATCAGAATTGGGTTCCATTATAGAACCACTATCAGATTTAGAATTAAAAAAAATCAATGTTAGTATCAACATCAGGTTCAAAAAATCTTGAGTCAAAATTAGTTATATAATTATAATATATTAATGGATACTATAAAATTTGTTATACACTTCTACCAAATCCATTTGAGTCAAAATTGTTTACATCAATTTCAGAATCAACATATCTTAGTAGATGTTATGATATCAACTACACACTTCTTGCATATATTGAAAATAGTTGTGATCATTCTATAGTTATTGAAGAAGTTTCCTTCAGTATAAGTGTAAATTTTATTGGTAGCCTCTATGAGGATTGTGTTACCTTTTACCTTTTCACTAACATTATATATGCATTTTACATTAACCATCCTAGCCATTATATTGATATTCCACATCCCACAAATGTTGATTAGGGCCAACATAATCACACATTATTGAATTTATTTCATGTAAAAAATTCAATGAAATAATCCTTGGGGATCCAATACAACATTTAGATAGAATAAAAATCTCCTATTAAAACCTTGTTTGATGCACTAAGGGGTAATCAAAATCTAAACTCATCATTTTCTTAGTGAAACCTTGTTTGAGGTGCTAGATGATAAATGAGATAAAAAATTAGAAACCTTTAGTGAAACCTTACTTAAGGCATTAAGGGACAATCAAAATGATTTATCAACCTCCCTTAGTAAAACCTTATTCAAATCACTTTTTGAAAATATAAATTAGAATAATCAATAATGCTTTTTTAGTGAAAACCTATTAAAGGTGCCAATAGATGATCCAATTAGTTCTTCATTATTTTATAAATACATTATTGAAGTAAATATTATCCCTAACATAGCCAAAAATAATTCAAATCTAAATTCATCGACATTATGTGTGAAGGATCAAATCTCAAGTTATGCAGCTTGAAGATAGGATTAGTGAGCTCAATAAGGAGGTCACATAACTCAACAAGATTATTGATAAGGGAAAGAAGATGATGGATAACTCCTCCCATTATGAGACTAATATGGAAGATATTTTCAAAAGAATGAAATATTTGGAGGGAATTATGGATCATATTAGGAGAAGGTAGATTGATCATATGTCCATACACCAAGCCATTATAGATTTCCTTGAGTTTCAATTTAGGCAAATTTTCACCCTTAACAACTTGCATCTAGCTTTGTGAAAGGGTAGTACTAAGAAGAATTATGATCTAATCACCATTGACCTGATAGACACATCTCAAAATACTACTCTTAATCTATTTAATTCATTAGAGGGACTCAAGAATAGCTTCAACAAGCTCAAGTGAAGCTTCCTTTTCTTAATTTCTAGTTCTCTATTTTGATGACTTGTTGCTGCTTTGATGTTGTGACGCTGTTGTTGATATGATGTTTTGGTGTTTTTATCTAGTAGGATACTCCCTGTTGTTTCCCTCTCTTATTTATTCTAGTTTTATACCTTTTTTTAGCTAGGGGTGGACCCCACTCATAAAAAAATCACTACTATACTCATGTATTATCTAGATTTTGAGCCTTTTTTGGTTATGGGTTTCCTTATTTTATCTAGCTTTTGAGCATTATTTTTTATTTGGTATGGTCTCTTTCAAAACCATTTACCAATAATAAAAAAATGTTGTGTGTGACTAAAATTAACAAATTTCATTTATCTCCCAATCATTATACATTTTGATTATGATCCTATTATATATTCAAAACCTATATTCCATTAAACAATCAAATCATTTATTCATTGCATATCCATCTGTACACTACTTAGAAGCACTCTTTTTCAAAGAGACTATGAAGAAATCTTATTTAATTTTTTTGAGAAAGTAGAATAAATGGGCAATGAATGTCACAATAGCATCAGTATAGTCTACATCATCAACAAAATTCTAACAAAGAAGATATTCAAAATTGGTATGGGTTAGAGAACAAATATTTATCCCTATGCATCTCATAATCCTTAATTGAGTTGATATGCTAATGAAAAAAATAAAAAAAATCAAAATAATATTAAAAAATAAAGATAAATAATTTGTCCAATGGTGAAAACCATGTTTGTGGTACCTTGGACAAGTACCATGATAAAAACTAGGTTTATGGCATCATATGTAGATAATTTGTCATCTACAAGTACATTGATTATTGGGGGCATCCTTGTCTACATTGAAATCCATTCCCATCATATTAATTTTTCCTAAACCATATTTTTTCTCATTCTACCCTAGTCCAAATTTTCCCTCCCATCTTGCTTTTAATAAGAAAGTGGAAGTTGTTTTGAGACTTATTTTGGAAAATATCTTGGCATATCCTCTAAGATATACTTTGATGACTGGACATTTTGGTTCCCATGTGATGTGTTACTTGGAGATTAATAATATGCTTATCATTTTGTATTATCCAATCTAATCATCCTAATTCTATCATTTAATATTACATCCCATCTTGGTGATAGAACATTTTTTCCCTTTTCTAGTGATCTTTTATGGGTATATTGTTCCAAACACTCATAACCATTCCCATTCCATGTTGTCACCATTTTATTAGTCCATATTCCATGTTCACCATTTTTTAATTCAAATCATTTTTCATATCATAATTCTCTATTGAGTTGAGATGCCAAAAACTTAAAAATATTGAAAATTTTCTAAAATCCAAAACATTCATAACATTAAAACACCTTAAAAATCAGAAAAGGCCAAAATCTCTAAAAATATATACAAGCCACTAAAATCAAAAAATGTTCATATTATCATAGGTTTAGTCAAAAACCCTTGATAAATATTAAATCCTTTGGTTGTGTCCTTCCTAAATACACCCTATTGGGGTAAATTTAAATCAAACCCATCTTATTGGGGCAAAGTCAAATAAAATTGCTCTAATTCAAGCTCATTGCTTTCATTCTATTTAGCACAAGTTTAATTTTGCATCTTATTTTGGGATGCCCTATTACAAATCCTCTTGCATGTATCCTTCATTGGGGAAATAAATTCCAACCTTGATTATCATTGAGTATATCAAATGTAATTATACTTGACTAAAGACAAGATTACTTTTTGTTGCTTTTTGTATTCTTGTTCATGTGTTTGCTTATTTGTTTGTTTATTTGTTGTTATTATTATTGTATTAACTTAGTCAATTATTTTAATGAGGTCATAATAATTGTATCCATTTTCATACACTTATACGTGTGTCCATCCATTGGCATACATCATCACTGTTATCATGGTTTTTACCTTTGGTGCATTATTGTTAATTATGTATTGGAGTGAGGGTCAGTCCTTACGTATATTGTAGCTAGGTCATCACAATGTTTTATATAATTATGAATAAAGTCATATGCAATATAAAAAATAAAGTTTATAGTGTTTTACATGTCAATTCCATCAATTAAGACATATCTTATAAAATCCAATCATTTTGGTCATTTCACATCATCGTATTTATCCATGATCAAATCACAATGATTGAAAATTATGGTTATACATATGATAATCAGTATGTACATCTCCAAATAATCATATAAAAGATATTCATACACATTAATTATCCATTATTATTATTCTAATCATATAGTCCTATCATCATCATTTTTTATCCTAATTTTTGGGAAAACTAAATCAACCTAAGGTCTTTTTAAACTATGTAAGTAATGTTCAGTACCAACTAGTTTATGAGGTTAGCTCAACCACCCTTATTTTTTTCTTATTAAAATCCATGCCCCCAATTTTATCATATAATTATTTAATCATTATCTTATTTTTCCTTTCTTCAGTCTCTATTATTTTCCATTATTTCATTATTAAATCAACACATCCATTATTTCATTGTCTAAATTTTCATCCATATTTTTTAGATTATTATTATTTAAGAATACATTAATTCATCTACATATCATAATTCCTTTTGAAATAGAGGAAAATGTAGACACTAAAATTTTATCACTTTTATGTTATTTTGAAAAATGGAATGACTTCCCACAATTACACACAATATGGTCCAAAATCATCTATTTATCTAACATACATATTCTAATTCACCTCGAGGCATCACTAGGTGAGCTAATTAACTATATCATATTTTTTCAATTATCATTCTCTAATTATTTATCTATCTAATTATCTACTCTGATCAATTTCTCTATTCTGGTTAATGCTAATATTTCCTTTTATCTAAATCATTCTTCTAATTAAAATCTCTATATTGTATTAATTAAATTGATCTTTGATTAATTTAATTTAAAAAAATCTAATTAAATTCTCCACATTTTTATTAATTGAATTGATCCTTAATTAACTTAATTAATCATTCTTCTAATTATAGTTCTATTGTAAATAGAATTATAATTATCTTGCATTTAATTAATTCCTCTTTTTCCCTCCAAGTGGGCATCTTCATGTAAAGAAAAGATATTTGAATCATATGGATTATTATTTTTTGATATAGTTAAACTGATAAGTAAACTAATGTACAAGATTATTCTTCACCTTTCATCTTGGAAACAAGATGAAAGGCCCACATGATTGATCCATGTGCTTTCTTTGAAATGATTATCCTCAATTCATCTTAGAAAAAAGATGAAGGGTTTATGCACTCTCACAATTCTATTTTTAAGAGAATCCTCCACTCTTCATCTTGGAAACAAGATGAAGGGCTTATATTAATTTTCATTTTCTATTTTCAATTATCATCCTCCACCCTTCATCTTAATTGAGATGAATGGCTCACATCATTGATACATTTGTTGATCCATGTGCACATTTAAATAATCATTTACAACCATTCATATTGATTTAAATATGAAAGTTCATTGATCTAAATTTTTTATAAATACATATATTTACATTGTAATTCAACATGTCAAGAGGTATAGCAAAGCCCTGACATTTTATCAAGCTAACTTGTTCATCAACCTACTTCTTGTGATTAATTAAACACAGCAAATAATTTTTTATGGAGATGTCATCACACAATTGGCATTGATAAAGACCATATAAAGCTACACCTGAGATAAATCCCAATAAAGATAAGTTCTAATGAAGGTCTGCATCATATTTGTTTGAATCTCTAACATTAATGTCTCACTATTTATTTTGCTCATGAGGTCTTAGGTGTAGATTTTAATATTTATGATTGTTTTACTTGTATTTACAACTTAGTAAAAATATTAGGAATTTTTCATTCTATTGATACACCAACCATGTGAACACTCATATGCTAGCTTAGTTCAAGAAAAGCTTACTCATTGGGAAAAATGAAGGAACATGGACAATTGATATCATTGAATGAATTCATTGAAATTACAAACTAAATTAAATAATAATGGGAATTTTTCTTGAATTAATTTATAGGTTCACCTTATAATTAAATATACATGAAAAAATAGTTGAATTCATTTGTTGGAAGATTTAAAATGACATACACAAAAAATATTGCCAATTCATCTATTTTTAATTAATCCCCAATTACCTTTATAATATAGTTAATTACCAATGAGCCAAGATAAAATGTATACATACAACCAAGGAATAATTATAAAATTTAACAACTCAATATATGTAATCATATATATTTTCATATGGGACCAACTAGGTAATCACAAATGTTTGATTCTCTGAAGGAGCCATGGGGAATCAATTATAGCATTAAAGTGAAATTCATGATTAAGTTTCTAGATACAAAAAATTCTCTAATGAGTAAATTCCAAAGGAATAAGTAACCACTTATGTAGATGATATGATAGCCATGAAATAAGTTAGGATTCATCTAATTGTCCCCAAGATGGAGGTATTCTTGAATAATGAATTGTTTCATAATATTTTTTTTTGGACCCAATGCTTGGAAAAATTTGTGTTATCACTAAAAAATTAGCACAACATAGCCTTCATATATAGTATGTACATTGAAAATTATTAAAAAATTGCATAAAAATACACTATGTATAACTAATAAGTCATTTTCCAATGTCTTACCCAAGATAACATTCAATAAGTGTTGAAGGATTAGGCAAAAAATATTGATAGATGGATTGGTAGGGAAGATGTGGATTTCATCCACATTCATCATTTCAAGTTAAGAGACTATATTATAATGGATTTTATGAACCTAATTTATGGTTTTCCTAAAATATCCCATGTCAACAAGCTTTGGGTGCCCCTCTTATTTATTACCATCAATGAAAGGCATATTTTATCTTTTTTGGAGGTCCTTACCTTGAACCTCAATAAAAAAATCTTAGGATTAAAGAGGGATGATTTTATTTATATGATGTTATATTTATTTGATGCCACAACTACTATAGTCTATTTTGATAAAATACCAAAATAGACTCTAACCTTGGGGACATCAGTCCATAATAATTTTTAAAAATTATATCTTCATAAATGCTGACAATATATATTAACATTTTGTCATTTTTTCTATTCCCCTTTATAATAGGATATAAATTAAGAGACCATGCCAAAGTAGTCTAATGAAATGAGAAAAAACATTGTGAGCATATAAGCTTATTATTACTACCTAGATTGCACAAGCACCATAGTATAATGAGTGCTTATGTAACCCCTTAGTTTATCCATATTTAATCCAAACAAGTTGGTCAAGAAAGAAGTTACGTACCAAATATACCATGGGATCAACTCAATATGTAAATAAAATAAGAGGGCACCTTAGCCCATATTTACTTATAATATAGGACACAAAATAATATGGTTTTGGAAAATATTGAGTCTATTAGTTGTCCACATAGCCTCCTTTAATTTAAATGATCATGAATTATGCGATTGGGATATGATGGGAAAAGTCAAGGCCCATATAAAATCTTGGATATGATAAGTGTCTACTATCTACAAACACAATACACACCCTCATTATTTGGTCTTTATTAATTCATTATAAAATGATGATGTAAAGAGGAATATGGACACTTCAATTTTTTTTCTTACCCCAATACATATCAATCAACCAAGGAAGATAGAAGAAAGAATAGGTGCCTATGAAATTCAAAAGGATTAACCAGGTATAGAGGACACATAGAGAAGAAAGGTAATCTAGGGTCCACCTCTACCAAAATGCATTCCCATAATAATAAAAATGGAGGTAACACATCCTTTGGCTTCCCCTTCCTTTCTTATGTCTATTTATTTTATGGAAATTTTAGAGATCACTTCTCCATAAGCAAAAGTAGTGGTAGGTAGGCCATAATAACTCTCCCTCTTTCTCCTTTTATGCCTCCATTGGAATATATCCTAATTTACACCAATCTTACTACATCCTAGGTGGATATGACTTTAGTTGGGACTACCAAGCACCCCCTCCCCCTCTCATCACATCTTATAACATCACCCAACCCATTCATATCATGTAAATATTGTAATCACTTATCTTAGGTAAATTAGATACCATGTACCAAAACATTATCACCTTAATATCCCTAATAGGATAATCCCCTATGTAAATAGTGGAACCAATTCAAATTGCATCATACTCTAAGTTTATTGTTATTCTTGGGCTCTTATGTAATGAAAAAAATTCTACTTTAGAGACCAAAGAGCTTAGAGAAAATGGGGTGCAATATAATTTATATATAATCCAAGCTCAAGTGGAAAATTTACAACCCACCAGCCAAGTGGTGGATTTACATTCCACACCTCCAACTATGGCCACCCCTCTCCCAATTATAACTTATATTCTACTAATTTCCACCCCTTCTTCAAAATAGGATCCATTCCTATAATTTTTTTCAATTTATTTATCTTATCTAACCCTACGACATCCATTATCAAGCCTTCAACCCACCCATATGAAGTTCTGTTGGTCACATCAAGCTTGCCCTCTACCAACTTAGTAACATGAGTTGGAGGGAATTGTATTAAAGTTATTTAATTGGCCAAAGCCCAAAGAATTGGTATGGTGACAAATAAGGAGCCTGAGGTAAAGCTCAAATTTTATAGATCCACTTATAATCTTAAAAAAATAAATGTGAGGGTTATAAAATAAGGGACATCCACATTTCATGAAACTTAGGAAGAATTGTTCACCCTAAAAAAAGGAAAGGCAGACTAGGGTAAATGAATTAGTTTGTAGAGGAAATTTAATCCATAGTCACTAATATTGGTGAGTTGGAAAATAATATTTTATAGGATATAAAACACATGAAAAGAGCCTCAGTAACAATGTATATTACTTCATAAGTAAAATATGAACTTGAATCACTCTATGAGTTATCAGCATAAAGTTTCTAGATAAAGGTAAACGGTGCTCCTTGGCATCATAAGGTAAAAGTATAATTAAACCATATCACTTATTATGATTATAAATTGACAAATTTAGCCAAGTTTTTTAGGAAGGAAATGTTCCCTGTGTTAAATATAATATCTTTGTATGATATTTTGGGCATGCCAAATATGGATTATACATATGAGAACATCCATACAAGAATGGATATAATAAATGAATGTTATAATTCATGACATCAACATTTTTATGGACACCAAAATATATTTATTTCAAGAGGATAGAATAGTTTCATTATTTAATGTATATGGTTTGATTATTTTATGTATTTTTAGTCAAATTGGCCAATTTCATGATTGAATTCAATAACAAGGCCCAAGAGGCTAAAAAAGTTTATAGAAAACAAGTCATTGAATTTGTAAGCTATGTTAAGGAAAAGGAAAAGTGAGAAGTAGTAATGAAGGGAACCTTATGGACCCCTCTAACAAATAACAATTCTCAGCTTGAAGAAACAAAGGTGTTATTGATATACACTATTGTTGAGATCAACATGCCCCATTTTCAAAAAATGGGGACCCCATGAAAAATTTAGATTATTTACCCTAATAAATACCTTATAATTGGTATCAAATGACTAAATCCCCCCCCCCACCCCGCTTTGTATGACTTGAAATATTTAAGAGACATATTAGTCCATGACAAATATTAATGAGGTATTTTATAAATATTTCATTAATGTCTAGTTCATTAAGATTTCTAATGATTTGATTTGTTTAAAAGTTATCTTATGAGGGTTTACATTCAAATATCTAAGGTATTATCCCTATTACTTGATAGAGTTACTTAATTATAGGTTTTTGAATCATAGTCTAGCTTTAAATACAAAAAAAATTGTATTTGATACTATGATGTACCTTAATTTTAAGTTTTAGACTAAGGTCCAAGTTAGATTTTGCACTCAAATTTTATGAATTTAGACTTATACCTTTTATTTTATATTGTGATTTACTAAAATTTTCACCTTTTAATTTGGTATGAACCTGATGCCGGATCAGCCTCAATTGACATGTAATAGTGTTACATGCATTGGTCACTTGACTACATAAGGTTCCAAAATTTGTCGCACATATTTTAACCTTTAAAAAATGGCATGACCCCATAACCCAATAGTATCCTACCACTTATCACTTAGTCATGTAATTCTAAGTTCACAAAGGTATTACAAATTTTAAAACCCCATGACCCAGTGGGAGCCTACCACTTGTCACTCAATTTCAATATTCCAAACTCATAAAGAAGTTACAAAGTTCACAACCTTGTCACTTAATTAGAACATGCCACAAGGTGTAAATTCGTAGACTTCTAAGGCCTCTAATTACTTTATAAATTTCATGATAATGTAATCCTATCACATCATACCACTTAGAACTCAATCATGCCCCCACAATATTCAAGTACAATGTTTTGATTTCATAGTACTTTGATTGCATGATAAGATGATACTTGGTAGATGGTTGCATAATCTTGAATAGCTAGATGCGATGTGGAAGTGACCCAAAAGTTGGGAGCAATGATCTAAAGACACATGGACCCATGTCTCATGGTAATAACACCATCAAACAAGCCATGAAACCTAGTGGATACATAATAAAATCAAAATGTGACACTTGGTAAAGTGTCACAACATTCTATTCCATTAAAAATTTTATACAATAAAACTGCATGATAGTATGAGCTAATAAGAACTCAACACTTAGAAAACCAATAAGATTTATAAGACCATGTTAACCAAAAGATGAAATGGGTTAAACCATGTGATTATTAAATAAGAGCAACCCAATTAGGTGGTAACACTTGATAAAGTATCATGTGATCTGCTCAAATGGTTCAATATTTGAAATAAAAGGATAAAGTACACAAAAGGGTTCCAAGTGTTGAGTACATGTCATAAGGTAGTACCGAGGTGGAACATATCTATTTACAAAGCATCAATTATAAGTATAAATAAAATTTTGATGGGGCTCATTTCAACAGATATAAATCCAAGTCAATTCAGTGAAAAAGTCAAGCCTATAATGATAGGCCATATGGATAAAGCAAAGATAGTGATTGGTTATTTCATAAAAGTAAATTTTTGAAGCCATTAGAATAAAACTAAAGATCTAACCCAACATTAAATCAAGGAAAATTAAAACACTTAACATTTATGACTCATATTTCTTAGTTTGATTCTAAATTTGAAGTTTAAAGCTTTCCATATCAAAGCAATAGGTTCACCTTCAATTTTTATCTAATAAGAGCTTCAAACTATTCTATGATTTTTCTAAGGACTTCTATGCATTCTCCCACCATTAAATCAATCCAAAAACTTATTAATCACAAAATTTGAAACCATTGCTGAAGCTAAAGCATATGGAGCTAAAAATTAATAACAAGTCCCATTTGTATACTCTTATGGGACATACATTATATTTTGGGACACTAATTTAAACTCTATTGCATTGGATACCAAAGGATAAAAATTATAATGACTCGTTCTACCATGTAGAGAAGACTATGGATCGATAAAGTGATGATGAAGAAGGATCAAATGAGGTAGAGGATATATTAAACATTTTAGCACTCAAGTTTATAGGGTTACACAAAGTGACATCTAACCCATAGTTACTCCCCTATGTAGACTTTGTCTACCATATGTTTCTTCAATCTAGGTGCATTAACAATATGATTAAATATTTGAATTTGGGCCAAGACATTGCCTTCATAGTTGGGCTAGCCTTTTAGGCTTACTATGTTTTTCCCAAAATAGAAATTATATACAATCAGGAAACTATGACTCAATGACTCCAAATCAATGATATAAAGGAATTTTTGAGATACTAGGTTGAGAATAAGGGGAAGTTTTTAAGCAAAACCAAAATTAACAAAATTTTCATCACCCAATTTGGAAAGAGAGTATGAAATGGGATGGCCATGATGAATCAGTTGTATGGGGTGAAGACATAGGTCATGTAGATAAGAAGTGGATCCCACTTTTATCTATGATAATAGATGATGGAAATACTCCCCATTTGGGAGAAATTATATCACGTAACCTAGTATCATAGATCATAAAATTTATGGCCAACTAAGGGGATCATTTTTACATGATGTCCTACCTAGTGGATGATATCTACACCACCCAAAATTTCATATAGTTCACCAATTAGGACCCCAAAATGAAATGGAATAATCCTCATAACTTTTTTAAGGTTAGAGTGTATAAGTACAATCAAGAGATAAGGTCCATAGCCAAACATTCATACCCTATAATGTATAAGGCAATCCATGAAAGGCCCATGCCCAAACTATCAGAGGAAGTTTGAGCAACCCTGAGTACCTTGTGATCATATTGGTATTACCTAGATTGTATAATTGTGAGGATAGTTGGCATCAAAATAGTCCCTTTTATGTTTCCCATTATAGTGCCAAAAAAGCTGGCTAAATAAGAAATTACTTTCTAATTACTCATAGGGGTGGATAAACTATGAAAAAATGAAAGGTGAGGATTGGTTCATCCTCAATTGTCCAACATTAGCCAATTTAGGATATAAAATTGGAACTTTGTCATTGTTGATACCAAGTAAATACCTATTTTCAGCTTGTAAAGAGATGACAACAAGCAATGGGAGCCATAACATATTGCCTTTAAACACTGCATTAAACATAGGTTAGCCTTGAGCATCACCTACCATCATGAGCCTAAAGATGAGGACATATTCTATATCAATGCAAAAAATGATCAATAGGTGATGTAAAGGTTGAAAATTCTAATATCCCACTTGTTAAAGGTATATTGAAGGATTATGGTTTTTATGAAGTTTTCAAACTTGAAAGTGCTCAGATAAGAGCATCCACATTGACAACATAGGGTTCTAATACTAAAGAAGAAACACCAAATGACCCTCATCTTAGCCAAAGTATTTTGTAAGCATTGTCTTCCACTTTGGGGAAGAGAAAAGTTGAGCCTAAAACACATACTAAGCATGTATCTATTTTTTAAGCCACATCCATCACCCCATCCCATGTCTATAATGTTATCTCAGTACCTTCAAAACCTTCAATGGTTTATCATTCATCTTTTATTGAAGAAGTAACACTACCTATTACAACACCAATAACTTCTATAGTATAATGGTCTCCCCTACATCCTGTCAAAGAAGAACTAAGTATTACAAGTCAATATCATGTTTATTTACCTCCATTATTTCTAAGTAACCAACCCTTGGGTATATTATGTGAGCCTTCAACCCCATATAAAATGAACCTAATTCCCTATAGGCCCTTCATTAGACTAATGATTATGCCCATGATTGTCCATTTGCCTATTATCAATCCTTTTATTGTGTCATCCACTTTTAAGGTCTCTATGATGGCCAATCTACCCCCAATTTTTCCAAAGCTCATGCCTAGGCCCAATCTTCAATTACCAAAGGGAAGGCCTACTATTTCCATACCTTAAGGTTTATTTATTCCTAACAAGAAATCTATCTAGCATTAGTTTTTCATCATCTTCAGAGGTAACCATTCCCATTTCATCACCTAGATCTACCTTCATCCTAGTCACATCCATAGTTACTTATCAAACATCTAACTTACAGGAATTGACACTAGATCATCAATTTCCACCATATACTAAGCCTCAAGGGGATATTTAAGATAAATCCTAGATAAAATAAATGTAGTTGGCCATAATAGAAAGATAGGATTTGGTTATATTAGAACCTCTACCTATCTCACTATAAATTAACAAGGAGTTAGGGGAAATTAAGAGGCTAACCAAAAGGAAGGTAACTCATCTAGTTCAAAAAAATTGCATTTAATTCTAAAGAAACCATAATCACATTAGATAAGAAGAAAAGAGCTAAGTGTGGCCAACAAAAAAATATATGAATAGGATCCCTTCTCATCTCTAAAGGCATATGGTGATGTAGATACATAATTGGTAAAATGAATGCAACAGAGAATAACAAAACTATAACAACAACACAAAGACAAATTTCCAGAGGAGACTATCACAAAGGTAGAATGGGAAGTTCAGATTAGTTTGATACTCTAATTACTTTGGCTCAGTACAAAGTGAAAGGAGATGAAATATATAACAAAATTATTAAGGCCAAAAGTACCTACAAGGTTTATGAAAATAATGTAATCAACTTGTCAAAGTTGATTAAGATGAAGAAATTTGAAGACTTGAACCAAATACCCTTATAGGATTTAAGCATTTCTTAGTCCTATATAATTGGAATAAAGAAGGCCTTGAATCAATGGATTGATGACATGAGATCCTTGGTCTAGTTTCTCACCCAAATAGGTGACATAGTTATAACTCTACTCAATGAAGCTAACATCACACACCTTGATAATAGAGACAAAACCATCATCAATAAGGATTGATTGAGACACTAAATCTAAAATTTAATTGTAAATTATAGGAAACAAGGTATGGATAGAGGAGTGACCTTTGCGAAATAGATGGTATACTTGGTAGCATCAACCAATCAAGTAATAGAAAAGGTAGTGGTAATCAATGAGGCTATAGGACCTCTCTCTAGCAAGCATGATGTAATTTTAGGTCTCACCATCAAATTAATTAAGAACCCATTATACATTTGAAATTTATTGACAATGATTACAATAAATTATCTAAGGTTTGGAAAGGATACATAAAAGCTAATAAGTAGGCAAGTATCAAGCCACAAATTGTCACTACAAGAGCTTCTTCCTCTTCAACCCCTCTTGGAATTTATTCTTATTTAGATACACTAGGAGATTCATCATCATCAACATCAACATTATTTCATATTCACACCTCATGATCAAGATAACCATTTGTCATGATTCTTTTGATGAATTTCATGCTCTATTTTTGATCAATATATTGTAAAAAATTCCCTCTTTGAATGTGGAATATTATTTAGTTTTTAAGAACATAAAGGAATTTTTTCCATTGAAAAATGGCATATATTTAGTTCTTTTGTAACCAATGTAATTGTATTAGGCATAAAAGAGGCATATAGAGGGTTTGTCCCCTTGATTTGTACTTCAAAATAGAGCTTTGTGAAAACAATGAAAATAGAAAAGGAATTCTAACAATTTGTTCACTATTTCATTACTTTCATATTTTATTATTTTTCAAGCATTGTAAATGATAAATGATGTATTTTTTTTGGTTAAATCTGATGGTAGTGTTTCCAATTCATTTTGTTAGCTTATGCTTTTTACAAATATTACAAATTTTGTTTATGTACGCTCTGTTTCCCTTCTATTCTACAAATAAATATGCTTAAGGAAATTTTTTATGTGTAGTCATTTTAAATCATATTTATTTGATATGTGTATTTTATCTATCCTAGAATCACTACTACATTTATGGTATTTTGAGTCCTCAACTAGGATCTCATGAATTATAGTTTTATTTTCACTATTATCAGAAAGATCAAAAGTAAATTTGTTGGTCTTTGTTATTGCAAAAAAAATCCTATTTTCTACTTAACCCTTCCTTCCATTTTTATTTTTTGTGATATGAATCACCTTAGATTATTGTTCATTATAAATATTCATTTTATTGTTTAATTTTTGGCAACAAACTGGCTAGATATCAATCAATTTTCACCATAACAATAAGAAGAAATTTCAAATAGATTGTGTCAGTATAAATATACTATTGTCCCTACAACAAGGTTTAATTATATACTAAAGGTGGTAGTCATACAATCATTCCATTAAAACTATATTAGTCCCTATGGTCTTCTAGTACCTACAAAATAAACTTGTGTATATATATATATATATATATATATATATATATATATATATATATATATAATGTTATTTGCATTACATCCTTGACATAGATGTACATCAATAGGGGGAATCTAATTCTATAAGGAGGGCATATTATTTTTTTATCTTTAGGAAAATTATAGTGTATTTTAATTGAAATATAGAATAATTTATTTAATTACACAAAGATTTGTGTAAAAACTATAGTTTTGCTTCACCTTCTATAAGATATTTGCAACCTTTAAAATAACTCTATAAAAATGTGTTTATTCCAAAATATCCTTGAAATAATAGCTCAAATCTAAAGACATTCTGGCATTACCCCTCTAATCTTTTGAAATTTCATCTAAAGGCATTAAAGGATAGGTGTTTCATTGAATAATTCAAATAGATCAGGCTCTATTTCATCTATAATTGTTAAGGTCTACATAGTTTGAACCAAAAACTTTAGATATATGGAAAATAAGTGTAAATATTATTGTCTCAATTGATTATTTGTGAAATATTGATAATCTAAGGCTTTGAAAATTTAAGTTGAGTATGTTCACATAACATTGAGGTTTTATTTATAAGTTTTCACTCTAAAATGTTCTAATAAGTATAATACACCAAGAGTTTATTGAAATATCTTGTTTAACACTATTATTTGTAGGCTATATTAGGTTTTGGATAAAATTTTGTATAGGCTCCAAAGTTTTGAAGGATCCAGATCGATAAGGTAAAATAAAACCACTATACTTGGTTGTAGACCTTATGGGGTTCCTTTAAGTTGATTTATCTAATCTTTATCTTTTTTATAAATATTTGGTGAAATTTTGTTATATTTTAAATTTCTATCATAGATCCTTTACATAA
The DNA here is from genome assembly GCA_037957365.1 of Torreya grandis. Taxonomy (NCBI): domain Eukaryota; kingdom Viridiplantae; phylum Streptophyta; class Pinopsida; order Cupressales; family Taxaceae; genus Torreya; species Torreya grandis. The sequence goes on from JARHVA010001259.1 coordinate 2,781,377, forward strand.
CATCCTGGAGTTAATTAGGGCCCAGACTAAATCTTGCTCTGAAACTAGAGTTCCCCTTGGATATTTATAAACCCATCAAAAAGATAGAGCTGATAAAGGGAAACATAGGAATTCCAAATCCCACCATACCTCTCTAGTGAACTAATATCCACCTCCACTATTTTACATCTATATATTCATGGCATGGTTAGGAGGATCTTTCTTAAATGTGCCTAGCCTTATGCATGATTTGCCTAAGAACCTTGAAAAATACCTCCCCTCTTCAATCCATCTAGAGGTTTAACTACTAAAGAGAATATAACGTCATTTAAGGTATTTATTAAACTTTTTAACATCATCCATAAATATATAGCCTACAAAATATTTCCATTTACCTTTACGTAAATAACCTACAATTAGCTCCTTAGCTTTCCAAAAGATTCCATCATGGGGTGGAACTAGTTTAATGATATCTTTGTTGAATAATTTGGAAGGGTCATTAGTCCTAAGATTATTTAACAACAATTCATTATCCTAAAGTGATACCTAATTGATCCCATAAAAAAATTTAACGCTAAGTTCTAGAAGATGTATAGCCTCACCATATCTCCCTATTAGCCTGTAGATGATTTAGCACTCAAAATTTAAAAAAATTCCATAGACCCAATGAATTTTTTTTTATGTAGTGCCATGAAAATTAATATTCTCACACTAACATATTTAAAATCCATACACATTGACAAGCAAATGTACCCACAATGACATCCCACCTTTGTTATCCCAAACTTCAACCTAGTTTTACCTATGCTGAACCTAGTTCAAAATGAAATTTAGAATGTACCTACATTAAATCAAATACCTGACCTCAATTAATTACACTTAAGGCATGTAACTCCTAATAAAAAACTAGGATTTTTCAATAAATCTAATTCTGGGGCTCACCCCCAAAACAATAATCAAGCTTTGGTCTCTGTTAACAACTCTAACACCCAAAATGTTACCCAAAACCTAGTTTAGGACACTAAGCCTAACTCCTCAAAAGGAGACTTAGAAGCAATTAAGATTATGGTCCAAAAATTAGGTAGTTAATTTCTAAATTTTTAGAGGCAAATGGGAAACATGAGGGAAAGTTTTAATAGAAATTACATGTTTCAAAAGTACAAAATACCTTTCAATCAGTCTAAAAACAATAATAACAACAATGAGTCCCTAACCAATAAGATGCTTAAACTAAATATCTATGAGTTGGCCTTGCCCAATTGGTGTAGAGTCTATAACATGACCCAACATGGAGATCTAGATTGGATAGAATTTTGCAATGCCTTTAAAATTCTATAAGGTGAGCTAGAAAGTTATGAAGTTATCTTGGATAATCAAAAGAATACTAGAAATTTTAGAAATATAAGAACGTTTGATAATGGATATAAAGCTAATTAAATGGCCCTTATGGTTGAAATTTATAAGTTTATAGACCTAAAATAGAATGAGCCTAAAATTAACACATATGAGATCCACACTTTTTAATGGTACCAAAAGAGTAATTATGCCTTAAGGAATAGAGCTCAAAAGGAACCTGTGACAACCTCCACACTGCCAAACACAATTGAAACTCCCCAAAATCATAGAACTAATAATTATCCTCAGCCCCCAAGGGAAAGGATATCCAACCAATTATATAGTCTACTATTATTAGATACAAAGGTGGATACAACATTGTGGAAGATATTAAGAAGATTAAAGACAATAGTACCTTACATGATCTTAATCAAATCACCAAGCAACATGATTTAATATTAAAATCATTAACTAAGAATCAGATAAAGGTAAATCTAAATATTTTAATTTAAATGTGGTAATGTATAAAATTAAGGTTGAATTTCCCCCATTTCTATTGACTATTAGAATTTTTGGAAAAAATGTGCATAATTATTTACTTGATTATGGGGCATCTACTAACATAATGTGCACCGGTATTTTTCAAAATTTGGGACTAAGTCTAATCAAGTGTGATAGATTTTTTGTCTAGTTGGATGGTAGGATAACTGTTGAAAATATACATGAAACTAGCTCATGAACCCTAGATTCAATAGTTCATCAACATTTATGTTATAAAACTCTCATAAGCATATGGGATGTTGTTGAGTGAATACTAGATAAAATACCTAAACAGATAAATTTCAATAGATTTATTGCACATATGTCTACCCTAAAGGGGTGTGCCCAATAAAATACAAATTGAGTGAGAGCTAATATTAAAGTTCATGATAATAAAATATAATGCCAAGAATGGGAAGGTAAAATTCAAATCGATCGACTTAGGTATGTATGCTCTTGATACTACTTATTTGAGTGAAAGAAACCTAGTGATAAAGGATGAAGGATTTTGGATGATGTAATTTCATGGTATAAGATTTTTTGGAGGTTCTAGGTTTCACTCTAGTTAAAATTAGAAGTGTTCAGGTCCTATACCAAAACCTAGTCCAATATGGGAGTGACCCTAGGTTGTGGGTTACCTAAATTTAGGTCAAACCTCTAGGATTTTTAATGAGTCTAGCTCCTCATATAAGACAATTTGAGTCTCCTTAAAACTTAATCTATTGGGTTGAAAATGGGACATAATTCATGAATGACAACCTACTTTAAGTGTGGTGATGAACCAATGATCAATGATCCAAATAGCTTAGTCACTTTTATGACTACTAATAAATACAATGGGGATAATGATTGATCAAATTATATGACAGGGTTCCAAACATGAATATTTTATATGAAGGTTGAAAAAAGGCCTGTAACTTGAAAGAAAAAAATAAATAGGTCTATACAAGACACTATAGACTTATGAAACTTCAAGGGAAACTTCACTAGATAACACTTCATACAACATATAGGAAACTAATAGTTCTAAAGTCACATGAAGGACCTACACATGATGGATATAAAACATACATTCTATAAATAAGAATTTAATAGATCACACTTGACATTAGATAGAATCTAAACTTGTCTTATATTGCTTCAAATATTTTGCATAGTTATTTTAGTAGAATTTTTCTATACCCAGCTGTGGGATACCAATCAAAAGCTCAAAGTTAGTGTTTATATGAATAAATAAGGAAAGAGAAATAAAATTTGGTGATGAAGGGGGAATTAATGAGCCCAATTCCACTTAGATCACCCACCAATGAAATCCTTCTCAATATTTCCCCTTCATTTATGTCACTATATCCTTTTTGGCATGATGGAAAATGTGAATATGAAGACTTAGTTGTAGGAATCAATCCCCTCACTACAATCCTTCTCAAGATCCTTAGAATTAATGTCATTCACTATCTTTTAAATCATGCTTGGTGCTCTCCACATTATTAGGTAGTTGCTTGAGCTCACTTATTGACATTCCTTTTGACATTTCTTGTGCAATGACCATTCTACCATTGATTCTAAATCCTGAATATAGATCTATTATGGATGAAAACTAATCTCCCTATTGGTTTTCATATAGTCATGATTGTAAAAAAGATATTTAGGCTCATGATTTTGATCATGAGATGTGGAACCTACATTTGTAAGTTCTCAAAATATTTATAGAGATTTAATGGGACTAGATGAATTTTTAAGATCTACTCCTAGATATCCAAGTCACGTTTGATCTTGAATTTACTCATCTTACCTACTCAAGGTGGTGAGAGCCTTTGTCCAATGTGCCTACCTTCATGGTATCCTTTGGTTTGACCTAGATCCTATTCAAGCTCAATTATTTTATATTTACTTTACCCTAATTGAAAACTACTTCATCAACCTCAAATGAAAAATATCTTATCTCGCCTTTGTTCATTGGATGTTGATGTTGACTCAAGCATAATGACCCCTTAACCCATCTCACACTATTGATCTGCTTAGTATGAAAGTCTACGAGCCATATATCTCAATGGGCCTACTAACTCTATCAGGTGCCATGCACTATTGGATCATAATTATGATTGAATACCAACTATTGATTTGCTTCTTTTGAATCTAAATGTCTATTTCATGAGGCCCAAAATTGATGTTTGCATGATTATATTTGAGTTCATGTGAATTTTTTTGATGTTTGTGTACCCATTTTAGGATTTTTTGAATCCCTATGGCTATTTGTTATGGATTAAATATTATGTCTACATGCTCATAATTTTACATCTATGTGATCATCATTGATGTCTATGAGCCCATCATAATTTAAACACCAAATGGTCAATTTATGGGCTTGAACTTGATGTCCGTGTGAACATCCTACTCTATTAGTTCAAATTTGAAGTCTTATATCTTGATATAGAGAACTCATCGATACATGAAATTTGTAGAGCATGATCTTGGAATGAATGACATCATGTTCATGTAATTTTTTTGGCCTACGAGGCTCTCTAAGTGAACTTATTAAATGCACAACTAGCTTTCTCCACTCATTCCTATATGATGTCTTGATGATGGTCTGGTCTCTTAAGATTTGTTCATGAACTATTGCTTGAGTTTTCAAGGCTCAAATTATATTTTGAGCCCTTCAAAAACTTTACCATGCTCATTAATGCTATGAATACCATGAGACTTGCTTGGATCCTTTAAACCTATGATGATCTCCTGAGGCATATTCAAACTTGTTTTATGATCCTTCATACATTGATCACCATGAGAACCTACTTCCTCAAAATTTGACAAACTATACTTTAAATTAAATTAAATTGTATAAAAGGCTTTACAAGATATATGTTATATTTGGACCACTCATTCCATCCATAAATTTATTTGTCTATTCAAACAATCTCTAGATAAAAGATCTTTATGTGGGCCAAATCTAGACAACATTTATGTTGACTCAAATGGCTTGACCAACTTGCTAGTCAAGTAACCTAGAAATTCATCAAGCTTTCTCATGATAATTAGACAAATGGAGTATTATTTATAAAATTATTCTACCTAAATCCTTGAAATATTTTGAAGCAATGAAACACACATAAATAATAAGAAAGAAAAAAAGACACCAAACAATAACCCAAATAGAAAAAAAAACAACAAATAGAGAAATGTACATGAGCACTCGAAGGTAAACATAGACATGTCTACTTATATACATAGATCATGAGATAAAACTAGTAGTAGAATTTAAGATACATCTCATTGGAAAGGATAGGAAATCTCTCTCCACTAAATATAGCAAGCTCAAAAGTATTGCTCTCATTAAAACATGTGATAACATAAGGCACACTCCAAAGATTGTCAAACTTGGAATGCTTTCTTGGTTTTGTATGATCTTCATCCCATTTGAGGACTATATCACCTTATTTTAATGTTCTTGAGGAAGCTCTCTTATCAAATTAATTTTTCACCTAGTGTTTATTGGACCATAGAATGTGCATAATAGTATCCCTTATCTCTTTTATCTATCTTAGCTCATTCAATCTTACCTATATAGCATCATCCTCCTAGAGTTCAAGTTGGTGTGCAAGCTCTAATGCAGGAAGTTGAAGGGAAATAAGAAGCTTCGATTCTTTCCCATAGAAAAAAAAGTTTTGGGAGTGTCTAGTAGTTTTCTTAGGTATAACTTTGTCTACCTAGAGGGCAATCCTCAATCTAGTATGCCACTCCCTCTGACTATCCTCCATAGTTCTTTTGATAATCCTCAATAATTTCTCATTTATGGACTCTTCTAGTCCATTTCCATATGGTTAATAGTTATATCATTCCTTGAGATAAATTCCATGTGAAATATCCTACTCACATACCTTATTGATACTAAATGCCAATACATTATTATAAATTATTGTATAAGGCACACCAAATCTGGTCACAAGGTTATCATAGAAGTCCAAAATAAAATCTTCATTAGCTTCCTTGAGAGTAGTGGTTTCAACCCACCTTGTAAAGTAATTTGTAGTTGTAATGATCCATTTATTTACTTTAATCAAAGGGTAGAATATCATCCTTATAAAATCTAAGCCCCATTACATGAAAGACTATTATACTTATATGGGTTGCAAGGGAAGGGAAACTAGTCATTGTTTAACAACAAGTAATGCACACTTTAGGCTTTTTTTGAGCCAATAATGTGCATTTATAAACATTATGGGAAAAAATTTCCCATCTCTAATGATCTTATAGGTTTTAGTCTTGGTATAAAAGTGTCCAGCAATTAGACCATCATGAAATTCTTCAAATAACTTGTCCATTTGGCATGATTTCACACACCTAAAAAGCATGCCTCCTCTATCTCTATTGAAAAGTAATCCATATATCAATACATAGGGTATAATTTTCAACCTAAAATTTCTTCTCTTAGCTCTATCTAACACTATAGGACATTGGACTAATTAAATAAACTTGACTATATCATGTGCCTATCTGAAAGGTGTGTCATATGTAGTTGCATATTAGCTATCATGGACTATTAACACTTGATGTTTATCTTGTTTTACCTCTGATGAAAGATTTTCATATAACCCTCTATCCATTACAAGATTTTTAACTTTGACTTCAAGTTCATACTCCATGTATCTTATCACCCATCTAGCTCTTTTCTCATTTAGGTCTCTATTGAGTATAAACTCTTTAATACTTGGTTATACCACCATAAGGATGATCTTACTATTAGAGACCATGTACCTAAACATTTTCAAACCTCTCACTACTATAAGCATGTGTTTCTATAAAAATATATACCTCTCCTCATACCCCTCTAAGGCTTGACTAAACAAAGTAATAGGATTCCAAACCTTGTTCACTCTATTGCATCAATATGGTAGAGATTGCATCCAACATAGAGAAAGCATACAAGTAGAATTCCTTGTTAAAATTAGGGTTAAGAAGTGTATGATCATGATATATGGCCTCTTTGATGACCTCAAAAATCCTCTTACCTTATTTGGTCCATATAAAATCCTTGCATTTCCTTAACATGTGATTAATAGGCTTGACCAACTCTACAAAGCCTAGGATAAACCTTATTATAAAGTTAATCTTTCCTAAGAAAATTTGTGGACCCTTCTTGTGTTTGAGAAAGGGTAAGGATGAGATGAACTCAATTCTTTCAGGGTCTATGTAAATACCATCCTTGGACACTACTTGGCCTAACAACCTGCCCTCATGAACACCAAATATTCACTTTTTAGGATTTAATGACATGCCAAATTCTCTACACCTTTCAGATATAAACCTCAAGTGAGCAATGTGATTAGAAAGGTCCTTTGAGAAAATAGTGATGTCATCTAGGTATATGAGTACCATGTCATTTATCAAACCTTAAAAATCACCATCCATTGCCATATGGAAGGTGGCTCTAGCATTAGATAATCCAAAGGGAATTTTTATATATACATAAGTGCCCCAATTTGTGGTGAAGGTAGTCTTATGTATATATTCTTCTTTGACCTTAATATGATTATAACCAGATTAGCCATCAAGTAGTGAAAACCTCTAGGATCTTGCCACCTTTTGAATTATCTGATCCATTGAGGGTGGTGGGTAATGGCCTTTGAGGGAAACTTTATTGAGGTCCCTAAATTCAACACATAGACATATTTACCCATTCTTCTTCCTAACTGGTATAAGGTTTTCCATGTATTAGGAATTTTTAATGGGGAATATGATCTTTGATTTAATAAACTTAAATATCTCCCTTCTCATTAAGTCCTCCACCTTTGGGTTGACAGGCCTTTATCTCTACCTGACTGGTTTTGTATTTTTCTATAGTTCAATGGTATGTTGTTAAAATTTAGGATAGAAACCCTTCATATATTTGTATTCCCATGAATAAATTTAGAAAACTCTTGGTATAAAGAAACAAATGTAGTTTTCTCTTATGTAATGTTAATATTTCTTAGCTTCAATAATTTTTCCTTGAGATCTCTATCTTCTCATAATCCTCCTCCTTAAATGAGATACATGCCTTGCCTTTTATCACTTGGTTATATTAATTAAATATGATTTATAATGTCACAATCCCTTTAGGTAGCTTTTTGTACCTTAATTACACTATCTGATTATCATATTTGTGTTGGAACTTGCTCTAATTCTTATGTCAAAATTTTACCTCTTGCATTAGAAAATATACAATTTGGTCATCATTATCAAACATGTACCAAATCACCTCATTATCATTTACAAATGGCTTGGATATGACCTTGACCTTATCTTGAATTTGGTTTCCTTTTACTCCTTCCACTACCTCATACTTAGCTCTAATGGTTGTAATCCTATCTGCTTGTTGATTTACCTCTCTTGGTATGGATTGTATGTTGAATGCCAAGAAGTTTTCTATGATATCCCATACAAGGTACTTGTATGATTTTAAATGATGGTTCTTGATTGCACTTATACCTATCACTTGTTTCATAACAAGTTCACTATCACCCTTGGCTTGAAGAGGTTTGACACCTCTTCTTCTTGCCTCTTACAAACCATGTAGAAGAGCCTCATATTCAACTATGTTTAAAGTGTAACTGAATTGAAATCTTTTATCTAAATAATACTTTTGATCTGAGGGTGAAACCAACATGGCTCTAGTTGTACTACCATTATTTTACCTTGATACATTAATGAATAAGGTCCATATACCATCTTCCCCTTGAGTGGTATTAGTTAGGCAAGGTATAGCAATACCTTCCTCATGCATACAGTACACCCCTAAGTCTGCTTCTTCAATATTGCTATAGGGATCAAATCCATGATTTTTAGCTATCCATTCATCTAAGTATAGGTCTAAAATGCCTTCAAGATGGTCATGAGGGTTTTGTTCACTAACATTTTCATCTTGTTTAAATATGTTATAGTAAACATTAGCAAGGTTAGGCATATAGGGCTCCAAATGGAACCTAGAGATAGGTTCTAACCTAATAGTGACCCTAGTCACATATTTAGTCTTGAAAACCATATATGACCAATCAGAGGATAAGTAGCCACCAATTTTTATGGTAAAGTCCCTAGATAGGAATAAGGAAAAATATGGGGGTAGGTTTAAAACCATTATATCCTTAATGATGACACAATTTGGGTAAGTTACCAATATGATCTTAAGATCTTTCACTATACCTATTGCTTTAGTGGGAGATCCATCTAAGTAGAGAATAATTCTTTCATTAAGAAAATACTTATGTTTAACCTATCTATTATGGATTTAGGCATAACTGAGGTTGAAGCACCTAAATCTATCATACAATTATGAACTAAATAGTCCCTGATGATGATTGGCAAATAGAATGAGGGGGGATTTTAGACCTTAGGAGGATGAGCAACACTATGAGCTTGACCTTAAATAGTAACTTGACTAAGAACTTAAATTTTTCTAGGTTGACTACTATTTATAAAAATAGTGTTCACATTATCAATTGTCTTGTCCATATGAGAAAGCTAAGACAGATCTTGTTGAAGAATCTCTTTCTATCCTATAATGGATAGAGCATCATGCATAGACATAGTTACATTATCCTTTTTCATATGATCCAAAATATTGAAAGGAATATTGGTACCTTTGGACTACACCTTGGAAACAAAAGTATCACTTGGAACTTGATTGACATGAGGAACAAAAGGAGACTTCTGATGTTACCCATGAGGTTGAGGCATTTATTGAGTTACATTAGATTTAGTAGCTATATTTAAATTAGTAGGCTACTAACTAATTTATTGAGGCATTATAGAAGCCTTAGGTTATCTTGAATTATCATCTAACATCTTCTTCTTAGCCCTTATATTGGTTATAATTGGTTCTTATGCCCTCTATGTAGGTTTCCTAATGTTTAATGCTACATGCTTAAACATATGATCCCTTTCTTGAAAGTTGATGCACATGGTGTCAGTTAGTGGCTTAATAACCTACCGTTACTATTGAATTTGAGATTTTAATGATTTCATGGTAGGCATGTTATCTTGATGGATTAGAAGGCCTTGTGGTGGAGGAGGCATTGTGTCAAACCATTGGAATGAAGGAACATGCTACCAACTAGGATCCTGGTACATTTATCCACTTGTAGCCATTACCATCTCATTGGATTACCCTCTTGATTACCATTGACATTATTGTGTAATTTTAGTTATTATAAGACCTACCTTGAGTTATTTAGACTTGGGATTATTGATTTTATGGATAAGGGGGTCTATTATAGGATTGAGTAGGTTATTAGACTTGATAGGGGCCTTAGTATGGCCTATAATAATTTTTTTTATTATATCTCTAGATCTCCTATCTTCTTATTTTATGCCTTAAACAAGCTCTTAATCCTTGAAAATTTATCCACTTGACTATCATCAGGTTGGGTTTGATTGTTTGGTGTGGAAAATGGAGCAATGGTAGGTGGGGTTGGCTGAAGCTTAGGGAAAAGTGGCATGAGAGGTCTTGGTATGAGTTTTCCTACTTGTATCAAACAATTTTTTTTCCATTATAGCTATTTCATAATCCTTATACATAGTTATCCCACCCATGGATTGGATCATGACTATAATGATCTTAAATAATAAAGAAAATAATAATTAGGTGAGGGATTAATGATGATAGGGATCCTATCCTAGGTATTTTGGGATCTATAGTTTAAATCAACCATAGATTCTTGGGATGCCCTCTTGATTTAAGTGAGTTATTCAACAAGTGATACATGGTCACATCTATCTTCAAAATGTTTACATAGTCACACACCAAACTCATCCTAGTTATTGATTGAGGTAGGAGCCAAACCCCTATACCATTGCAAGGATTTTCCTTTCAAGGATATGGCTAATAGTCTCATGGATACATTTTCTTGTGTAATATTATGTAATAAATAAATGTTTTTAATGTTAGCTATGTGATCCATAAGGTTAGAGGATTTTTATCCTATAAATTATGGTAAAATATTTAAGGAGGAAACAAAGATATCATCATGTTGTTTAAGGTTAAGAGGGATGCCACCATTGAAGGTAACAAAATATTACATTATATTCCTTTTCATTTGTATATTGGAAGTTTTACTATTTAAAACAATAAGATGACTAGGAGATGAATATTTCCTTTGGGGGTAAGGACTTGTCCTATTGAATCTTGATCTTTTATATGAATTAGAAGGTATCTCAATGAACTCAAAGGGAAAATCTTTACTATCTAACCTTCTGGTGACCTTTGGCATGAGAGGTGATATATAAATGATGTTATGAACTCTACACTTAAATAATCTATACCCTTTGATGATGGTGGATGTCTTCTTCTATAAATACCTCTTCTCAGCTCCAATCTTCAACCATGCCAAAGAAAAAGTCATCCCACTAGGCATGTCAAAAACTATTAGAGGTTTTACGTTGCACCCTAGCTAAAAATAGAAGTGTTCAAGTCCTACTCTTAAACCTAGTCTTACATGGGAGTGACCCTAGGCTATGGGTTACCTAAACTTGGGTCAAACCTATAGGATTTTTAGTGAGGCTAGCTCTTTAGATATGACATTTTGAGTCTCTCTTATTAAAAATTAATCTATTGGGATGAAAAGAGGAGAGAATACATGAATGAAAACCTAATTTAAGTGTGGTGATTCACCAATGCTCAATGATCCACTATCAGCTTAGACACTTCTATGACTACTAATGAATACAATGGGGATAAGGATTGATCAAATTCTATGACAGGGTTACAAACATGAATATTTTTTTATGAATATTATAAAGAGGCCTGTAGCTTGAAGGATAAAAATAAATACATCTATATAATATACTATGGACTTTTGACACTTCAAGGGAAACTTCACTAGCTAACACTTCATGCAACCTATAGGAAACTATCAGTTCTAAAGCAAGGCACATGAAGGACCAACAGATGATGGATAGACAACATACATTCTATAAATCAAACTTAAATAGAGCACACTTGACATTAGATATAATCTAAACTTATCTTATATTACTTCAAAGAGTTCACATAGTGATTTTGGTAGAGGTTTGAGCTCTTGAGGGATACCAATCAAGACCTAAAAGATGGTATTTATAGGAAGAAATAAGGAAAGAGAGAAAAAAATTGGCAATGAAGGGACATTAATGAGCCTAATTCCATTTGGATAAAGCACCATTTCCATATTTCTTGATATTTCCCATGCATTTATATCACTGTATCCTTTTTGGCATGATGGATAATGTGAATATCAAGACTTAGTTATAAGAATTAATCCCCATCAACACAATCCTTCTCAATCTCCTTAACATTAATTCCATTCGCTATCTTTTCAATCATGATTGATGATCTTCATATTATCAATAAGTTATTTGAACTCACTTATTGATGTTCCTTGTAATACTTCTTTTGCAGTTACCATTCTACACCATTTTTTAAAATCTCGAATATAGATTTATTATGGATGAAAACCAATCTCTATAATAGTTTTCATATAGTCATGATTTCACCAAAGATGTTTAGGCTTAGTATTTTTATCATGAGATGTGTAACCTACATTTATAAGTTCTCAAAAGATTTATAAAGATTTAATGGTGCCTAATGGGTTTTTATCTCCTAGTTATCTAAATCATATTTGATCTTTCATTTACTCATCTTACCTACTCAGGGTAGTGAGATACTTTGTCTAATGTCTCTACCTTCATGACATCCTCTAGTTTGAATTGGATCCTATTCAAGCTTGATTCATTTACATTTACTTTTCTTTGGTCAAAAACTACTTTGTTGAACTCCAATGAAAAATATCTTATCTCACCTTCACTCATTAGTTGTTGATACTGACTTAAGATTATTGACCCTTTGATCTATCTCACACCATCGATCTTCTTAGTTTGAAAGTCCATGATCCATAGATCTACATGTGCTCACTAATTTTGCTAGGTCTTATGCAGCATTTGATCATTGGTATACTTGAATTACAATTTTTGACCTACCTATTTTAAATCTAAATGAATATTTCATGAGGCCCAAAATTGACATATGCATGCCTCTATTTGACATTTGCATGAATGTTTTTTACATCTAGACATCCATCTTAGAAATTTTTTAAACCCAAACTATTATCTATTGTGGCTTAAATTTGACATCCACATACCCATAATTTGATGTCTATATGACTATCATTAATGTATATGATTTCATCACAATTTAAACACCAAATGGTTAATTTATGGGATTGAAATTGATGTCCACACAAACATCTTACTCTATAGGTTTATCTTTGAAGACTTATATCTCAAGATAAAGAACTCATCAAGACATGAAATTTACAAAGCATGATCTTGGGATGAAGGAATTCATGTCCATGCAATTTTTTTTGGCTTGTGAGGCCTCCAAGTGAACTTATTAAATACACAACCAACTTGTTCCACTCATTTTTACATGATGTCCTAATGATGATATGGTCTCTTAAGATTTGTTCTTGAACTGTTACTTGAGTTTCCAAGGCTTGACTAAATTTTTGAGGCCTTAGAAAAATTTACCATGATTATTAACTATATGAACCCCATGAGACCTGATTACATCTATCAAATCTCTAATGATCTCCTGAGGCATATACAAACTTGTTCCATGATCCTTCCTAAATTGATCACCATGAGAACTTGATTCCTGAAAATTTGACAAACTACACTTTAAGTTAACTTAAAGTATTTCAAAGGGTTTTCAAGCTACATGTGATTTTTGTACCAATCATTCCATCTATAAATTTTCTCTTCTTTTCAAACCTTCTCTAATAAAAAGATCTTTATGTGGGATAAATCTGGCAAACAAGAGCTAAACAAGGCTTATGGGTAGGTATCGTATTGAAAAATCTGATTGGTAAATAATATTTAAAATATTATAGAATTAAATTTACATACACTAATAATATTTTAGAATATGAATACTTAATCCTAGGAATTCAATTTACCATCAAGCATAAGGTAAGGAAATTATTAAAACATGGTGATTTGGAATTAGTCATTAAGTAGGTATATATTTAGTATTAATGTAAGCTTACTAATTTGAAGAAAGAAGTTAACATTTCCTCTATAACTAGGGATCAAAATTAGCTGGCATATGTGTTGGCTCCCATAACATCAAATCTATCCCCACCCAAAGCTCTTAGATTGTAAATTTTTATAGTTAAAATGATATCATGTCCTTCCATGTTAGACAATGTCAATCACTTCCATGTGTTTGATGATGATATATAAATGATCAATTTCATGACCAATTATTGAGTCTTTAAGTCATACATAGTTGATGAACAAGAAGAAGAGCCTATAAAGGAGGTCAAAATTGATGATGATGGCATAACATAGCTTAAGAAGAATAAAATTCCTAAGGGCATGATACATCTAAAAAGGGTATTATATCAAGATAGTTTAACGAGTGATACCAAGGTTCTCAAAGTAAGTGGAAAATATTATAAGAAAATTAATTTGGGTTCATTGAGTAATTCCAAAAACATGAACATCAAGTTGGTATATACCAAGGAATAATTGACCAAAGAAACTAAAATATTATCCCAATTCAAGGATGTTATTGCTTGGTCTTATGAAGATCTTAGGGTCTTTGACACCTAAGTCATCACTCACACAATCCCTTTGAAATAATCATGCAAACCTTTTAGATAAAGGATGGGACCTATGAACCCCATTATCTAGCATTTCATTTATATGGAAGTGAATAAGTTACTTGATGCAAGAATTATCTTCCCAATCAAACACTCTACATGGGTGGCTAACCTATTCCTAGTCAAGAAAAAGAATGGTGAGATTAGACTCTACGTGGACTTCTGAAACCTTAATAGATATTAAAAAAATGATAAATAACTATTCTTATCTTTGTATGAGGTAATTCAAATTGTTAGAGGCTCTCAAATGATGTCCTTTCTATATGTATTTTCTAGATACAACCAAGTGCTAGTCAATAAAGAAGATAGGATGAAGACTACCTTCACAACCAAGTGGGGAATGTTCACATACAAAAGGATGCCTTTTAGACTCATAAATGCGAAGGATACCTTTCAACATGCCATGGATGATGCATTATAAGTAATAATTGGTAAGTGAATTATTATTTGCATGGATGACCTAACCATTTTCTCTAAGAATAGGAAAGATTACATGATGCACCTTGAATAAGTTTTGGAGACATGTGGGTCCTTCAGTATCTCTCTAAACCCTAAGAAAGTATATTTTATGTAACCTAAGGTAATATATTTTGACACATAATCATGAAAGATGGTATGTTTATTGGCCTTCATAGAGTTAATGTTATCTTTAAGGTTGATTTTCTTAATATTAGGAAATATTTAAAATCCTTTTTCTAAAAAAATAAATTCATACACAAATTCATTTCAAGTTTTTCCAAAAATTTTAGACCCTTAAATTATATGTTGAAAAATGATGTGAAGATTGATTACATGCCTGAGGCTAATAAATCTATCCAAGACATCAAGGAAGCCATAGTACAAGCACCTATATTGATTAGCCTAGATTTTGGTAAAGATTTGTACTTTTATTCTTTTTATTTTGATCACCTAATTTATAATATTTTAACATAGAAAGTAAATGAAAAGGAATAGCTTATTACCTTTATGAGTATAAAATTTAATGATTCCAAACTAAAATACCCATTCCTAGATAAACAAGTGTATGCCTTGGTAGAGGTCGTAAAGCAATTCAAACATTACATCCTCATAAATAAGGCTAATGCCATTATACCTGAACCTATCGTTAAGCTATTCTCAAATAGAATGAGTTAGGGGAAAGATGAGGGAATTATTTGACCAAAATTTAGGAATAAAACATAGATATTAAGTTGGCCAAGATGGTATGGGGCCAAGGTTTAATTTAGTTAATTGCCAAGACTGATCCTCATATTGATGTTTTACAGGTAGAAGTAGACCAAGTCTCAAGTAAAGATTGGTACAAGGATGTTGTCTATTACCTATTGAATGCCATTTTCCCCTTGGATTTTAAAAGAAAACATATAAGATAAATTAATCTCAAAATTTCACACTTCATAATCAAAAGAGGAGTGATCTATAGAAAAAACTATGAAGGGATCTATTTGAGATGTGTCTCCAAAAATGAATTTGTAGATATACTCAACAACTTACATGATAAATTAGGAAGCAAAAATCCTTTAAATAGAACCACTACCCAAAAAATACTTAGAGTAGGATATTACTGGCCTATACTATTCAAGGATGTGCATTCTCTTATTTGAGCATGTCATCAATGTCAAATGTTTGACAATAGAGATGTAAAGACAACCATGCCTTTAAAATTGATGATTAAAACAAGACCATTTTCCCAATGGGGATTTGAATTCATTGGATTAATCAATCCCAACTCTTCAATAGGATATAAATTTGTGTTAATGGCCACTAACTATTGCACTAGGTGGATTGAAATAATTACCACTAAGAACTGTAGGGAAATTAATGTCATCAAATTCTTGGAGGAAAACATTACAACTAGATTTAGGACCCCCTTATCTCTAGTACGTGATAATGTTCTATCTTTCCAATATATAAAACTCATAGAGTGGGCCTATGACAACAAGATTATTATCAAGTTTTCCTCAAACCATTATTTAGAATGGAATGGTGTTGTAGAATTAAAAAATGAGAAATTTATGAATTCAATAAAAAAAGTTAGTAGATAATCATAGTCGCTATTAAAATATGCTCTCTGGGTAGATTAAACTAGACATAAGTAGGCTCTGAAGTCATCACCAATCTTACTAGTATATGGGTAGCAATAAATATTTCCCATCACATTGCATCTACCAACTTATGAGTTCATGGCTGAGTATGTGGATAATGATGAGAGAATCGAATTAAGAATATTAAATATCATCCAAATGGAAGATGTCAAAGATAAATCCCTCAATAATTTTAGTAAACACTATAATTTAGTCAAAAGGTGTTTTGAAAAGAGGGATAAAATCAAAACTTTATGAATTTTAGAACTGGTCTTATTATGAGATAAAGCCCATGAGAAAAAACTCTAGCATGATAACATTGTGCCCCTTTGGATTGGTTTGTATTAAATTGTAGAGATATTGAGTGATAATGCACTCAAATTAAATGAATTACAAGTAAATAACTTAGCTATACTGATGAACAAATAATAATTGAAGCACTAATTATCATCTACCACTTGCATCCCCACCTAAGGACTGTGAGTTGGTTTAGTGTAGTAATAGGTAGGAGTAGATTAGTTTCCTTTTTATTTTTATTTCCCATTATGTGTTTTCTTTTTGATCTTTTCTTTCCTCAGATTGGTTGTTATATGTTGTAGCTTAGCAATAAACCGTCTGAGTAAAATCCTAAATTCTTATTGCATTTTCTTCAAGTTATGAAATATGATAGTTGAAGTGTTAAAAATTGTGTACACCCTAGTAGCTAGTTGTCCAATGTGAGAGACTACACTATGTGTTAGTTTATAAAGTTGGTAGGATCTAATTTTAAAGTTACCATTTCATAGGGTCTACACTTTTATTTTGATTGTAATCTAATTCTAAAAATCATGCATTTAACTAGATGAAGGTCTTAAAATTCTAAAAATTCCATGCATACTAGAACTTAATCTCACATCATAAGATTACCTAGGTAGAACTCAGTCACCAAAAGAGAATGGTTCTTGAGTGAAAGTTCTAAAATCTCTTGAAACCTAGACAACAAACTAGTTTCCAACCTTCAAGGGTTTTAAAAAAAACATGTGTATCAAGTTGAAATAGATTTGGCACTATAAGTTGCATTCCTTTGAAGGTGATTCAGGTAACCTCTATCAAGCTAGGATGCCTGGCCTGTAATGGAGCAAGGCCTAGAGTGGAGCCAAAGGTATTTATATCAAGGATATGGATGCCTAGTTGAAATCATAACAATGTCTAAGCCATCCCCTTAAAATCCAATCATAATTATATAATTATATATATATATATATATATACACACACACACACACATATATATATATGTATATATATGTGTATATATATATATATGTATATATATATATATGTATATATATACATATATATATGTATATATATACATGTATATATATATATATGTATATATATATATATATATATGTATATGTGTGTGTGTGTGTGTGTGTGTGTGTGTGTGTGTGTGTGTGTGTGTGTGTGTGTGTGTGTGTGTGTGTGTGTGTGTGTGTGTGTGTGTGTGTGTGTGTGTGTGTGTATAATATATTTATGTATGTATGTATGTATCTAAAAATGACTGCTCAAAACCTATTTTCAAGGCCATAAAGCCTAAAGTTGCTGATTCAAAAACACAAAGGCATGTTAGTCAATCAATTCAAAATACAAACACATAGTATGAATGATATTTCACATTTTTAGGCTTTGATCCATCAAGTAAAAAAAAATTAATTCTATAGAAACAATTCTAATATTTTATACATCCACCAAGGAATGAATACTTAAGGATTATATTCCAAACTAGGATATCTGAATTATAATATATTTATATGTTTCCTATAGAGGTCACCATTTGTTGAGATCAACATGGCCCATTTTTTAAAAATGGGGACCCCATGAAAAATTTGGATCATTTACCCTAAGAAATACCTTATCATTTGTATGACATTACTAAACCTCCCCTTCCTTGTATGACTTGAAATATTTAAGAGTCATATTATTTCATGATAAATATTAACGAGGTAGTTTATAAATATTTCATTAAGGTATAGTTCATTAATATTTCTAATGATTTGATTTATTTAAAAGTTATCTTACAAGGGGTTACATCCAAAGATATAATGTATGATACCTATAACTCAACCAAGTTACTTAATTAAAGGTTTTTGAATCATAGTCTAGCTCTAGCTATGGCAGAGTTCATGTTTGAGACTATGACGTACCTTAATTTTAAGTTTTAGACTAAGGTCAAATTTATATTTTAAGATCAAAGTTTATGAATTTATACTTGTCCCTTTTCTTTTATCTCATGATTTTATAACTTTCTCACCTTTTCATTTGGTAGGATCTTGATGCTAGGTTAGCCTCAATTGACATGTGGAAGCATCAAATGCATGTGTCACTTGGCCATATTTAAAGTTTAAACATTATCACACATATTTTATCCTTTAAAAATTGTCATGACCTCATGACCTAATGGGAGCCTATCACTTGTCACTTAGTCATGACATTCTAAGTTCATGAAGGTGTTACAATGTTTCTAACCCCACAACCCAATGAGAGCCTACCACTTGTCACTTAGTTATGTCATTATAAGCTCACAAAGAACTTAAAAAGTTAATAACCCCATGAATATATCAAAACATACCACATGGCACCTATCCATGGCCTTTCAAGGCCTCTAATTTCTTTCTAAGGTCTCATGAAAATACAATATTATTGCATCATGCCACTTGGCATGCAATCATGCCCTCCCCCATAGTTAAAGTGAAATGTTTCAATTTCATAGTATTGTGATTGCATGATAAAATGATACTTGGCATTTGGCTATATAATCTTGAATAGATAGATGCAATGTGGAAGCCCCTAGTATTTAGGAGCAATTAGCTGAACACACATGGACCCATGTCTCATGGTAATAAGAACATCAAAAAATCCATGAAACCTAGTGACTGTGTGATGAAATCAAAAGGGGACACTTGGTAAAGTGTCATAACATTCAGGTCCATTAAAACTTTCATACAAAAAATCCATGTGATAACATGAGCCAATAAAAACTCTCCACTTGGAAAATTAGTAGGAGTTCTGATACCATGTTAGCCAAAGTATGAAATGCGTTGATCTATGTGATGATTAAAGACTACTGACATAATTAGATGGTGACACTTGGAAAAGTATCATGTGATATACCTAGATGGTTTAATATTTGAAATAAAAGGCTAAAGTACCTAAAAGGGCACCAAGTGTTGAGTGCATGCCACAAGGCTGTACTGAGTGACACACAAATATTTTCAAATCATTATTTTTATGTGTGAATTAAATGTTGATGGGGATGATTTTTATGGATATAAATCTAAGTCACTTCACTAAAAAATTCAAGACTATGATGATATTCCACATGGACAAAGTGAAGATATTGATTATTTGTTTCCTCAAAGTAAATTTTTGAAGCTATTATAATAAAATTGAAGAGCCAATATAAATTTAAAACAAAGTAGACTAAAAAAACTTATCATTTATGACTCACATTACTCATTTGATTTTTAATTTGAAGTTTAAATCTTTCCATCTCAAAATAGTAGGTTCACTTGTAGTTTTTATCTGCTAAGAGATTCAAATTATTATATGATTTTTCTAAGGACTTATATGCATTACACTACCATTAAATCAATTTGTAAGATCATTAATCACAAAATTTGAAACCATGGACAAAGATAAAGCATCTATATCCAACAAGAAAGAATAAATTCAATTCCTTTACTCTTATGGGACAAACATCATCTTTTAGGACACCAATTTCAACTCTATTATATTGGAGACTGAAGATAAACATTATAGTGACTTTATATAACATAGAGAATACTATGAATTGTGACAATGATGATGAAGGATCAAATGAGGTAGAGGATAAATTAGACATTTTGGTACTCAGGTCTGCAGGGTTACACAAAGCATCATCTAACCCAGAGGTACTCCCTTATGTAGACTTAGTCTACTATATGTTTCTTTAGTCTAGGTACATTAAAAATATGATTAAATCTTTGAATTTGGGATAAGACATTGCCTTCGTAGTTGAGATAAAATTTTAGGCTTACTATGATTTTCCCAAACCATAAATTATATATAATCAAGAAACTATGACTCAATGGCTCCAAACCCATGATATCAGGGAAGTTTTGAGATATGACTAAAAATAAGGGGAATTTTGAATGAAAAACCAAAATTATCCAAATTCACATCACCCAATTTATAAAGAGAGTATGAATGGGGATGACCATAATGAATTAGATACATGGGTCTGAATACACATGTCATGTAGATGAGAAGTGGATCCCACTTTTTTCTATGATAATTGATGATGGAAAGAATCCCTATTTGGGATAAATTATATCCTATAACTTGGTAACATAGATCAAAAATATTATGTCCAATTAGGTAGATCATTTTTACATGATGTCCTACTTAGGAATGTTATGTATGCCACCCAAAAGTTACTACAGTTCACTAATTGGGACCCCAAGCTGAAATGGACTATTCCTCATACCTTTTCAAAGATCAGAGTATAAAAATACAAGAAGATGAGGGCCATAGCTTATACCCTATGGTGTATAGGTAAATCCATGAAAATCCCATACCCATACTATTAGAGGAAATTTGAGCAACCTTGATTACCCTAAGAAGCTACTAGTACTACCCATATTCTAAAATTATGAGGATAGTTGGCATCAAAAAAACCCCCTTAAATTGCCCATTATGGTGCTAGACAAGATGGATAAGCAATAAATCACTTTTTAGTTACTCACAAGGCTAGATGGATTATGTAAAAACAAAATGAGAGGATTGGTTCATCCTCAATTATCAGCCTTGAGCATTACCTACCATCATGTTCCTAAATATGAGGATAGATTTTATATCAATACAATAATTGATCAAGTGATGAGGCAAAGGTTGAAAGACACTAATATACCACTTGTTAAAGGTATATTGAAGGATGTTGGTTTTTATGAAGTTTTTAAACCTAAAAGTGCTCAAGTAGGAGCATTCACATACATAAGACAAGGTTTGATACTGAAGAAGAAAACTAACTAACCCTCAACTTAGCCAGAGTATTTTTCAAGCATTGTCTCCCACTTTAGAGAAGAGAATATTTGATCCTAAAACACATATTGAATAGGTCCTTATTTTGGAACCCACATCCAACACAGCATCCTAAGTACATAATGTTATCTTAATACATGCAGAACCTTTGATGATGTATCATTATTATTTGATTGAGGTATTATAATTACCTAATACAACACTAATAGTTACCCTATGTAAATGAGCTCCCCTTCTTCCTGTCAAAGAGGAACTAGGTATAACAAGTCAAGAATATGTTTATTATCCTACTTTGTTTCTAATTAGCCAACAATTGGGTATATTCTATGAGCCACTAACCCCAGATAACATGAACCTAATACATTATAGGCCCCTAATTAGACATGTGAATAGGCACATGGTTATCCCTTTTTACCACTATCAATATTTTTGTTGTGCTATCCACTTCAAAGGTCTCTATGATAGACAATCTACCCCCAATTCTGCCTAGGCATGGTCTTCAATTACCAAAGGGAAGGTCTATTATTTCCATACCTTAGGTTCCCTTTTTTCCTAACAAGTGATCTAGTTATTCCTTGTTCTTCATCATCTTTAGAGGTAACCCTTCCCATTTCATCACCTAGCTCTACCTTCATCCGAGTCACCTCCATATTTACTTCTCAAATATCTACCTTCTAAGAATTGACAATAACTCATCAATTTACACCATTTACTCGCCCTCAGGGTGATATTTTAGATAAATCTTAGATAAAATAAATGTATTTGGCCATAATATAAAGATAATATTTGGTTATAGTATACCCTTTGCAAGTCTCACTAGAATTTGACAAGGAGTCTTGGGAAATAAAGAGGCTAACCAAATGGAAGGCAATTCATCCAAATCAAATAATCATATATGAGTATAAATAAACCTTGTTTTCAATAAACAAGAAGAAAAGAGTTATTCCTGGCTAATAGAAATAATATGAAGAGGACCCCCTTAAAGGCATATGGTGATGTAGACATATAATTGGTAAAAGGAATACAATAAAGAACAACTGAACTAGAAAAAAAACACAAAACCACATTTCTAGAGGAGACTATCATAAAGGTGGAATGGGAAGTTGAGGTCATGTTTGATACTCTAAATACTTTGGCTTAGTACAAAGTGAAATGAGATGAAATATATAACATAATTCTTAAGTCTAAAAGGACCTACATGGTTTATGACAATAAGGTAATCAACTTGGTAATGTTGATTATGATGAAGAAATTTAAAGACCTAAACATGATACCCTTAGAGGATTTGATTATTGATCAGTCCTATATCATTGGAAGAATGAAATCCTTGAATCAATGGATTAATGACATGAGATCTTTGTGCTAGTCTCTCAAATAAATAGGTGATCGAGTTATAAATCTACCTAAAGAAGATGAAATCACACACCTTACTAATAGAGATATAACCATTGTAAGCAACGATGCTTTTAGGGCCTAGCTCCAAAATTTCATTATCAATTTAAGAAATAGGCTATGGATAGAGGAGTGACCTTTGGGTAAGATATGGTATACTTGGAAGCATCATCCAATTAAAGAATAGAAAGTTAGTGGAGATCAATGAGACTTTAGGACCTCTCTTGAACAAGCACAGTGCAATGTCAAGTCTCACCATCAAATTGCTAAAGAAACTCATTATAGATTTGAAATTTATTTATAGTGATTAAAAGAAACTCTCTAAGGTATGGAAAGGATAAATAAAAGATAAAAAGTAGGCAAGTAGTAAGCCACATATGGTCATTATAGGATCTTCTTCCTCTTTGGTCATTCTTGGAATTTTTTCTTCTTCAGTTACACTAGGAGATTCATCATCATAGACATCAATAGGATCTTCACCTAGCACCTCATGATGAAGATATCCATTTTTCAGGCTTTCTCTTGATGAATTTCATGTTATATTTCTGATTAGTATATTATAAAATATCCCCTCTTTGAATAGGGAATATTCTTTAGTTTTTTAGAACATGAGGGACTTCTGTCTGCTAATAGATGTTATGTATTCAATTATTTTGTAACCAATTTAACCATCTTAGGCATAAAAGATCCTAATATGACACACAATAAAATTGATCAAAATACCATAAATTATCTATTAAACTTGATGTCATATAACTTAGGCATTTACACCATTTTTATAGAACCCAATAGTAAAAAACATAATGAAAACTATGATTTTAGGCTTATATTCAATTTATTTTGATGGGGCCCATTCCAAAAAAGGTATATGAGCTGAGATTATATTTATCAATTCATAAAGAAAGTGACACTTGGAAACATATAGGTTTTAATTCCCTTGTACCAATAACGTTTCTAGATATGAATCATTAATCCTAAGATTGAAATTTTATCTAAACCATAAAGTTAAATATTTACAAGTATTCATGGATTTAAAATTGGTGATTAATCTAGATAGAAGTAAGTTTAAGTACAAGTTGTCTTACATAAAAAATTAAAAACATAGGGCATAATATTTTATTGATATGTGTAATGATTTTAATTTTATTCCCATCTATCACAAAAATAATCAAATCACAATTTGTTTAGTGGTGTCATCTATAAATCTAGCCCCTCTAGATGATTTCAAGATATAATAATTATCAATAAAGTTAATACCTTACCCCTCAATCCTTGAAAATGTCAAGAGTTTCTAAGTCTTTGATGATGATTGGAATATCATATAATTAATGAAAAAATATAGTATATTTGATGAACATATCATAGATGAGAAAGATAGATATAACTACATAAGTAGAGAATGAAATAGTGATGAAATTATTAATATGAGGTAAAAATGATTTCCAAAGAATATGATTTCGTTAAAAAGTATCTTTTTCATATATAGGTTGACCAAAAGGCCCAAGATTCCATATTTTGTAGGTCACCAATCCATTACCATAAAATTAGGATTAATTGATGAGTCCTGAAATGTCAATGTCATCCATGCATATACCAAGTTTAAGATGGGAGAGATAAAATGAATACTCCTATGGTACAAATTTGTGATCACTTGGACCTATGATGCCCTAAAGGTATTCAATCCAAAGTTCATAACACACACCATCCCATGAAAATAATGACATAATCCATTTAGGCATAGGCAATGTCCATGAATCCCATCCTAAAACCTATTATCCAAAAAAAAATTAGAAACTCTTGATTGGGATTGTTTTCCCAGTTTACCATTCTAATTGGGTGGCCAAATTGGTCCCTATTAGAAATAAAATAGGGGAAATTAGAATTTGTATTGATTTTAGGAATGTAAAGAGAGCATTGGATAAAGATAACTACTTTATGTTATCCCTTAATGAAGTGATATAAATGGTTAGTGACTCTTAGATGATGTCCTTAGATGGATTTTAAAGGTATCACAATGTCTTAATAAATTATTAAGATAGATTCAAAACTACATTCACAAAAAAGTGGGGTATGTTTTCCTATAAGAGAATGTCATTTGGTCTAATTAATGTAGGAGATACCTTCCAAAGAAATATTGATTTTGTTCTTACAATCTTTATTATCAAGTGTATATTTATTTGCATGGATGACTTGATCATTTTTTCCAAATGCAGGTCTGATCACAAAATGCATTTGTAAAAGTTATTCCAAAGGTTTAAGAGGTATGACATCTCCTTTTACCCTAATAAGAGTGTCTTTGGAGTTACTTAAGGTAAGACTATGGGTCACATAATCACAAAGGAAGGTATTTATATTTATCTTGAAAGATCTAATTCAATTTAAAAAATACCTATATCTAACATTTAAAAAGAGTTTAAATCTTTCTTTGGAAATATATTTTATATATGCAAATTCATTTATGCTTTTACTGAAAATTTTAAACCCCTTAACACTGTAGACACTTAAATCTAGCCATCGATAACCTCTAATCAAGATTTTGACCAATTTTCACCTAAAATGAACAATTTGGCCTAAAAACACTAAAACACGTTAAATGAGTTGAAAATGATCTATTCAAGTGTCAATTTTGGCTAGGGTATCCCTAAATGGGGTAATGCAATTTATGGGCCAACTAACTTTGATTAGATCATTTTGAGTCAAAATGCCTATTTTACACCTACTGCTCTAGATTATTCTTTCCTATCAAATCTCTTACATGAGACACATGGCTTTGTTATTTTCTATTGGTAACATCCTCAATGGGATATCAAATGCATCTAATAGTGACTTCCAATTATAATTTAGTAAAGTTTTGGACTAATAACAAAACATTCTGATCAATTTGAGTAATTTGTGCATAAAGTGCTTAATCATGCTTAATAGCTAATTAATCCAAATCAAGGCATAATTAATAATTCCATGGAAACTTGTTGAATACTTGTTTTTAGAAATGAATATTGAATATCTGCATCATCAGGTGACCTCATTTTTTGGGAAGACATCCCTAGGCCATAAATGCCATAAATATCAGGATTCATGCCCTCCATGCCTCATCAATGCCTTCTATGATGACCTTCGTGCCTCTTAATTACCCCTTCTTCTAATGACATAATGAGGATAATTATAAACTTAATTGAAAAATAGGATTAATCCTTTTCCACACATCTCATTCCTGAGATGGATGATTCAAGTTGATTTTAGACATTCTCAAAAATCTATAAATAGGAGGCCTTACCACATAAATTTTAAGAGACTTGATAATGAAAAGTTATAATACACAAATGGTTCCAAAAGCTTCAAGAAACTAGTGTTACCATGACAAATTGAATCTAAACCAAGCCAAGCCAAAAGCCAAAGGTGCCAAGGAGAGATGGGGGTAGACAAACTTCCATTGCCAAGGACTTCATGAGCACAAACTTAGCAAACCACTATAATAAGCATTTTGGAGCATCCAAGGAAGGTAAAAGAAGGTTTATTTTTCATTTTAGTTGTGTGTTTTATTCATGTTTGTTAATTAAGCTCTCTTAAGTGTTTAGTCTTGAGATGTTATGTTAGTTAGTGTGTTTCTTTCATTTATTTATTTATTTTGAAACTAACACCATACTAACCATCCTCTCTTGAGTCAAATTCCTAGATCACATTTGGCATTCTCTATGGGACTAGATGTATCCCACACATGAATAAGATCATTTTTTAGCTTTAAAATATTCATTTAGATCATTAAAACTCTTACAAATTGATTTTCTAACTTTGTTTTACCATTTACTATTTGCCATGGGTTTACATAGTTACCAACATCAGTTAGAAAAATTGACATTAGTTGGATAGTTGTCATCTGTCACATTGGTATAACCGATGTCAATTAGATAACCATCATCAGTTAGCAAATGTAACCATCATCAGTTATATAACCAATTTTGGTCACTGTGTTTTTCTTAAAACATAGACACAAGATCTCTTTTTTTAAAGTTTATTGTTTCAAACCCAAAAGAGCTTCAAGGCTAAAGGACATGATAACATTTTTGTTGCAGGACCAAGCTTGATATTTTCTAAAAACATGTTTAGATCACTATTTTCATGCTTAAATTGAATTATGAACATTATTTTAGGTGATTAAAGTAATATTTAAGTGCTTAAGTGAGTTTTTAGCATTAGTTTTCAAATTTACAACTAAGACCAAGGGGTCAAATGAACACCACATCATTTTCCATTTAGGCTTAGAAATGAACTCACCTTTCCAAGTTTTTATATTTACTTATTTTTTTAAGTTAAATATTTGTTTGGCAAAAAGAGGGGTGTCACATGTATGCTCTTCCATTTGTCCCCTTTAGGGAACCCTTGGAATCAAAAGTTCCATTCCTATTGAAAGTATCTTAGTCCAAGGATTAGAAATAAAGTCATCTAAAACACTCCCTAAAAACTCATCAAAGTTTGGGTGACCTTGAAAATGACCCTAAAGTCTTTCTACTTCCATGCTTTCTTTATTTTTATGTAAACGTGGCTTACGAGGGGGACTTCATCACCTCTCAAGAGTTTTTTAGAGAATATTTAACTTGGGGTTTCACCTCCCAACATTAACTTCGTTTATATCCTAATTGGAGTTACACATAGGATGTAGTGGCACTTTGGATGTCATACTACACTGAGTGAATAGTAGGATGTAGTGGTTACAAAAAGGACTAGACCTTTTTGTAACAAACCAAGTGATACAAACCCAAAATATGTGCTTTTATTTTTCATTATTTGGCATGAAAGTCATTGTGTAATTAATTCCCTTTGAACATTTAGAAACTTTTTATATCTTAGACAAATCCCCACTTGCCACAAAAGTATTGTTGGTGCAAGGTGAACCTCAAGGTCCATGTCATAGTATTATCATTTAAGAGAAGGAGGGGTGTAAAAACCCTACCATATAATACACATTTACTTTTGGATGAACACTTAAAATCCTCTCAAATGATGTATATTGATAGATTCCAACAATATAAGCAACCTTGTTAGTTTAGAGTCTAAGAGTGATTAATCAGTTGAGTCTTATCATAGATTAAAGTCTTATTTGGAGTCAAAAATTGGTGTAAACAAATAATTAAAACCAAAAAACATGGTCATCATTTTAATTTGAATAAATAAGCATTATTCTACTTATGTGAGATCATCAATTTGCCTTGTTCAAAGTTCATCAAAAGCTTGGGAGTCATATCATCCACTTTGGCACAGTTATACTACCCAATTGAGTCTAGACCTTTACCAAAGTTGTTTAAGTCCTTCACTTATAATCTAAATTCAAAATTTCACCTTTGCATGTTCATAGGGTTGATGTGTTAAGTGGGTTCTCCATTTACACAAAATTTGAGGGAACTTAGGTTTAATTTTTGATTTTGGTTGAAGGTCATTTTACACTCATAATCATTGTCATCACTTGATATACTTAAGACATTTTATGCTAAACACTTGCACTTTGAGTCTATTCACCACAACATTTTGAGTAAGAAAAAGTAGTGTTATGTTGTCAAAATTGTGGGAAATTATCTTTGCCTTAGAGAGTTTTTGAAATAAACTTTTTTGTCACACATTTTGGTTAGTGTAGCATCATTACACTATGCAAAACATTTCAAATATTGTTTCATAGACCCTCTTGCATAGAATTCAAATTTGTTCCTACATTTTCAAACCAATTTGAATGTACTTTTGTGATCTTTTGTCTAGCATAGTTATAATATTCACTTTTGTCTAGCTTATTTATCAAAAGAACAAAGTTTTATACCATTATTTATGAGAAAGTAAGCTATCTCTAAAGTGATTTTTGTTTCATACCTTATACCTAGTTGATCAAGTTCATGTCCAAGAATCAAATGCCTAGTGTTTTTTAGAAGTGTTTAAAATATATTAGATTAAAACTTTCATCTATTTTTAAATTCTATATTTTGACACTATTTCATCTAAGACTCCTAGCACATGCCTTGTTTGAGCCTAGCTTTTCACACCATGTTTAGCCAAAAGACCTAGTAACATTTAAATTTCTAGATTAGAGTGATTTGAAACACTTCAACCTTAGATTTTGGAATTTTGATTTTTGGTCCATTTACTTGCTTATCTTTGTGTGAATGGTGAAATGTTAGATACTTCATGCTATCTTGTTTCCTCACAAATATTTACATAAACCTTTTGATCCTTTTGATGAATCTAAACCAAGTTAGAACATCATCTATTTTAGATTTTATCATTTTTATATTTTTTAGAACTCTTTGAAATTTTATTGTAAAGAATTAACGATGGATCCCAACATGTATTCCTACACTCGTAGTGGACTCATGTAAAATCTAGGGATTAGTAATATGGTGGCATAAGAACAAATGGTGAAAGACCCCTACATAGATAATATTTTTTATGAGATGGATTCTTATTCCTCTTATAATACTCAATTATAGGAACAAAGCTAAGATCCATTGGCTAACTATTTGGTTAACACACCACCTTATTTATAATAAGATCGAGAACAAACTGTACAATACGTAGCTATAATACACATAGTGGATGAGCTAATTCTTCAATAGTCATGTTCTACTAATATGGATTCCACCTATGACCCATTTTTTTTGAGTAAATTTTTTTTTGAGAACAAAGATGAGATTTTGGTTAGAGCTATAGAGGTAGGGGCCAAATTTATAGAAGACTTCCCTCATGAAAATTTACCAAGTCTAGTAAGAGTGTCCCACAATATCATTTACGATCAACAGACTTCTTCTAGTAATCCTATAGCTCTAGTCCAAACAATGTATCAAGACCCTAATATATATAATCAACGAAAAAACATCATGGAAGATCACTTTAACCAAATGTAGACAACATTTCAAACCTACTTGAATCTAGCACATAATTTTAATTAGATAAACATGGTGAGTAAGCCTCTTATTGACCTAGTTTCTTCAGTAGGAGTGTTGATAGAGTTAATCAAATCAGATAATATGAGTTTCAACCCATTCATATAAACCACTTCAATATTTAACTTGATGCATATACCCATTATTTAAAAAGTGTCTTCAACCTCTACATAGAATAGTGAGCCAAATGTAGTGGACAATATGCAAATAATGTCCAATCCTGATCAAAGTGGTACTAACGCACAAACAACTAGCCAACAACATTTGCCTATAGTTAATCTTATGAGTGATGAGATAAGAATATGGCTCATTATTGACATGTTATTTCCCTCAATTCATCTCTTAAAGGATATTATCTTATGCAAATCTTAGATTGTTCTATAGCTACTATATGGAAGATAGATATTTGTGTTGTTTATATTGAACCAAAGAGTAAACCTTTACTTTGTCATTAATGTCTAATACATAACATGCTTTAGTGATTTTTGTTTTGAATAATGATTAGGAAGAAGACACAGGTGATGTATAGTGAACATTTAATTTTGATCTCCATCCAGCAGAACTACAGACTCCACAGGCTTGCTACTACGGACTCCATAGACTTGCTTCTATGGACTCTACAAGCTTGTTTCTATGGACCCTATAGGATTATTTCTATGGACTCTATAGTATTTTTTTATGGAATCTATAGGCTTGTTTCTATGAACTTCATAAGCTTGTTCCTGTGGACTCTGTAGGCTTGTTCCTCCCGAATCTGTAGGGTCAATTCCATGGATTCTATAAGTATGAAGCTACAAATGGGGAAGCTGGTGGCCAGATAGGATAAAAGAGAATCATTCCAGTTATAATAAAATAAAGAAATAACTACCTACTATTTTTTAGGATTTGCTTTTGATAAATTTGTATATATATATTTGGATCTTATAACTATTATAGGATAGGATATCTATTTCATCAAAATAATTAGATCTTTTGGAAATCCAATCTCCTATGTTTAGATGAATGGATCAACCAAGGAATCCTATTTATTTTCATCCTATTTTGAGATGATTATATTATTATAAAATGTAAGATTTTAATATATAATATATATTAGATATTATATGATAGAGAGTAGATAATAGAGGAAAATATTTTTACAAGCATATTACAGGTTTTAGCCAGATTGTAATCATTTTAGTTTTATGAATTATCACTTCAATTTCTAATATTTATTAATCTTTGTTCTTGAGTCAGAGAGGAGCAAGGGTCCACTCTCCTTAAAACCAAGAACTATGTATGGTATTTATGTTATGTTTTATTAATTCATTGTTATAACTAATTAAAATCTTGTTAATGTTTAGATTTATTCATAAAAAACATCAAAACAAATTCACAATTTTAAAGGCATTTTATTATTCCAAAATCATTTCCTTTTTAAGCAAAAGTGTGTTTTTTTATAGCAGACGTGCAAAAGTGTGTTTTTTTATAGCAGACGTGTGAAGTAAATTTCCTTTTTTTAAATAGGAGTGTGAATTTACTTTCCACACAAGCATAAATAGGAGTCTGATTTTTACATTCAATTAAAAGAGTAGATTGATTTGATTTCTTTTTTTTCAGAAAAAGAGTGAATCAAGTAGTTTAAGGCACATTTATTTCCTTGGTCAAAGTTATAATAGGACAATCAAACACCCCCATAAGTAGCCTTCTAGATCTACCATCCTATACCTTACTGTAGATAGCTTTGAACACCAACCCTGGTTGATAAGACATCAATTAAATATTGATTAAATAAGGAGTTAAATGACACTCATCATTTTTGGTGTTGTTGTTGGGGAACATAAGGTGTTAGTAATGTAATAATAATTATTCTATAGTAAAAATAGAAAACATTGTAAAAACTCATAAAATTCCATAAAAATTTAATAAATTGATTTGCCGTCCTAGAGATTCTAAAAGATGATTCATCCCAAAGTTTCTACCAAGAATACAAGTTGACACTCCTTTAACATCTCTATGTAGTGAACTACAAGTTACAAGTGAAAATTATATACAAGAATATTTTGAAACTTAGATAGAAACTAGGCCATTGCCACAATCAAGCCCCATAGGACAAATTCCTCAAGATTAATCTCTTACAAGAAGAAACTATTTAGAAATTGCCAAGGATTTAGAAGAAGCATTTCAAAAATCTATAACTGAAGAAAATTTTGAGAATTTTAAACAACCCATAACTAATACCATAAATATTCAGTGGGAAGATCATCTTAGCTTTGAAACATCATTAGAAGAAGAAATGGGTGTCCAAAAAAATCAACAACTTGCACAACCAGGAAGGAATTTTTTCTTTCCTATTGCTGTAGATCCTAATGATCAAACCCCCATGAAAAATATTTCACCAGATAATCTACCAAAATTTTGGGGAGGATCTACAAAATATCTTGATCAATTCCTATTTGATTTTAAGGTTCTATGGTAAACCTATGATTACACAATATATAGCTAAAAATTAAAACTATTTCCCTCTACACTTAAAGATGCAGCTATGAGATGGTTCATGGGTTTACCTGGTGATTCTATTAGAACATGGGATGAAATGGAAATATAATTATTAAAAAAATACCAATATTACTACTAAGTTAAATAAATAAAAGAGGATTTCTTCAAAATAAAACAAAATGAGGATGAATCTTTAGAGTATTATTTGGATAGATTCATGTTCACTCATAAAAGAAGCAATTAACCACTCACTGAAAAAGATTAGAAATTGGTTTTCTTGAAAGGGTTGGATGGAGATACTAGAGATGCATTAAATCTTATGGGAGGTGGAGATATAAATAAGTTGGCTTTCGATCATATTTTTGAGCTTTGTACCAACTACTCTCGAATGAAACCTATAATTAAGAAAGGAAGGTTTGGGAAATCTAATGAAGTGGGTAATTTAATGGAATAATTTTCTAATATAAAGATATATATCCTAGTTACACTAAATAGTACTTTGGATGGCCTTTAAGTTAATGTAAATGTAATATAACCCTTAGCAATATACTATCCTAAGTGTAGATAAAAACACACCCTTAGAGACTACCCATAGATAGAACCAATGTTTCATCATGTGGGATCTGTGATGCAAAAAATCATGATACCAAACATTGAACCCTTCCATCTATTTTAAAGAATCAAATGAAAACACAAGTCTAGTCCATTGAAGAAGTAAATTATATCCAGAGATAATATTTTGCCTCACAAAACTAGGCTCTAGGATAGTTTAATGCAAGAAACCTAGTTAATCCATGGATGGCACCAAGAAATGTTTCAATTCCTTAACCTTTTTGGAATCAATCCTAAATTCCATCAATCCAAAATCCATGGGTAGGACAAGATTGGATGCCAACACCCCCATGGATGATACCACAACCACAACAACAATGGGTATCATAGCAACAATGGATACCATAGCCATATCAATAATAGAATCAGCTATGGAACTCACAATCACAATTCACCCAACCAAGAAGACCACTTCAACAAAAAACTATTATGCCACCCCTAGTTATTCAGTAATAAGGACAAATCAATCAACCCTCAATGCCTACATAAATAATAGAAAATCTAAAAAATAAATAACCATCACCTATTTATGATAATGAATAGGAAGAGATAATCAATGTTGGAGCTATTGAGTGTTTAGATATATAATTAAGATTAGGAAAAACCATACAAAAACCTCTAGTTCTCATTTTTGAGATACCTGATGAGAAAGAAGAAATAGACTCATCTCAATTAAATATTAAAGAGGTTGAAATCAAAATGAGTCCCGAAGCAAATAAAGAAAAAATTACTACCCCAGTAGTTCCTTTTCCCAAAAGATTAAAAGAAATTGGTATTAAACCAGAATCAAACTTTGTCCATGAGTTGCAAAAGATCAATATTGAGGTACCCCTTCTACAAGCTCTTAGGGATATACCTAAATTAAATAAGATAATTAAAAACCTTTATATTAAGACACTTGGGAGGAAAGCAAAATAACCAAGAACCATTCATGTTGATGGAAAAGTTGTTGATTTATTAGCAGGAAAACTATCAGTTCCAAAATATGCAGATCTAAGAAGCCTAGTGATCATAGTCACAATTGGAGGAAAAGAAATTCCTAAAGTCTTGGTAGATTTGGAAGCAAAAATTAATTTTATGACAATAGATACCCTCCATACATTTTCTCTTATGGAAAATGTAACTCATAACTACCATTCTTCAAATTGCAGACCAATCTATAACTAAACTAGAAGGGATTATAGAAAATGTTGAAGTACTAATAGAGTCTTGGGAGTATCTAGTAAATTTAATGGTCTTGAAACCCAAAACAAAGAATCTAGGATATCCCATAATTCTAGGTAGACCATAGTTGGATACTATAGTAGTATTAATTGATTGCAGGTCAGGAGACATGACCATTTCTAATGGGTTAAAATCCAAATGCATCTCTTTGTATCCTCCTACAAAACCATCAATAAATTGCATACAATAACTTTTTGTGGATGAATCAGACAACACATTAAACAACATTTCCTCATTATCTATGATCACAGTTAAAAAAAACTTGGAATAATTGAATAGAGATATATACCTGGAATCTACGGACTCTACTAGTCCAAAATCTATAGACTCTACCAGTATGAAAACTATAGACTCCCTTAGTTTAGGATTATTTTGTCAGATAGAATATTTTGAAACCTTCACTTCTACTTATTCTATTTTTTATTCATCATATGATCATGGATTGATTTAGGAAAGTGTGTGGAAATTGGTAAAACAATAACAAACTCATTTCTTAGATACATTCCATTATTCTTTAGCAAGACTGATTCCTCTTGGAAAAGAGTTTGTTGATAATGTAACCATGTTTCATAAGTTACTTCCTCATCCATTTCCTTTGAACTCATTGATTAGTGAATTCAAGCAAATATAATCCAACTACCCAAGTATAAAACCAATCATGGTACTACCTAGAAAGACTTTGAACATCAATAGTTGGTTAACAAATGAAGAGGAAGATCAACTCTTTGAAGTATTGGAAAGACATACCAAGGATTTTGCTTGGGACTATACTGACATGAAGGGAATGCACCCTAGCATATGCACTCATCACATTTACACAGAATCTATCAAACCGGTCAAACAACCATAAAGAAGAATAAACCCAACATTAAAGGGGACAGTCAAGACATAGATCCAAAAGTTACTGGAAGTTGGGTTTATTTACCCCATCTCAGATATTTAATGGGTTTCACCTCTGGTAATTATGCCCAAGAAAAATGGAAAATTAAGAGTATGTGTAGATTATAGAGAACTGAACAAAGCAACACTAAGATATTACTTTCCTTTACCTTTTATTGATCAAGTTCTTGACAACTTGGTAGGAAAAAGATATTTTTCTGTCCTGGATGGGTTTAGTGGGTATAACCAGATAATGGTAGCAGTTTAAAATCAAGATAAAAACACATTTACCTACCCTTGGGGAACTTTTACTTATCAAATACTTCCATTTAGACTCTATAATACTATAGAAACCTTCTAAAGAGTAGTTCTGGCAATATTCTTTGACCTTGTAAATGATTGTGTTGAAGTATATATGGATGATTTCATTATTTATGGTGGAACTTATGAAGAGGCTATTACCAACTTAGATATAGTATTGATCAGATGTGAGGAACATCAATTATATTTGAGATATGAGAAATATTTATTGATGATGGATGAAGGAATAGTGCTGGGACAACATATTTCTATAAAAGGCATTCAAGTAGATCCAAAGAAAGTCAAAATAATATCCAACTTACCCATCCCACAAACATAAACTAAAATTAAGAGTTTTTTGGGACATGTTGGTTACTAAAAATGATTCATAGATAAATTTAGCCAAATAGATGCCCCTATTTTTTCTTTGCTTACAAAAGATAAAATATTCAAATGGAGTGATAGTTACCAATAGGCCTTTGAGACCATCAAAGCTAAACTTGTTACTGCTCTAGTATTGAGAGGACCAAATTGGACTAAATCATTCCATATATACACAGATACTTCTAATTCAACACTAGGATCAATCCTTGGATAAAAGGATGAAGATGGTAACATGTATGTTATATATTATATTAGCAAAAACATGACACCTATTGAAAGAAATTACACCACAACTAAGAAGGAATTCCTAGCTATAGTCTATGCAATTAACAAATTTAGACACTACATAATAGGCTACAAGGTATTTGTCTATATAGACCATTCATCTATTAGATATCTTACCAACAAACCAATTGTGGGAGGTAGGATTATTGGATGGTTGTTGCTCTTAAAAGAATTTGATGTTACTATTATAGATAAACTAGGAAAGTCTAATGTAGTTACTAATTTCTTGTCAAGAATGAATACTATAGGTGAAGAAGAACTAGTGGAAGATGAATTTATAGATGAATAATTATTTGTTATTTCATCAAAATCTTTGTGGTTTACTGATATAGCCAATTACCTTGCCACAGGGAAGTTTCCTCTACAATTTTCACGAAGAAACATTTAATCAAAGAAAGTTCTTCTTTTAAATGAATTAATGGAATGCTATTTAAACTTGGACCTGACCATGTGTTTCACAAGTGTGTGAAAAATGGTGAATCTTATGATATCATCAAAGCTTGTCATGATGAACCAAGAAGAGGTCATTACTCAGCTCAAAGAACCATACATAAAATCCTAGGAGCAGGATACTATTGGCCTCACTTCATCAGCAAGTAAAAAGATATGTTAGACACTGTGATGCTTGTCAGAGATTTGAATAGCCTACTCTTTCAATAAATATGCCTATGCAGCCTCATCCTCAATTGGTTTTAGAACCATTTGAGAAAATGGGAATTGATTTTATAGGTATTATATATCCTCCTTCTAGAGGAAAATGATATCTCCTAATATGTATAGACTATGTGACCAAGTAGGTGAAAGTGAAAGTATTAACTCATGCAAGAGAAGAGATGGTAGCTGATTTATTATATTTCAAAATCATAAAAAGATTTGGTGCTCCAAGAGAGATAGTCTCAAATCAAGGACCATATTTCATGTCAAACATGATAAATCACTTCATACAAGTATATCAAAATCAATACAAAAAAACATCTCCATACCACCCACAGGTTAATGGGCAAGTTGAAGTCACCAACAAAGAACTAGAAACCATTTTAACCAAGATTGTTAATTCCACTAGAAAGGATTGGGCAAATAAGGTACTAGAAGCTATTTGGGCCTATAATACTACTTGGAAAAAAATAATTAGATTTTCACCTTATGAATTGGTTTATGGTAAGAAGCCTTTATTCTCTGTTGAATTTGAATTACAAACCTTGAAAACAATTTTAGAAGTAGAAATTGAATTAGAAGAAATATACAAAGAAAGACTCTCATAACTTAATCAACTTGATGAAATAAGGATAGAAGCACTAAAAATAAATGAATTGGTACAACATCAAAGAAAAGTTTAGCATGATTCAAAAATCAAGTAATGAAAGTTTTAGAAAGGAGATTGGGTACTATTGTTTGATTCCAAATTTTAACAGTTTAAAGGAAAACTACAAATGAGGTGGTTGGGACCTTATCAAATTGAGGAGGTCTATGAAAATAGTTATATTAAGATAATACCTATTGATGATAGAAAAAGAGCTCTATTAGTCAATGGATATAGATTGAAGCTTTATCAGAAACCTCTTAATAAAGAAGAATTTATTCAAAAGGTAAAAGATCAAGTAGTTGTTCTAGAGAGCTCTGCTTCTTCCAGAGAATATGCTCTTTGATAATACTATAACCAAAAATAAATAAGTAAATAAATAAATATCAATAGTTAAAATCCTTCTAGGGACACTATTGATAATGCATGCCTAGAAAACCAACTTGCTAGTTAGCTATGCATTGTAAAAAGGGATTTGGCTAGAAAACCAACAATGGTTGGCCAAAGGGCCAAAAAAAAATTATAATAAAAATAGAGAATCTCATCATGTCACTATGATTGGTCCTGTTGACTAATCCATGCAAACTTATTTGTGTAGGACAAATGGCAAGCAAAGGATAAATCTAAGGCCAAGGTAAGTAAGACATATATTTTATTTATCTATGCTTAGTTAACTAATTATCTTCAATTTAATTAAGAATTATTCTATGGAGATGACCCAAATTTGAATCTTCCAAAATGAAATGGCATGACATATGCCATAATGAAAAAGCATGCAAATGAGCCACCAAATGTGTATAGATAAGAGTACATCTTTGATACAATCAATTGAGTCATCAATCATAATAATGACAAGATGTCATAAAAAGGGTTTTAAATGAAGTAATGAATTAATGTCACCATCAAAGTGACATGTCATCATTACACCCAATTTATAATAATGGACAAAATGGCTGGCACACTATGTAGAAACATGCAGCACTTAACTGTATCAAGTCATCATATCAAAGTATAGACTCATACAGTTGTAGCATTTCATATGAACCATTTTATTTTTATAGACTTCAAAAAAAGCTGGTCTACAAATCCTTAGTGATTGTTGCCTAATGATTTTAACAAAAGACTAGTCTAAACCTCAACCAGAGTTAAAGGAATAGAGTTTTCTACAAATCCACATAGAAATGGGATAAAAGATGAGATCAGAGCCAAAGAATGTAGCAAAGTTTCATAAAGACAAATCTTCTATGGTAGTGTTTATAGATAATGGATGGCTACCTTTCATTGAAAATTTATAGGGTTTCAATGAAACAATGGTAAGTGAATTCATCACTAATCTCAGCCCTAAATTTTCAATTGTGAAAGGCATTGTTATTCCTATTACAACTCAAATTATAAGCTAAATTATACAAGTTCTAGAAGAGGGAATGAGAGCTACAAGTAGAATTTCATTTAGTGATTTAATTAGTCTTTTTAATGGTAATGAGTAGATTGGGACTTCATGTCTAGTAGATTCTAAGGGAAAATAAAAAATGGATTAGTATAAATTCACTACCTAAACCCTAAAAATTTGTAGCCATGTGGGTACTCAATTATATCATTTATGAAGGGAAACATAGTCTTTTAGGGGGAGTCACCATGAAAATGTTAATGCACCTTAAGCATGGGAGACAAAAACCTCAATAAAAAATTAACCTCCCATCCTTCTTATATGGTGCTCTACAAATTATATCTACAACCCTTAATGCTACTCTTAGGCATCATGGCCTTATTCATCTCATTATCCAACATCACTTCCTTCAGCAAGGACAAGAGGTTTGGGAGGAATTTTAGAGAAGTATAGCATAACATACTTCCAAATCTAATTGATAAAAAAACCTCAAACTCACCATAAGAATGTTCATCTCCACTTGCTACATTAGCTAAGAAAATAATGCCAAGGAAGAAATCATAGACTGTAGTCCCAACAAAAATCCTTTCTTCTTCTTTAAGAATAATCACAAGGTCTCAAAACCCTAAAGTTTCAAGGTCCCCACAAGAACCTCATGAATATATAGTGTAACCAATTCCATTGTTAGGAAGAAGAAAATTGAGACAAAAGGTTACTATAAAACTTGAGAAGATCGAGGGTTTGATGGTTGAAGGAAAGCCAACCAATTATAGCTCAAAGAGTGACTAAATGAAGGAGAAGGCTGATTTTGATAGATTAATATGAACAAAATGTTGTAGATATTTTATATAGTCTTAAAATAGTATCTCATTCCCCTGTACATCAAAATATCTATACACCTACAGATGTTGAAGAAATTCCTTTTGAAAGGAATTCTACAATCATAATGGAGGAACCAATTCCAAAGGAAGAGCCACACACGACAAAGGAATCAAGTATGGTAGAACAACCACCTGGTCTAGTTGAAATTGCAATAAATAAAGGGAAAACTATATGTATTAATGAGAAAGGTGAATCATCTAATCTAAATGATCCAATTATGTAGTTAACTTTGTAGCTTTCTCAAGCTCAAGCTCTTGAATAACAAAAAATAGCTAACATTGCTAACTTGATCAGTCAATTAAATAATAAGGAT
The DNA here is from genome assembly GCA_037957365.1 of Torreya grandis. Classification (NCBI taxonomy): domain Eukaryota; kingdom Viridiplantae; phylum Streptophyta; class Pinopsida; order Cupressales; family Taxaceae; genus Torreya; species Torreya grandis. The sequence goes on from JARHVA010001259.1 coordinate 2,821,402, forward strand.
CATCTTAACTCATTGTTCATGTAAAAATTAGACATAACATCTGTTGATCATGTAACAGAAGTTCATAGATTAAAGGAAATAATATAGGAAAATGAAAGTTAACAAATAGATCTTTGGATATATGTAGAAAATTTGAAGAAGGAAAATAGGAGATTACAGAGTTTGGTAAACTCTTCCAAAGCACCTAATGTTACACCTTCTCCTCTTAAGGTATTTGTTAACCATAGTTGTCAAACAAGTGATCTAGGTAATCCTCCCTTGTAAATACTACACAAAATTAAAGAAGAATATTCCATACTTAAATATAAAAGTAAAGATGAAACTTATTCAAAAAAAAATTTGGAAAATGAAAAGAAAGAATTAGAAGCTAAAATCCAAAATTTAGAAGAAAATTTGTAGGATGAATGCAAATTAAGGGAATCTCTTTTGGCATGTAGGAATCCTTCTCCTGCATATAGTTTACTTTTATTTGAAAATTTTTATAGATGGTAGCTTCTGAGGATCTCTTATCATCTTCCTTATAAAATTTTATAGCCAAAAACATTTTTGAAAATTTTCTATAGTACTGAACTTGATCAACAATATTTTCTTTGTGAGTTTTATTTACATGATTTAATTCTAAGAGACCATGAGCACAATAAAGTTTTAATAAACCTTCATGTAGGAGAAGTTAAATTGAGGGCAGTATATTATACATTAAAAAATCAAATAGCATGGAAAAGTAGATTTGAGGACTATACAAATCATGCTAAGACTATAGGACTGTGTGTCATACCAGCCTTTCCTATTCCCAGATTGATCAAATATAATTTTAACTATGTTGTGTTAAGTGATGAGGTTAAAATGAATTATTTATAAGTTTTATATGATTATACTATCTCTTTTGACTTATTTTCAAGACAAAGTTTTGATTCAGTGGTGACTGCAAGTGTAAATAAATGGGACCAACTTTTAGTGCCTCTTAAAAGATGAGAGGTCATGTCCCCAAATAACTTAAGATGGAGTATGAGGAGAGCATCCTCAATTTTGAAAATCTTAATAGAGGTAATAAACTTTGGGGGAGAGCAGAAATGGATTGGCATGAGATATAGACCCCCTTTGCTGATCATACCTATTCCAGGATGGTAGATTTGGGCTCCACAATCAGAGGAGCAATTCAATATATGGAAACAAATGATTCAATCACATTAGGGATTTACAAGCAATTCAGACAAGCATATAATAGATGAATTTGATGAATATAATTTGAGTCAGAGTGTGGAAAGTAGATGCCAAAGCTATGAATGCCAATAAATGTTTGTAATGGGACTTGAAAAAGGTAAAGCTTAGGGGAGATGATGAGCTTAGAATATGTCTCATTATTGATATGTTATTCCCCTCAATTCATCTCTCAAAGGATATTATCTTATGAAAATCTTAGATTCTTAGATAGTTATTATATGAAAAATAGATATTTATCTTATTTATATTGAACCAAAGATTAAACCTTTATTTTGTCATTAATGTCTAACACATATCATGTTTTAGTGATTTTTGTTATGAAGAATACTTAGGAAGAAGACATAGGTGATGTATAGTAAACATTCAATTTTGATCTCCATCTAACAGAACTACAGGCTCTGTAGGCTTACTACTAAGAACTCTATAGGCTTGCTTCTATGGATTCTATAAGCTTATTTCTATGGACTCTATAGGCTTGTTTCTATAGACTCTGTAGGCTTGCTACTCTGAACTCTATAGGCTTGCTTTTATAGATTCTACAAGCTTATTTCTATGGAATCTATAGGCTTGTTTCTACAGACTTTGTAGGCTTGTTTTTATGGACTCCACAAGCTTGTTTTTATGGACTCCATAGGATTGTTTCTATGGACTCTACAAGCTCATTCCTCCTAACTCTGTAGGGTTAATTTTATGGATTCTGTAAGGACAAAGCTACAAATGGGGAATCTAGTGGCCAGATATTATAAGAGAGAATCATTCTAACTAGAATCAAATAAGGAAATAGCTACATGTTATTTTGTAGGATTTACTTTTGATAAAGTTGTATATATTTTGATCTTAGGACTATTATAGGATAGGATATCTATTTCATCAAAATAATTAGATCTCTTGGAAATCTAATCTCCTATCTTTGGATGAATGGATCGACCAAGGAGTCTTATTTATTTACATCCTATTTTGAGCTGATTATATTAGTATAAAATGTAAGATTTTCATATATAATATATATTAGATATTAGATGATAGAGAATAGATAATAGAGGAAAAGATTTGTATAAGCATATTATAGGTTTTATCTAGATTGTAATCATTTCAATTTTATGAATTATCACTTCAGTTTCCAATATTGATTAATCTTTTTTCTTGAGTTTGAGAGAAGCAAGGGCACACTTTCCTTGGAACTAGGAACTATGTATGGTATTTATGTTATGTTTTATCAATTCATTTTTATAACTAATTAGAATCTTGTTAATGTTTACATTTATTCATAAAAACCATCAAAACAAATTCATAGTTTTAAAGGCATTTTCTTATTCCAAAATCATTTCCTTTCTAAGAAAAAATGTGTTTTCTTTTACAACAGATGTGTAAAGCAAATTTCATTTTGTTAAATAGGAGTGTGAATTTACTTTCTATTCAAGTGTAAATAGGAGTTTGATTTTTACTTTCAAGCAAAATAGAGGATTGATTTCATTTATTTCATTTTAGCAAAAGAGTGAATCAAGTAGTTTAAGACACATTTATTTCTTTAGTCAAAGTTAGAATAGGACAATAAAACATCTTCATAAGTAGCCTTCTAGATATACCATCCTATACCTTATTACATATAGCTTTAGACACCAAACCTAGTTGATAAGACATCAATTGAATATTGATTAAATGAGGAGTTAAACAACACTCATCAATGAGTAGATCATCATACCAGGGAATAAGATTTTCTACATCCTAACCTTAATCAACTACTTCCTCAAGTGTATAACCTATGGGATTAGGTAGTCAAATAATGATCAATATCATGTCTCAATGATAGAATGTGATGAATCCTACTCCTCTTCAATAAATAATTAGTATTCCACAACAATAGACACAATCTAGTGTATCATTGTAACATAGGACAAATAAATTGATACCTTAATTAGGGGAAACTAATGTCCCACCTCACCAGGTAATGACAAACATACCTCTTTAGTTGCAGACTAATATACTAATTCAAAACCAAGTAACAACTAGTCAACAACATGTAAATATTTGTCAATGATAGATGTTGAATCTACAACCTATTTTCACTTCCCATAGGTATTTATGCAATAATGAGGTCTCCATGTTTCTCAAGTACCTACTAGACAACTATTGGTTTAAAGTATGCCACAAATTTAGAGACAAGGTCTTGGTCCACAAGTTCCCACTCAATATCAAGGTTTTATTCATCAATAGCATGTCCTTTTTCAACCACAATAGGAACAATATAGTTATATCCCTCCATCTCAACCATAAAATCTTCCAAGTCTAAATTTTATCACCAACCCAAAATAGAATATTGCACAACCAAATGTACAATTTCAAGTACATCTTAATCCACGTATGTATATTCCTAGTCCATTCCTTAACCAAACCAATATACCCCAATAGGTATTTCCATGATACCCTAGTCAAAGTGTCCCACTTATGACCTCCCAACCATCTACTCAAACCAATATTCTCCCTTAAACTAATGTTCCTTCTAATTTCCTATCCTAAGAATTACAACAAATAAAGGATGTAATTGATACCTTTCAAGCTGGGAAATAGACAAAAAATTTCAAATTGCATGACGTGTGTTTCTATCCATTCAACATGGAGTATTTGTAGATACCATTTCCTCCAAGATACAAACCATTGAAATTCAATAAATACAAAGGGAAAGGTGACTTTAAGGCCCATTTAATTAAATTCTTTATCACTTGTCAACTAGTGGCATAAAGTGACATATACCTTTTGTTGTTATTTCCAAGGAGCTTGGATGGACAAGCCTTGGAGTGTTTTTTAAAGTTTCCCAAAAATTTAGTAATAGATATTAATTATCTTTTTGATAAGTTTATGTGGCACTTTTCCTATAATCTTGAGCATGAGATTTCATTAGTGGACTTAATGCAAGAAAATCAAAAGGCTAGTGAGAGTTTTGAAAGTTATCTATAGTGATGGAGAGCCCTTGCAAGCCATTTAACCCATAGTTTACCAGATAAACAATTAACCATTGTGTTTACCAAAAATTTACATAGTGAGATAGCTTATCATTTGGAACTACAATGTGCACATACTTTCATAGAGATCATTGATAAAAGTTTTTTGATCAAGTGAGTGCTCATTAATAAAAGAGTCATCAAGATTAATTCAAATAATCAAAATTAAGGTACCAAATATGGAAATAGCCAACATCAACATACCATTCAAGTGCAAGCATCGCACTTGGAATATAACAATAAACAAGAAATATCAAAACAATTCAACCATAATAAAAATGTTATGGGAAATGGAGTAACTAAATCCTATCATATCCAAATGGTATAAACATCATTTTCACCACCTTTTTAGCTTAATCCTACCTAGAAACCACTCTAACCAATGCTACAAGAATAATAACCAAGACTTGTACAACAAATACAATAGTCTTTACCATTAAAAACCCCTCTTCTTAGGAGAATCATGTCTACACATTGTGTTTTTAGTGACCTAAGAGAATATATTGAGTTTGTATTTCAAAATATTGTTACCATTAATTTTATTAGTTGGTCTATACCTTCTAGGCATTCCTTATCCTAATTAGTACTATGAAAATGAATTATGTGACTATCATCAGGTCAATGGGCATAATCTATGTAGATGTGTCCAAATCAAGCATTTAGTTAAAAATATGTTAGAGAATGGGGAGATAACATTGGATAATGGTGATTCCACTTAAAATCAAACTCTTGGGATTTATAAAAAACCCTTTCTTCAACATAACAATTAGTAGTAGTAAAATAATCAACAATAACAACAATGTCCAATGAAACAACAAAATCAATAGTCTCAAAATCAAAGGCCAAACCATTAGAATCAACACAATTAGTAGTAGAACCCATAATGATATAACAATGGAAAAAACCAAGGTTAGAATGGTAACAACCAAAAATCCTACCATGTAGTTGGACATGAATACAATAGGGTTGTACATCATATTGTAGGGGGTAGGGTTAATACCATCTCCATTAATCCTAGACCAAGCACTATCAGTCTAGACTATTGCTAAACAACAACATTTAGCTAAATTACATGTATAATCCTTCTTTGACCTAGGAGTGCATACAAACAAACCAATAAACTAGGACTTTCCCCTTTGGACCTTATATCGACAACTTATCCTTGCCACATGACCACATTTGAGTGCACTGATAACTGAGACTTATCATGTCTAGTCCCACACCATTCCCAATATTGGTTAGCAATAATGGCCTAATATTTAATCTTGATTATGTAATCACAACTTGGAGGTTGAAGATTACTATCCCAGGCCCAAAAACATCTACCACTTTTCCTATCATCCAACCAACCATTTAGCCTCAGAATAAACTATTCACTCCTGATCAAGACAAGAAGTTTGATATTGTGAAACAATTATAGAAGATACCAACACAAATTTCTATTTTAGATTTATTGCAAATGTCAATAATGCACAAGAACATATTGAATGAGTTTTTGACCTAATCCACTATTATTAGTGACATATCCCTTGATAAATTTCAAACTTTTATTGGACACCTAGCTCCAACCCAGCTAGTCACATTCAACCAAAGTGATATGTCTTCCCTTGGCTCATTTCATAATAACCCATTGTACATAGAAGTTTATATAAAGAAATATAAAGTGAAATGTGTCCTTATATATAATGGATCAGGCCCCAACATAGTGTCTCTAAAGCTTATCAGTCTTCTTGGGTACACAATGTGAGATCTCTAACCATAAATGATAACCATCAACACCTATGATAATCAGGAAAGAGAATCACAAGGCACCATTAGTTTACCAGTTATCATTGGGCCTTTGACCCATGATAAGCTTTGCCATGTGCTTAATATTGAGTTATCATAAAATATGATTTTAGGTAGGCCTTAGTTGCATGAGATTCATATAGTCCCATCAACACTGCACCAATGTATCATGTTTTCCCACTTGAGGATGGAAGTGAATAATCTAGGAGATTTACACCCATATGAGCACTATAAACATATTGAGGCTGAATTTCAAAGATATAATTATTAGTACAACGTGAATCTAAGTTCCAAGTAGGATAAAGGAAAGGCTATACTTATTGATCCTTCACTAGATAATTACATAAATCCTAATACCTTAGATTCCCTTTCCCACATGCCACCTCCTAAAGCTTCTAATCATTTTACCATTTCATATAATGGATTGGGAGAGTATGTGACCCATGATACATTTCATATTTCCAATTTTCCTTAGAATTGAAAAAACATTGGATGACCTAAAGTCACTCCACATATACATTGGCAAAAAAGAAAAAAATAAGGGACCTATCACATTTATACCAACATCTACCCTAGAAACCAACCCTCTTGAAGGGGATGAATCATGGTTATATAATGACAACCAAGATGATTTTTATAAAAGTTCAAAGTATATTATTCTAAATAAGATCATGGAGCATCATAATTATGAATGAATAATCCTTAGATCAAATCAACAAGGAACCATCAAGCCAATTTCTATGACTAAGTATGAAAGACCTTATGGACCTAGATTTAAACTGCTTGGGGGTGACCCTACATATCTTATTCAAAATCCATGACTAGAGACTAATGATGATGATGTTGACAATGAATTAGAGTTTGATCATAGCCTCACATTTGGTGACCTCACTAAAACCAACCTGTTTGATAATAATGCCATTTATACCCTTACCCTGGCTATTCATTGCAACCCATTTCCATTATATTATCCATAATTGATAGATTGGGACCAACAAAAATATAGTCTACCAATTGATGAGTTCTAGAATGATGAGGAATTTTGTGACTTCTTAGGCTTTAGAGAAAATGTTTCATTGGGAGATCACAAGTTAGGATTCTCAATTACATTGCATTTTGTAGCCTATGTTGAAGAGTGAGTGAACACCTTTAGCTAAAAAAAAAGTAAAACATTGAGATCCCAAAGTGAAAACCTATTTGAGGCACTTTATAACCAGTTAAAAAGTAAATATAAAGGCCAATCTAGTGGTAAAAACCTATTTTAGGTGCCATTAGATGGGGGTGTTCATTCTTATTTGAATTTATACTATGTGACCACTTATGATGAACTTGCCTATGGATCTGTTCTGAGTTTATCTTTGAGCAACAACAAGTACTTGATCAAATTATTCAATAGTTTATGAATATTTTTGTCACATGGATAGATCTCCCATTAGGGGACTCATATTAATAATTCCTAAGATAATTTGAAGGTTAAGTCCCAATAGAGGACCCTAACATAATCTAACAGTTCAAGTTATTGCCTATTATCCTAGAAGATGGTTTGACTCTTCTAGTCAAAGTTACAATAAAAGTAAATATCAAGACTCCATTAGACTTGAAATGGATAAAATTAGGAGCATCCCTCACTAAGGAGGAACATGAATTCCTTCTATATCTATTGAGAGAATTTGTAGACATATTTGCATGGGCCTATTCTGACATGCCACGTTTAGACATTGCCTTGGTTCTAAACCATCTTATGGTTAATCCTAGTGCCAAATTAGTAAAATAAAAGCTATGTAAGATGCATCCTCACATTATTGTATTGGTAAAGAAAGAGTTGAAAAAAATCTTAGAAGCAGGATGTATCTGATCCATTGACTACTTATAATGGATCTCTAATGTGGTACCTATTAATAAAAATCTTGAAGGGATCAAAATTTGTACTAATTTTTGAGACATCAACAAAGATTGTCCTAAAGATGATTTTACATTACCTAATATCTACATGATCATGAACTCCATCGCAGGTTATGAAATGCTTTCACTCATGGATGGATTTTCAAGATACAACCAGATCAGAATAATACTAGAAGACCAACATAAAACAATGTTCACCACTCCATGGGGAACATTTTTTATCAAGCAATGAAATTTAGCCTTAAGAATTTTAGAGCTACATATAAAAGGGCCATGAATGTCATATTCCTTAATATGATGCATGATATTATTGAATACTATGTTTATGACATATTAGGAAAATCCAAAGCTAGGGTTGGCCATCCAGTAGTGCTACATAAAATATTTGAAAGATTATGAGAATACAAAGTTAGACTCAATCCAAATAAATGTGTGTTCGGTGTAACTTTAGGAAAATTACTTGGATTTATCATGTCTTGTAGAGGTATTCAAGTCAATCCATCTAAATTCCATGCTATAACTAAGATTCAACCACCAACCAATTTAAAACAACTTTGTAGTTTCCAAGGTAAGATCTAATCAATCTGACGCTTAATCTCTCAGTTAGTAGACAAGTGCCATCTATTTACACACCTTTTGAAAAAGGGAGTTGAATTTTATTTGGATGATCATTACCAAATAGCTTTTCAATAACTCAAAGAGTATCTTGTTAATCCACCTATTTTATTACCTCTTATGCTGGGAAAGCCATTCTTGTTATACCTATCAACTACTAACCATGCTCTAGGGGCACTCTTGGATCAACATGATGGAAATGAAAAAGAGCATGTTGTATACTATCTAAGTCATACCTTGGTTACATATGAACATAACTATGCACCTATTAAAAAATCTTGTCTGGCCATGGTCTTTGTAGCTTAAAAACTATGTCATTACATGTTGAATAATAAGACCATGGTCATTTCAAAAGTATATCCACTCAAGTATCTACTATCTAAAATAGCTTTGAAAAGTAGAATGGCTAAATGGATCATGCTTTTCAGTGAGTTTGACATAGATTATGTCAATCAGAAGGTAATCAAGGGACAAGTTCTTATATATCAACTTGTTGAAGCACCTCTCATAGACATACAGTCACTCACATTTCGTTTTCTTGAAGAATCCATAATGACCATCATTGACACACCCCTTGAGGAGTATCCCTAGAAACTATATTTTAATGGTTCATTTACTACAATAGATTGGGGATAGGCCTAATATTTATTATACCACATGGGGATCTAATACCCAAATCATTCAAAATTAGTTTTCCTTGTATTAATAACATGGCCAAGTATGAAGCACTTGTTGTAGGAATTCAAAAAGTATTGCATTAGAATATATCTCATCTCCAAGTTTATGGTGATTCTTAGTTAATCATCAATCATGTCATACATCATTTTTAGACCAAAGATGACAAGTTGGTTCTATATAAAGCCATGGTTGACACTCTTAAGAAACAAAATACCAACATTTAGTTTGAGCACATACCAAGGGATAGTAACAAAACTATAGATGCCATGGCTACTATTAGCTCTTTGATTCAATAAATAGATAAACCTAGAGTATAAGTTCCTCATCAAGAATTTGTCAACACCAGCTCATGAACCTTCAACCATTGCAATGATTTTTGATATTATTGGTCATAATTCTATCTAGTACTCAACCTTTACAAATACCTTCATGACCAAGTTATGCCACCTAAACTATCTCAAAAATAAACCAAAACCTTCATTTATCATTCCACTTTCTATATTCTACTTGGATCCACCCTTTACTATCACAATCTTAATAGAATTTTTCTTCATTGTTTAACTTTGATAGAGTCTACACTAGTGTTAAGAGAAGTTCATGAAGGAGTATGTGGAGCTCATTCTAGTGGGGCAGTCCTATCTAAAAAAATCTTGCATACTAGTTATTATTGGCCCATAATGGATGTATATGCTACTGCATATGTAAAAAAGTGTGATAAATGTCAATGGCATGCTAATATAATTCATGCCCCAACACAAACTTTGGAACTGATTTTGACACCATGGCCATTTTTTACATGGGGACTTGATCTCATTGGGAAGATCAAACCTATTTCATCTGATGGCCATAAACATATCCTTATCACCACTAAATATTTCACTAAGTGGGTTGAAGCTATACCCCTCACTTATGTAACTAGAAATAAAATTTCCAAATTCATCTTTAACCATCTAATTTCTTGCTACGACATGCCCTCTAACATTATATCTAAATAATGGAGGATCATTCAAGAATAATGATGTAGATAAGCTATGTATAGAATATAACATCACACAACATTTTTCTATAGCATATTACCCTCAAGGTAATGGCCAAGCTAAGGCATCCAACAAAACCATCATCAATATTCTCAAAAATATTATCAATGATGTCGATCATTATTAGTACTTGTAGATATTCCTTTCCCTTTGAGAATGCCATACCAATCATCATACCCCCATAGGAACCACTCCATACTCACTTGTTTATGGTACTAAATCCATCCTTCTCATTGAGGTTGAATTTCCTTCGCTGTGCATATCTTTCAATCATGTCTTAGATGATCATGATTATCAAGTAGCTCACCTACAAGAGCTAGACCTACTTGATGAAAAATGCATAGCTACACTCAATAATCTTTAAGCATATAAAAACTAACTCAAAGGCCACTATAAGTAGCATTTTAAGTATAAAACATTTGGACTTGGTGATCTTGTTCTTAAAGAAAACCAAAAGAATACCATGTTTGAGAAGAGGCATAAAGGAAAATTCAAACCAAAATGGATAGGGTCTTTCATCATTACTACAAATTATGGATCAGGAGCACATAGGTTGCCATACTAGACAAAGATGAACTTCTTAAGCTGATAAATATTATTCATCTCAAGTAGTACTATGATTGAGCACTAAGGTGTATTATCTTTAAGGACCATTTTAGTTATGTCATTTTATCACTATTCTTCTTTGTACAAATATTATCCTTATCCATACTCTTAGCCATATCCAATTTTTTACTTCTAACCTATTGGCCTAGTGTGTTCTAAATCCTATCCCATTTGAATTTAATTTTTTCCATTCATTATGAATTTTTAGCATCTAGGTATCTGACCAGTTTCATTAGTTAATTCACATACTTAAGATAGAGCTCATATTTTGGAGTAGTGTAGTAAATTTTTTGGCAATTTCACCCTTCATTTATTATTCTTTTCTTATCACTGATTTGGTTACTAGTTATAACCACCTTTGGGCAGCTTAGTACCATTGATGCATTCCATTATGTCCTAGTTATAACTACTTATGGGAAAACTAGGGGAAACATTTGTTTATTAAGCCTTGACGTATCAACTTGATATGTACCAAGGGATATGATATTCCCTACCTTAAGGGTATCTCTTCATATATTGAATATCAAGATCATATCAAGTGGTATCAGAGCTTCGATTTGGGCAATTTATGTGGAGCGAAACCTTAGTTTTTTGAATCAAAAATAAATTTTGGTTGGTTAATAATTTTTATACAATGTTTTTACTATATATGGATAATATTTCAAATAAGTCATTGTAAAAAAATTGAGATCTTTTGATTAGTTTTGAGGGAGTTATTTCTATTTTAGGTTTTATAATAATTTCACTATATCTTCCAAAATATAAGGAATTTTTACTCAAAATTTTTATTGGAGATGTAAGAAGATATAATAGAAGCATAGTAAAAATTTCAGAGTTTTTTGAATTGTTTGGAGTGATTTTTTGTGATTTTATGGATCATTTTATTATGAGTTATTGACATTTTAGGGTTTCATGAACCCTAATTTTTTTTGTGGATCATGGAGTTGCAAAAATTTTTAGGGGAAGATGATGTTGATGCTAGAGAATGTTGGCTCATTTTTAAGTACAATAATACTAAGGACATTTTTTGGAAAATATAATTATCTCTTTCATTGTCTAGGCCTGTACGACATTGGTGGTCTAATCAATTGAGCTTTGCACAACAATATTCTTCATGGGAAACAATGGAAAAAATCTTCCTAGATTGATGGGGTATAAAAGAAAAAGAGGATGTAAAAGAGGAAAAAAATAATGATGATAAAGAAGAAGAAGAAGAAGAAGAAGAAGAAGACAAAGAAGAAAAATAAGAAGAAGAAGAGAAGGGTTCAAATAATTTGGCTCCAAAGAAATCTGAGTCAATTTTTCAATTTCATGGATGCATTCAAAATAAAAATGTGGTTGTGTCCATAAACCCTACCAGCAAGTATAACTTCATTAACATGAATGTGGCCAAACATCTACATGTTCAAGCAAATAATATCAAGGAGGTTCATGTAGATGGTAATAATATTTCAATGTTTGAAGATTTGAAGCTCATTATGGAAAAATAAGTTTTGCATTCAATTTTTTATGCTTTGGATATGGATGATATGGATATAGTTCTTGGATATCCATAGTTAGATACTTTGGGAAAAATGAATATTAATGTTCAAAAAAAGTTTGTGAAGTTTTGGTATAGGAAAAAGAAGATCACTTTACAAGATATCATAGTGAAAAAGGCACCAATAACAATCCAGGTATATCATGAAGATGAGATGGAAATAGGTGATGAAGACCATGATGAAGATTTAGATGATATAGATAAAGACACACTAAAAATGAACACTTCGTCTACTCAAGAGATAAAGAAAGAAAAGGTGGAAGAGGTAGAAGCAAAGGTGGATAAGGTCAAAGTATTGGAAAAGGTTGAGGTATATAGACACCCACATCATCATGAGAGGAAACAATCATGGAACCAGGTGAGAATGTGTCATAACAAAAATCATTTTGTATATAGAGGAAATAAAATTTCCAAACATTATGGATATGCAAGGAATCCAAATAAAAAATACTATGGCACATGGAATGAATGGGGAAATAACTATGACTATGCATAGAAGAATACCTACTATGGTCATGGTTGGAATCAGAGTAGTGCAGAAAAATATGGTACATGGAATAAAACAAGTAATAATTATGCTTGGACACCAAAGTAGGATAATTATGATCATGAATGAAATCATAGGAGCACAATGGAATTTGGAAACAATCTTGGAGAGCTATCACTTACCAAGATCACATATGGATGGCTAGATGATTGAGATTGGAGACAAGTGTGCAATGATTTGAAACACACTCATTATTTGGTTTCTTCCTATGTTTTGGGGACAAAAAATGTCAAAGAGGGAAGTAATGCTATGTACCTAGGGGTATGATATTTTAATGTATATGGGTTGATGGAGATGCTGACATGTGTCACACATCTCCTTAGTTATTTATATGGTTACAATATATTAGGATAATGGAGTAACTTATGGAATTAGTATATTGGGTAATGGTCAGCCTACATTGAGATTAGGAGGTTACCCATCCATGGGTTAGATAGATGTCTATATATAGGAGATGATTATCATGGTAAAGATATCAAGTAAGCATTGAGTCTTCTATTGTAAGAGGATATTGGAGGTTGTCCCCTCGAAGAGACATTGTGTGGAGTTATTCCTTCTTAAAGGAGTATTATATGGTGTTTCCCTACCTTAAGGGTATTTCTACATATATCAAGATCATATCAAAAATTTCCACTTCCTATGTCATACTATGCCTTTTTACCAACTGTGGCTATTTTGTTTTAATTGACTGTTACACTAGTCAAATTCCTCTATTGTAAGGGTGGAACTATGGTGACTTGATATCCTACTTTGGGACTATGTGGGTCATGCTCAATTCATGTTGAAGTCACCTTAGTCCACCTAAGCCACACTCTCACCATTTTGTGAGAAACTTAAGCCATACTTTCATCATTTTGTGAACAACCTAAGCCACGATCTCACTATTTTGTTAGCAACCTAAGCCATAATCTTTCCATTTTGTGAGCAACCTAAGCCACACACTCATCGTTTTGTCAGTAACCTAAGCCACATTATTGCCATTTTATGAGCAACCTAAGCCACACTATCACCATTTTGTGAGTAACCTAAGCCATGCTCTCACTATTTTTTGAGAAACCTAAGCCACACTCTCACTATTTTGTGAGCAACCTAATCCATGCTCTTACTATTTTGCAAGCAACCTAAGCCATACTCTCACTATTTTGTGAGCAACCTAAGCCACATTCTCACCATTTTGTGAGTAACCTAACCCATGATCTCACCATTTTTAAAGCAACATAAGCCACGCTCTTTCCATTTTATGAGAAACCTAAGCCATGATCTCACCATTTTTTGAGCAACCTAAGCCACACTTTTTCCATTTTACAAGCAACCTAAGCCATGTTCTCATCATTTTATGAGTAACCTAAGCCATGATCTCACTATTTTGAAAGCAACCTTAGTTTAAATTCTCTTTCCATTTTATGAGCTTGAACCATTTAGTGTCTCATCATTCTTGATTGAGTTTAGATGCTCCAAAACAATTCTAAAAACATTTGAAAAATCATTATAAAAGAACAAAAACATTGACCACTTCTTTGCCTTAAGGATTCTAGGAACCCTTACCAAGTTACAAGCAAATCACTTGTCATTTATTTTCCCCATCCTTTTTGGCCTTTTCTCTCACACACTTTCCATTTTACAAGACCATTTCTCTTCTTCTATCACATCCATTCTATTTGTTTTCCTTATTTATCACGTTCTTCCCATTCCCTAGGAGAATTACATTTGACTTAAAGTTTTTTTTATTAGATATTACATCCATAGAACTATGTAGGTAGTGTCCACTTTCCTAATGCATATGGAGATAGTTCAACCACCCCATTCCTTTTCTTCTTTTTCCCCCATTTTTTTCATTTGTTAAAGTTTTCACCTATTTTCTAGGGGCACTATTCATATGGTTTCTTTTGAGTGTTTTTTTGTTTATTTGTTTATTTCTTTGTTTGCATGCCTCTTTGTTTACATTCAACACTATTGAGTTGATTCAGTTCATGTGTGTTCATTGGTTGATTCCTTGCCCACACTTATATTCAAATCCATCCATATTCATATGTTTAAATTATCATCATGGTTTCTATCATTGGTGCATTGTTTTCTATTGAGTATTGGATTTTGGGAGTTAGTCCTTATACATATTTCAGCCAAGTCCTCATGATGTTATACCATGATGCCTATCAACATATGCTACAACAAACCTCATCTTCAAGAAGTCTATTCAACAATGGTAGCATCTCTTAGGTACTGACATCCTGATTCAATCCCAATTATATCCTAAATAGAGTAATTAAAGAATTTTAACCTTTATTAGTTCAGATGAGCATCTCCCTACTAGTAGGTTGTTCCAATTCATCATTACCCTCTATGTCAATTTATCATCATCCTCAGCTAAGTTTATCATGTTTACCATAATCGAAGTCCAATTATTATAACTGTCTATGGGAAAATCATTGCACACCATCCCACCTAAATTTCTCAATGATTATAATTGCCTTTAGGAAAATCATTATGTTATCACCACTTTAAATTTTCTTCCCATATAGAGGCATGTTATTCTCTTGTTTATCTATCCTAATTGGGTCAACTCCATCTTATCAATGATTATAACCACCTTTGGTCAAATCATTTTGTTATCATACCACATTGCCACTATCAGGGTATAATGTTTATAACCACCTTTGGGAAAACCATGTGCACCATCCCACTTACATTAGTAATGATTTTGACTAATTTTTCAATATCATTATGTTTTCACCCCATCATATTTCCTTTCTTTGGTCCCCTCATTTGACTTCTTTATTTTTAAGGGACCATTTTTGGACTTACTTATGCCAACCGTTCCCTCGAGGGGGCATCATACAGTTAGTTTATCATCATTATAGTTGTAGGCATACATGATCTTTTCATTATTTGAGAAGATGTGACTATTCTTATATTTTTCAATGCCTTCCCAAAAAAGGGCAAACTATAGATACCTAAATCTAGCCATTGATAACCTCTAATCAAGCTTTTAACCAATTTCCACCTAAAATGCACAATTTGGCCTAAAAACACTAAAACATGATAAATGAGTTGAAATTGATATATTCAAGTTTTTATTTTGGCTAGGGTATCCCTAAATGGACTAATAAAATTTATGGGCCAACTAACTTTGATCAGATAATTTTGAGTCAAAATGCCAATTTTGTACCTGGTTACTCTAGATTGTTCTTTCCTATCAAATATCTTACATTAGATATGTGCCTTTATTATTTTTTATTGGTAACATCCTAAATGGGACAATAGATCTAATGCATTTGACAGTGACTTCTAATTCCAATCTAATCAAATTTTGGACCAATAACAAGACATTTTGATCAATTTGAGTAATTTGTGCACAAAGTGATTAATCATGCTTAAGAGCTAATTAATCCAAATCAAGGAATAATTATTAATTCCATAAAAATTTGTTGAATAATTTTTTTTATAAATGAATATTGAATATATACATCATCAGGTAACCTCATTTCTTAAGAAGATATCCCTAGGCCATAAATGCCATAAACATCAGGATTCATGCCCTCCATGCCTCATCAATGCCTTCCATTATGCCTTCCATGCCTCTTAATTTACCCTTATTCCAATGACATAATGAGGATAATTAGAAAATTAATTAAAAAATTGGATTAATCTTTAGCCACACATCTCAATCCTGAGATGCATGGTTCAGGTTGATTCTAGACATTCTCAAAAATATATAAATAGGATGCCTTGCCACATGAATTTTAAGAGACTTGATAATGTAGAGTTATAATTCACAAATGGTTCCAAAATATTCAATCAAATAGTGTTACCATGCCAAATTTATTCCAAACTAAGCCAAGCCACAAGCCAAAGGTGCCAAGGAGAGATGGACGTAGACAAGCTTCCATTGCTAAGGACTTCATGAGCACAAAGCAAGCAAGCTATTACAACAAGCATTTTGGAGCATCCAAGGAAGGTAAAAGAGGGTTTATTTTGAATTTTGGTTATGTGTTTTATTCATGTTTGTTAACTAAGCTCTCCCTAGTGTCTAGGCCTAGAGATGTTATTTTAGTTAGTGTGTTTCTTTCATTTTGTTTTCATTTTGAAAATAACACCATAATAACCATCCTCTCTTGAATCAAATTCCTAGATCACAAACACTATGATGAAACAAGATTTTTAATTGAAAGATATGCCTTAACCCAATTAAATATTCTAAGACATAAATGGTTTCATCATGAAAACACCAATCCTAACTTGTCCAAACTTCATAAAATCCTTTTATCTCTACCCCTTTATTTTTCAACATAGTGTAGTTATTGTGCTTATGAAAAAGATAAATGATGATGAACATCATTTAGATTTCATGAGCATAAATTTGAAATATGTATAAATAAATTATTCAACTCTTTATATACATGCCTATGCCTTGATAAGGGAAACTAAGAAGTTTTGGAACTACATATTTTGAAAAAAGGTCCAGGCCATCGTACCTAATTTGGCCATAAAAATCATGTTGGGGCAAAATAAAATTTAGGCATGTAAATTTAAATGGATGGAAAAGATGTATAAATATGACATCAAGATCAATATAACCCAAATGATCAAAGTTCAGAGCCTTACTCAATTAATTTTTTAAGTTGACAAAAATAACTGTACTGTAGATAAATCAATCTCAAATAATGTCCTATCAATTTTATGACAACATTATCCACTACTTATACATGGGTTATGCCCTCCTAAAATTAAATGAGAATAAAGGAGAGATTTACAATTGAAAACATCATGTTACATGTTGAGGAAAGGAGTCCTATATCAAAAAAACTATGAAGGGATTTATCTTAGATGCATGACAAAGGCTAAGGTTGATGAAATAATGAGTAGTCTTCATGACAAGATTGGAAGTGGTCACCCCTCAGGTAATTCAATCATACATAATATATTTATTAATGGTAATATTGTCATAAAATATTCAAATATGTTCATCATCATGTTAGAACATGTAATGAGTTCCAAGTGTTCACAAATAAGGAAACTCATGTAGATATGCCTATGAAACTAGTTTTCAAAGATAAACCATTCACCTAATTGGGACTTGAATTCAATGGTATCCTCAACTCAAATTATATTGAAGGACACAAATTTTTTCTCATGGATACTAATTACTATAATAAATTGGATTGAGATAGTAATAACTAGAGGAAACACAACCAAGGAAGTGATTAGGTTCCATGAATAAAATATAATCATAAAGTTTAACACCACTTTATCTCTCATTTATGATAATGGGCCTACATTCCAATTAGTTGAATTCATAAAATTGGCCTACGAAAATAAAATTACCTTGAAGTTTTCATGTAATTATTACCCATAGGGGATTGGAGTTATATATTCAACAAATAAAAACCTTATTCACTCCATTAATAATTCTATCATAGACAAACCAAGGAATTGAAATTTATTATTGAAATATGATTTGTGCATTGATCAAACTAGACACAAGAAAACCCCAAAATTTTATCATCCTACTTGTATATGTGAAAAAAATATTCTTCCCCATTACTTTAAAGATTCCTACATAGTAGTTTATTTAGGAGTACATGAGAGAAGATGACCACGCACAATCTATATTTTGGATATATTACAAATGGAAGATGCACGAGATGAGGCACTACAAAAATTTAGTAAATATCAAGGTATATTAAAAATATGGTTCAAAAAGAGATAAAATATCAAAGTGTTTAGGATCTTAGATTTGGTCTTGTTATGAGAAAAAGTGCATGAAAGTAAAGGGAAAAAACCAAGTTGGATTGTCTTTGGATTGGTCCTTACCAAATCTAAAGAATTCTAAGATGCAATACTTTTTAACTTAACTAATTTTAAGGGAAGGATATATATCTACCCATGAATCAAAAGTTATCTAATCATTACTTTTTTGTTACTTACACAACATGCCCTATTTTTTTTAATAAAATTAGGGAACCTATTTTACTCTATAGTATGGTCTTTTGGGTTCTAGTCAGGTTTGGGCTTATTTTATCCACTAAATCTAGCTAGGAAACTTAATTAAGAGCTAAGGTCTTAGTGTTACATTAGTTTCACTCTTTAGGATAAGTTTGAACTTAAAGATGTATATTACATGCAATTGGTCTAGGAGATTATGTTTGAGGATTATTTGATATAATTATCTAGATTTGTCACACACCTGATAAGTCTTGGTCAATTCTAACTATGTTTTGAATTTCCTTCAAATTTCTAATTATAAACCATTTCACATTAAGTTTGTGAAAATTATCTAACCATTATAAGGTGTTTTTATTTCCACTGAGTATTTTTGCCTGATATTTCCTAATTTTAGTTTATTTGAATAAGAATTTGCATTTGATTAAATTTTAAAAACTTGGTCTATTAATAAACTATTAGATTAAATTGGCTCTAAGTGTTGATCAAATGAGGCCATTTCACCTTCTTTTCCATCTCTATTTAAGTATGATTTGTCTCCTTTTGAATTAATATGACTCTGGGTTTTCTGTATATTCATGATATTTTCATAGATAGCCTAGTTTATATATATTCTTGGTCAAATTAAAAATGGCTAAGTATTATTTAAAATTTCATTTTAGGATTAGCCATTTTTTAGTAGCAGGCTAGTTTTGGTTTTAAGTCAAGGAAAAAGACTATTTTTTATGCATGAGCTTACTTATTTTTGTCTATCCTTTGTTTCTTCCTTAGTATTTTTTTTAATTAGGGTTTAAATTTGAAATCAAATGGCTATATTATTATCCCATGAGCCAATGATCATCTAATATTTCTTAGGTCCTTTTTTCCATATCCATTTTGTTTAGATATTTTGGATAAGTGGGATCATGTTACGTGTCATAATATTATATCCCCACTTCCTTGGATCCCTTTTAAAATTATTTGAATCACCATAGAGCTTATAATAAACTATTATTCTAATAGGTGTCATGATACTAGTTACTTTCTTCATTTTGCCTCAGATCTATGAGCTTGGGACTTAGACCTTTTAGATTTGCATGATCATGCCAAGTTACATGATTTGGATTCATCATGACCCCTAACCCCCTTGAATTTCCCAAAATAAGCATTGGAATTCTTAGATGTTCAAGATCATGATGCATGGAAATATCCCATTTATTCAATCCCCTAGGGTGATCTGTATGTTTATAATCTCTTGACTGAATGAGATATGGATAAGTTTTAAGATATCATTTCACCAAGGTTGTTCAGGTCATCAGTCTAAGTGGACACCAAATAAGACCTTGAATGAGTGAATGGATGTCATGTGGCATGGGCCACCATCTAGATGACACATTGACATCCATGTTAGTTTATGTGAACTTAAATTTGATGGTTGTCTATCCCATAAAAATTATTAGACCTGAGATTATGCCTAAGATAGTAGATTTATAAATTATTTTAGGGTTTCATTTTGAACCTTCCCTTAAGGATAATTTGGACTATATTTTAATTATTCTCAAATTAATGGATTAATCATTTATATAGTTTATTTCTTAAAATTGGTCATTAAAATTTTATCAACTGATAGTTTAAATTCTAGAGGGGTTTATATACTCTCAAGTTTTGGCCTATTTTCCCCATTTTAACTAAAAGTGGGTAATTGCTTCTTATGTTTTATCTTTATTCATGGATTATTTTATTTGTAATGGACTGAATTAAATGTGCTTATGCACTTTAATCCTAACTTACTCATTCATCTTATAATAGATCAATTTAATTTTGTATATTTACAAAGGCCTCTTCCATCTATCCATATTTACATGTTTTTTCCCTTTAGTTATTAGCTTTTTGACTTAGTTAATTTTCATGAAATTTAAGCTCTAATCATTAGTTTTTATAATTAGAAAACCAATGGCTAATTCTCTATTCATATGTCTAGATTATATGATATAATTCCACTTGTAAAGATTATGTCTTAACTTCTCTAAAAAATTTTGGAATTAGAGTCAGGCATTCAACCCTCTGAGAGAATGGGATCATGCCATGAGGAATGATATAACTTCTTTGGGACCTTGAGATGATTGAGACAAAGAAGGCATGAATTAGATCCTCTAGGTAAGTGATATGATGCCACATGACATCATCCCAATATTTCATATCCAAGTTCAAATAGGAGAAATACGAAGAGGAATAGATCATGAGAGTCCTTGAGATAATGCCACAAGGCATAATTTAGGGATTTGGGGTAGTTAGTGTATGAAACAAAGATAAGTAGGGTAATCAACATGTGATGAGTTAATGGAAAATTGCCATGTTGTAGGTTCCCTATATATTATTAATAAGTTATATTTTTAGATTAGTGAGAAGTGGACACATGGAGTGACCTTCCCAAGGAAGATACATGATCCTCCAGGAACATAACCTGAGCCTAAACTTGACACTCATATTTCCCATTTAGGTTTTCAAAACCTAGGAATTAGACTATTAGTCTAATCAAATTAGTAAAATAATGAATTATCTTGTATTATTGTAGTAGAAGAGATGTTTTTGACATAAATTACTAATAAATTCAGATAATGGACTTAATTAGAATGTTTGGAATGTGAATTGGGATTGTGATGCAGCATAAATAATAAAGGGTTATCTTAATTAGGCAAAACCATCACCAAGTAGAGTACGACCAACTAGCTAGCTTGAGGGGATTTTTCACAACTTCAATCACCCATAATTAATTTTCAAGATTAATTATTGTGGACTTGGTCTTGATTTCATTGTGATTGTGCATGTCCCAAATAAATTTTGAGTATCAAGGGGTGTGTCTCATTAAGTGTTTCTAACCACTAGTTGTGCAGTTGGATTTATGACTTGGTAGAATAAGCGGTCTATAAAAGATAAGTTATCTATTTTAATAGGGCTTAGTAAATTTATAAATAGAGATAGAGTAAAGGAATTATCCCTTTTCAATTTTCTTATAATTTCCCACTTTCTTAGTTTAGCTTTCATTTTTATATGAGTTGAGGATGTATGAAGACTTTTTTTGTAACTTGTATAAACATTGATGATTATTAAATTTTTATTTAATGAATTATATTATATATGAAATATATGTGAATTATACTGATTGTCTACACATGCCTATGGTGACTTTCCTTCCCTCTTTTACATATTTACTTTGTCCTCTAACTCCTACACCATCTATGATTTCTAGCTGTGTTATGATGGCCAATTAGAGATTGGTTTGTAAATAATTTTGTATGTTAAATAAAGCCTAAACTATATTAATTAGAAAGAGATCTCATATTTCATTTCTCCCTAATTTTTCTCTCTTTTTCTCTTTTTTATATCTATATTTGTTTAGTTTTAGAATATTCTAAGTTATATTTAGTTGTTCAAGTTTTATCTATACATCATGTTCATTCTTCCACTTGTCTTCTTTTATGCATTGTTGAAACTAGTTACACTAAAGAAAAGTGTCAACCAATAATGATTTCCTTGTTAAATTTGAGAAAGTTGGATCTTTTAGACACAACAAAATCAAAAATTTCTTGCATAAGTCTTAGGGAATACTCCAAATAGGCCCCTTGTATAGAATAAATTATATAAACCAACTAAGGTATTTGGTATGCCATGGCTTGGTAGATAGAGACCTTGGGATATTTATTTCCATAACATGCTTCCTTTCAAGATAGTGGAAGAGAAGAGAAGGAATCCTCACTAATTGAGCCTTTCCTCTCTTCTTTTCCTCCTAGTGTTTGTGAGACCCCATTTTGATATCACTCATTATATATATATATTGGATTAAATGGATATGTGTTAGACTATTTGGGGTCATGGGGTGCCCACACTTTATTTTTTTTGACATCATGAACCTTGAGTACCAAATTTAGTATATTTTATTTTTATGCATGGTTAGTTATGAGTAGATATACTTTATTATAAAAATATTGATATTGAATAGCATGATGTTATATTTTATGAATTTATAGTTGACTATATTAAAATAGCATCAATAATTGGAGTTTATGTGATCGGGTTCCTTTTGTTGTCAATGTTTTGATCCACTACATAGGATCATCACCAAGACAAATATGATGCCTTGAATATTTGATATATTTGAATAGCATAAATAACCAAAAACCCAAAAATATTCAACCCAAAATTGACTAACTCATTTTGATTATTGGTAGCCAAGATCATTTAATTAATAATCCATCATCCCTATTTAATAAATTATTGTTTTTAATGATATTGATGGCTTATCTTATTCATATTTTGGACAAATTTTTAATTTTATCCAACAATTTTGTCTTAGAAAGACTAATTGGATGCTTAAGATTCATGTAATGTTCTACCAAATATGATTTTTTAGTTTGTTATGTCATAGGTTGGCTCCATGTTATTCAAATAATGTACCAATTGATATACAAGTTTATCCAATATATGATTTTCCACATATACACAAAATTTGATAGACTCCTTTAACTGAATCTGGGTCAATGGGATCTTTTTTTGATTTTAGGAGTTTTCAAAGACTATTGGGAGGGGATAAAATCATAATTATATTTTTCCTTTTTCAATGTTTAGCAATTTTATCTGTAACTCCTTGGATGAAAGGTAGGAACACTTTTTGATTACCGCTATATTCTTCTTTTTATTTTTGATGTGTTCTTATATTATTTCTTTCCACTTTTTTAAAATCCCTATTAATTTGCAATATGAGTACCCATTACTCAAAAATAATTACCGAAGATTTTCCGTATTAGCTAGCTCAGTCTATTTTTTAGCAAATTTGTATTTCTTCTTATTTATTGCTATTTTTAGAAAGGTGAAAAAGACAAATAATTGAACAAATTCAAACTATATTTATTGATATATTTTGTACTATTTATTAATCTAGACCCTTAACTAAAATATGAATAAAAATCCATTATTCTAAAATAAATTAAATCATTTGGTAAACCCAACTTACTTCGTCTGATCACAAAAACCCTAAAAACCTTAGGGAAAATTACTTTCTAATTTTAACAATATTCTTCAAATTTTTTTGGCATATATAAATCAAAATTTCAGATTTAATTTTTAAAATTCACCATAGTAATTTTAAAAATCATTTATTTCAAACCCTAATAAGAATATACTAGGTCCTTATGCTTTTGGAGGTATCACCTTACATGTTAGTGAGTTTCGTATCCTTTTTATGCATATTTTAGTTTGTTGTTTTAATTAAATCAAATTTCACATAAAATTAAAAATGGATCTCACTTATTTCAAAACATTTATTTCAAACAATAAGGAGTCCATACTCAGTCCTATCATGTATATGAATGATGAAGTTTACTATAGGTTGATGCAAAGCTTCATTCTTTCCCTTTCATGCTTAATTTTTATAATTTGGGATGATATTAAGAAATTTATTGCTAAAGATGTCAAGATCCATTTCCTTCAAATAAATGCTTACTTTTATTTAATACAAGGTTTCATTATTTATTTTATATACTCTCTCTCTCTCATGCAGAATAATGTTCAACTCTATCTTTCTAAACATGTTAGAAATGCCATGTTACAAGTCAAAATTTTTTATGCATTAGCGCAAAGTTCCATTATCTCTATCACTTGTTTGTTATCTCTCATGTGTAATGTTATTTATAATCATATTTATATACAAATTATAAATCTAATTACATGAATTTCATCCCACATACATGATTCCTACCTAGATGTATCTAACTCTTTGTCTACTTTTGAGTATCTCCCTATCACTACTAGACACAAGAAAACACTAGTAGCTATATCTATTCTTCCTCCCTTAAAACTTGGTTCACCAAGCTCTTATCCCACACCTACTACTAACTCTATGCCTATATTAGATCATGTGGTACATGTTATCACCTAAGTTTATGAAGATAGGTGGGTTGATTACACCCATGGCTATAGCTTTATCACTCAGGTTAGTAAACCTTCTGATATAGTTTTAGTTCTTAAGCTCCTTAAATGATTAGATGCTTACATACCACCAAATACATACTAGGTACCTTTAGTTGAGTCACATCCTTTGAGAAACATGATTGGTGTGTATAATTATATATTTTTAGCTAGACCTTCAATCTCCTTCTCAGAGCAAGAGATAGTTGAGGGTGAGTTGGATTACTATGCACTCTTTATCATAGCCTACATTGATCACCATCCCATTTATAGTGATGTCATAGATAATTGATCTAATGTGAACATGTACACTATGAAATTACTTTAGAATTTGGGATATTCAAAGCAGGATATCACCTTGATGGACACAATTATCAGTGGATTCAGTGGACACATACATAGTTCATTATTTGAGATAGTACTTCCTGTATAGGTTGGTATAGCACATGTGGCCACACTATTTACTATTATTCCTAGTTTAGGGGTCTTTAACATGTTGTTCAGTCAACCATGGATCCAAAAAGTTCATACAATACCTTCCACAATTCACAAATGCATGGAATACATTCATGCTAATTAGGTTGTTATAGTTGGTGGAGTTTTATATGAATTACCATTCCCCACTTTAGAGCCATATCCTACTTTGTAGTCACCATTTTTAGCTCCTCCATCAATTATAGTTCTTCCTCTAGTAAATTTGTATACATATTCAAGGCCTCCCTCGCCAACACAGAGAGTTCATACACTTCCATAGAGGCCTCTCTTAGAGTGACCACTACATCAATGATAATTTTAGAACTCTATATAGTTTATAGCTATAGTATTCACACCCTGGGAAATATCATTGAGGTCTCACACCTATACACATAGAGAAATTTTTTAGAGAGATCCTTATACTACCAAATGGGTCCCTAAGAGACCCACAATTTCATCCACTTCTTAGAGTTATAGGGGGACCCCACAGTAAGCTTCCACTATAGATATTTTAGAGTCCTTACAACATACACATCTTTTAATGTTATTCTTATCCCTTCCATCATAGTTTAAAATCATGCATAATCCCTCTCCTTGATACAAGACACCATGATAGGGAGTCTCTTATGAGACTCATCAGTTAGTATTATTTATTCTCAGTCTTTCTTGCACATAATTTCTCAAATTACTTGTACATAATTTATTTTTGCTTTATTTTACATAGTTTCCTTATGATTAATTATACATATCTTATTTAAAAATACCAAAAATAATATAATATGTAAAAATAAAAAAACATTCAAATGAATCAAAATACCAAACACTTTTCAATTGTAAACATTATCCATGCTTTACATTTTTACTACCATGCTAGACTTACATTTTGTTGTTCTATAATATTAATTTTAAATTTATCTAAATTACCATGCTTTACTTGATCTTCTTTAAGTCTATGTAGTGACACCCAAATTCTTGATTGCTTCACTCTACACATTGAGGGGCCATCCTACTTCTACATTCAAGACATACATCGACAACATACCCACCAGGGGAATATTGTACATGACTACACCATCCAAGTTATGTAGCTCCTACACCACACATTCTAGTTATCATGTTGATGTACATTACTTACTACCTTACATAGATTATTTTATTGATACTCACTAGTATATAACACTTATGTATCTCTTAGTCTTTACCTAGTCTTGCACTGCCATGTTTTGTATAATTTTACTTCCTACTTTAATCAATTAGATGCGATAGTATTTCCATCATTTACATGCCTTCTTTTATTTCTTTAAGAAACTAGATGTGATTGTATTTCTTAGTTCATGTCTTGTTACTTATGTGTGCCTTAGGAAATTTTGTAATGTCATTTACTTGTGCTCTTGTATGTGCTTATGTCCCTTGTGTCAATCTTACTTGTTTGTAATTATATGTGTATGTGGGAATTTGGACATGCCTTATATTATTGATTTCTTATCTGAGTGACATGTGCCCATTTCCCTTATTTACTTGGACCCTTAGCATATTTTGTATGCTTCTTGATTCTTGCCTTGTGTACTTATTTGCTTATTTGTTTCTTAGTCATTTGCAATGCCATGATCCACATCATGCATTATCTTTCCTTCTTGGATGCCATGATGGACATCATGCTCCATCCCTCCTTGAAAAATAACCAAATTTATAGTTTTAGTTTAGTATACTAGACATGCTATTACATCATTACATATATCTAGGCATACCCCTATTGATCTAACAATCTCCAACACAAACTATGTTATATCTTGAGAACATATTTTTGATCATCATTGCTATATCATGTATTTTGTAGCATAACATAATTGTAGGACTCTTTCTTATGAGGGTAGTCATCGAAGGGTCTTCATTCCTACCCTTAGAAGAGGGGGTAACAAATAAGGGTTTTGTCACAGAGATCAGAGCCCTCTACCAGTCAAAATTAGTTTTCAAAACACTCAAAACAATAATCAAAATTTAAAACACATAAAACAAACCGAAAAAATAAGGATGAACATAAATAAGTCATCAAAAATAGTAAAGGACAAGAGTGCCCCGTTTAGACTACAACACCCTACAACAAAGTGTCCACTTTTCAATGCTCCTATCTAAATAGCCAAAAACCTAGAATTTTTAAAAATAGATAGAAAGGTAAGGTCAATTATAATTTTGTCAGCTATAGTCTTATTTATATTTGGAAATTTTAGTATATTTTTACATAGATTATCTAGATATAGGGGCATCATGTATGGCCTAATGGCTCTCACTTCCAATTTTAGATTGGGTAGTTGGTATAACTTCTAGATCAAAATCCACGCTATAGACACTAGTGATAAGGGGCAATTTTATGACACATTTGACTTCTTTTCTTTCTAGTTCATTGTATTACCCAAGTATTCTTAGTAGTTGTGTGCCTTATTCCATCTGTAGTTGTTTGGAATCATTTCAAAGTGGCTTTCATATAATCTTAGTTCTTAGTTTTAGAGTGGCTCTCATACAAGCCTAATTTCCACCTTTTGGAATGGCCAAGATTGTCCTAGTTCTTAGTACACATTTAGCTATCCATGCCACATTTTTAGATTACAAAGAATTCATGGGCTTCATGAACCATCTAATATGACACACATTCATACTAGTATCATTTCATAGTTCACACTTAGTGGGTAATGATAGAGTCAAAGGACTAGCTAGCCTTTGTATTCTTGAGCCACCTACTCAGAGGGATTAGACACATAGTCCAAACATTGATTAACACATGAATGATCACATAACTTCACTATATGGTGGGTGATGATGGATCCAAAGGTAAAACCTTTATATTCTTGAGACACCCTCAAGGAATTGAGAAATTAGATCCATTCATGATATTAATCTTGGTATAACACATACCCAACATCACTCAACATCACAACAAGTTTTGTATTGGCTTGCATACCTATTGAGGTGTATTCATTCCTTTCTCTTCCTCTATCTTATATCTAGCCTTTGTATGTTCTTATTTTAGACATAACATGTCTAGTAAGAATTGATATACTCTATGTTTTCTCTTGAAAATTTATGATTTAAGTTGTTATCTCCCTATGCACACTCAACATAACACATCTTCATGGGATTCACCCTTGTAGATAAGTTTGAGTATGGTTTCTATTTTTCCTATATCTTAGTATTTCACTTTATTGCATCACTATAATGAGGGTGGGGGGGGAGAGGGCGGCACGTAAAATGTCCAAATTAGTAGTTTGAGTGTGTTTTTACACCACCCCATCCATAGGTACTTTTTACATGCTCTTACAACCATTCTAGACACCTTTTTTTCTCATTTCCAATCATCAAAAACCTTCTAGAGAATCATTTCACCTCAACCAAACAATATTCCTCATGCCATTGTATATGAAATAAAATTTGTATCTACATATTATTATTCTTTAACTTGAAGTCTAGATAAACTTCTACTTGGATGGTATGATTTTTATTGAGGACTAATTTTTAAATCTATGTGTTTATCTAATTTACGATGTAGTAATAAATTATATGTTTTAAGATTAATTGCATTACATTTGATGGACTAAATGTATGTATTTGATATTTCTATGTTTAGCATATTTTACTTATACTAGTAGGGAATATCCTGTATGAATCTATTAGTTTTTATATTATTATATATAATCAAATATCACATTAATGACCCTTAATAACTAGTGTGATATATTTCACTCACTTAATTAGTAACATGAATGCATAGATAATGTGTAATCTGATTGAGTGGTGTGTATGAAATTGACTAATCCTAGTGATTTATGGTTATATGAAAACTTTGTCCAAGTAATGTTTATAGTTAAACATTTTCATTTCATGTGTTTGATTTAGTTTACATGTTTGTATGATATCATGTTATAATGTGTTTCTTTATGGTATAAATAATTTATTAGTTATCTTATATCACAAAGGTTCCAGTTTGTCACTATAGATTATCACACCATCATTATCTATCCATCCATGATGGGAGGTCCATTCATTAGTTTGGAGATAGTTTATGGGATCAATGGTCCATGGTTAGTTTGGAAAACCACTCAGATGATGCTCTTTATCCCCAAAATAATACTACACTAGAGACTACACTTGAGATTACTTATGGATAATATGAGTTCATTAAGACTCACATGCTCCATGGAGCATTATATCATTTTATTTTATTATTGAGACATTTATATCTATAAATCTATATTTTTAATTCATATGTACCATACAAGAGTTGCTTTTAATATTGTATCAGCTATGGATGAATTTTTAACGATACTTTTATGAATTAATGCAGTCCTTATTTCTATAATCAAAATTGTACTTGTGCTTGATATTGATATTTTTATGGTGATCATTAGATAAATAGATTAGCTATATACATTTATAAGTTTAACTAAAAATAATGTATTTAGTTAAAGATCACTCTTATTTATTTCACCATGATGAAATCTGTTAGTTGAATTTGTGTGATTAATTTTAATTTTTTTTATCCTATTCTAATAAAATTGAGTGGGGTTATTACATAATCACCCTAAACCTATGTTAACCCTTAATTATGTTATTTAATATTGATAATGGGTTTTTTTGACCCATAAACCCAACCCATGTGTTCAATTTTCAAATTTTCTCTTCAACCACTTTTTAACTTGAGTATTTGACGAGAAAAACTTCTCTTACAAGTCCTTTTTAGACCCATATATATAAAAATTGGGTAGTTGGGTATTCAAATTAATTTTGACCACTTTTTGGTTATGAAAATTACTTCATTTATGACCTATATTTTCATCCCACAATTAGCCATGTATTTTGTGCAAATGAGTTTTATTTTGTATGTTTTGTGCAAAAACCATCCATGTGGGTATGTAAGAGTATTTATGGGATTTGTAAGATAATTTATGGAGGGTGGTCACATACTAAAGATGAGGATGTACATGTGTCAAACTAATATTGATAATTATTTTTGTTATCTTCTCATTTTTAATTACCTTCTTTTGTTTTTTTTAAGATTTATACATTTTGAATTGTTGGAGAGTTTAGGTTTTTGAAGAAAGACTTTTGGAATATTGACAAGTGGAGATTTTTGTTTGAGGTAGGTATTTTTATTAATAATTTTTATGTTTGAATGACATGTATTATCTAGTTTTATCTTTATTGAATATACTTTACAAGAAAATTAAACAATGTCTTTAATTAATGTGAGGCCCTTATTTTAAAGTTTTTATTTACATTTTTCTATTTTGTATTATTACCATGATTTTCCTTTCTTGTTATCTTATTATTTTGTTGTTGTGTGAATGTTGGGTATGAAACTTAGGAGAAAATTTATGACATCCATGTGGGGTTCTCTCAAGTTCTCATAGTTAAGGAATGAGAGAGTGGATCTCTTTCTCATGGCTTGTTCGATAATCCCACTCTAGCCTTAGAGGCATGAACTTACTTATGAGAAGTGGAACCTTTTAATAATTTTGAAAATATACTCTCCTTTATGAAATATGAGAGGCCTAAGGAGGGTTATGGGAGTTGTAAGGAGGCATGATAATTTTTTTTTAGGTATAAGGAGGAATATTATTCCTTGATAATAACTCTTTTATTTGGTTTTGGAAGCCCTTATGTTTATTAATGAACCTATGTGACATAAAAAGCAAGTTCCTTATTTTCTTCCCTTTAGTGAAGTCCTAGTGACTTCCTTATTCTTTTTATTTCTATTTTGAATATTTTATTTTCTTAATTATTGACATATATAACCATTTCCCTTTCAAAAAAATTCAATTGTGCATATGGTTTGAGGCATACCTCTTTCCATTTGTTTTGGGGGGGGGGGGGAAGGGGAAGGGGGAGGGGCTATGTATGAACCTAACTTGGTGAGGTTTACATATGATGATGCCTATAGGATGGGTGGTCAAAAAACTTAGTTTGGTGTTTTTTGAAGTGTCCCTAGAGATTTACTACTTGTGTGTAGGTTTTTATTTCATAGATCTTAGAGCTTGATGTTTTGGTGTGATGATTGATCTCATATGTTCTTTTGGCATCTTAAATATTTTATGTTGTTTAATATATTTTTCTCCATGATGAATCATTGTTTAAGGGATGAAATGTTTGATTAAGTTTTGATTAAAACTTGTAGCCTTGGACATCTCTTTTATTGAATCTTATAAATGGTTTATATTGAGACAATGATCTTAGACATATGGACTTAAGGTTTATCCCTTTTATATATTATTGGAAGTTTTTGGAATATTTTTGAATAAATGTTTGTAAGAATGTTTCTACCTCCTATTCCTCTTAAATTATCTTTGTCAATATGTCATGTCCCCTTTTTTGTGGACATTGACAGACTTGATGATTAGCTTATTATGCGACCTTCGTAGGCTAATCGAATGGATAGAGGGGCATAATGGAGCTTGGCTTGACTTTGATTCACTGAATTTATACATTTGGTTTTCATTCAGGTTATTTTAGACATATTGGGCCTGAGCTCCTATTATTTAGAGATATTTAACATGCAGTGGAGTGCCTTTATTTTGGTATGGTCATGTGCGGGATCACTCCCTGGTTCACTAGCTTCGAATGGTTCGAGGATCCGACATGTATTGAGGGAGATATTAATATTTGATTGATTTAATCAAATATTAATTATTTAGTCTTAATTAAAAACCCTAATTCTAATTTAAGGAAACCCTAATTAGGGCAAGCATATCTTTTGAGGGTATAAGGGTTTCTCATGGAGGCCATTATGGATTATGCATATGATTATTGATTTTGATTTCTGAAGAATTCTTTTGTGAAGATTGAGCCAAGGGTTCTAGGATTCCATTGCAGTGGAGAATGTCAACTCTTCATTGTGTGTGATTCAGAGGCTGTGAAATATCAGCTGATCTATTGCCAAATTGAGAGATAGCTTCATATATAAGTTATCACAGAGATATACAGATTTGGGAGATAGCTTCACACAGAAGTTATCATAGTATTTCAGGTATTTTCTTTATTTAGTTTTGATCCAATAAGTTATACAAATATAGATTTTATGTATTAGAATCATATATTCTTAAGACCAGGTTGTTCAGCTATCAAGGGTTGAGAACAGACAGGGTGTGTTTAATTGGCGGCCATATTAAGTCCGTACCTATCCGCTCAAGTACTGACCTCGGTAGACAGAGATCCCTAGTGACCGACATCGGCCGATTAAAGACTGACGTCGGTAGAGAAGGACCTACAGAGACTAACATCGGTAATATATCGACCGACGTCGGTGACTGTGTGTTTGACAAAGTAGGCCGAGATGAGATAGAATTTAGGTTTCATTCCTAGATTTGCAAAAACTAGGGTTTTAAGATAGAATATTGCAAATTATTTTATTTATATGACAGAGATTCAATTGTATAATCATCTAGAAGAACAAGTGATAAGATCTGTGATTTGCCATTGATAGACTATATTGTGATTTATTTATTTATATAGTAATTATTTTGGTAGAATTTGTATTTTTGTTCAGAGCTATTTGTGTTTAGATATTCCCTATTGGAAGGGGATATTACAGTGGTATCAGAGATTTTGTGTAGAAAAGGAGCCCCTAAGTAAGGGACATCACAGTGGTATCAGAGCCAAATTCCTGCCATCCTATTGGGCACATCAGAGCTATGTCTTGCCATCCTGTTGGGTAGTTTGGGTAGATTGAATCAACAAAGTATCATGATGACTTCATATACTCGGAAACAGTGGGACAATGATATGAAGAAGTTGGAACACAGTTTGAAGTAGTTGGATGAAACCCAGAGGAAGATGAAAGAAATTCTTTCATACCCTACATTCAAAGACAAATCCACATGGTATATGATAGCGAATGAGGAGTGGGATTTAGTACCACCTCGAGTTTAGGAGTTGTTGCCTTTTGATCACTTTATTAAGCTAAGGAGAGAGCACTATAGATCACTTAGATGGGGCAACATCATGTCCCCTGACTATTATGAGATAAGAGATAGTGAAGATGAGGATGAGTACGATGCTTGCACTTAGAGTGTAGAGGTGTGCTCAGATGTTAGTGCACTGAGGGTCGATGATCTCTCAGCTATGGCAGAGATTGTAGAAGAGTCCTAAGATCTGATTATTATAGATGACACTCAAGAGAATGCAGTGGACAGTTTTGAGGACTTAGTTTCACTGGCAGTTTCTTTTGGTATGGAAGAGTTAGACAGTGATGCTACAGTTGTTGATACTTCGTATGTTGATATGAGCTATGGAGTTGATTCACAGAGTATGGATGGTAGTATTACAGAGGTCAGTGATTCTGAGTTTACTCTTTTGGGCCATGCATCAGTGGAGGATTGTAGGAGACAATCTAGCCAACGCTATCATGTGTCTAGTCAGCTGAGAGTTAGTGAGTGAGACATTGTTACTGCTTGCAAGCATTTTGATGATGCTCGTCAGTTGTTAGCAGTTTATGGATGGGGTTCTCCTACTAGCATCGAGCAAGGATGCAATTATTTATCCTTGACAGAGATCCACTCTTTATGGGAGGCTATCCAGATTCTGAGACAGGACTATATGCAGTTGGTCACCGACAGAGATTATCTTATAGAGTGGGGCGGCATAACGTATGATGCATTATTGGCCAAGGAAGATAAGGTGAGTGAGCTTACTCAGCAGCTTGTGGTGACTTCTAAGATTCTTGAGAGTACGCAGTTAGCTTATGAGGAGTCACAATTTCATTTGGCTGAGATGACCATGGAGTTAGAGCATTTGTGGTTTTCACCAGCCCCAGATTCAGAGGTTAGTACTTTGATGGTTGGTGGTGAGTACATTCCTGCAGTTGTCACTGAGGAGCATGTTATTGATGCTGACACACATGTTCAAGATTTGGGAGTACCTGATTCTGATGAGTTTGAGATACCAGTGGAGTCGAGTCTCCAGATTGATTCTTCTCATGCATATGACAGTGTGGTACTATTCATTGTGCCACCTTTACAGAGGGTTCAATTATGGGATGGATTGGCACCATCTTTTGTAGATGGAATTGGCAGTTAGAGTTGTCCATTTTACTTGGGTTATCATACTTTGAGAGTTTGCTTCTCATGCATTCTTGACTATGGTATTTTTGATCTTAGAGTTTGGTTGAGTTGCATTCGCCAATTTGATTATGGGTTCCTCTTTGTTCTACTTCTGATGATATTGCAGGTACTTGCATTGATTTACGGTAGTGCAAATCATAACTACATATGGGATCCAGGTGGATCAAGTGGTTCATTGTTCTGAGATTGCTTGGGGACAAGCAATTTTTGGAGGGGTGGATTGTCATGTCCCCTTTTTTGTGGACATTGATAAACTTGATGATTAGCCTATTATGCGACCTTCGTAGGCTAATCAGATGGATAGAGAGGCATAATGGAGCTTGGCTTGACTTTGATTCACAGAATTTCTACATTTGGTTTTCATTTAGGTTATTTTAGACATATTGGGCATGAGCTCCTATTATTTAGAGATATTTAACATGCAATAGAGCACCTTTATTTTGGTATGGTCATGTGCGGGATCACTCCCTGGTTCACTAGCTTCGAACGGTTCGAGGATCTGACATGTATTGAGGGAGATATTAATATTTGATTGATTTAATCAAATATTAATTATTTAGTCTAATTTTAATTAGAAACCCTAATTCTAATTTAAGGAAACCCTAATTAGGGCAAGCATATCTTTTGAGGGTATAAGGGTTTCTCATGGAGGCCATTATGGATTATGCATATGATTATTGATTTTGATTTTTGAAGAATTCTTCTGTGAAGATTGAGCCAAGGGTTCTAGGATTCCATTGCAGTGGAGAATGTCAACTCTTCATTGTGTGTGATTCAGAGGCTGTGAAATATCAGTTGATCTATTGCAAAATTGAGAGATAGCTTCATACAAAAGTTATCACAGAGATATACAGATTTGGGAGATAGCTTCACACAGAAGTTATCATAGTATTTCAAGTATTTTCTTTATTTAGTTTTGATCCAATAAGTTATACAGATATAGATTTTATGTATTAGAATCATATATTCTTGAGACCAAGTTGTTCAGCTATCAAGGGTTGAGAACAGATAGGGTGTGTTTAATTGGTGGCTGTACTAAGTCTGTATAGGTCTGTACCAATCTACTCAGGCACTGACCTCGACAGACAGAGATCCCCAGTGACCGACATCAGCTGACTGAAGACTGACGTTGGTAGAGAAGGACCTACAGAGACCGATGTCGGCAATATATCGACTGATGCTGGTGACTGTGTGTTCGACACAGCAGGCTGAGACGAGATAAAATTCAGGTTTCATTCCTAAATTTGCAAAAAGCAAGGGTTTTAAGATAGAATATTGCAAATTATTTTATTTGTATGACAGAGATTCAATTGTATAATCATCTAGAAGAACAAGTGATAAGATCTGTGATTTGCCATTGATAGACTATATTGTGATTTATTTATTTATATAGTAATTATTTTGGTAGAATTTGTATTTTTTTTAGAGATATTTGTGTTTAGATATTCCCTACTGGAAGGGGATATTACAGTGGTATCAGAGCTTTTGTGCAAAAAAGGAGCCCCTAAGTAAGGGACATCACACAATATACAAAAAGCTTACTTGTTGAAAATATGGAGATGAGAGAATTTTTTTCATTACATTCATTTCTATTTCAAGTTGTTCATATGTTTAGTAAAAAGGTAAAAGTGTCTTGATATGATATGCAAGTAAATATTTTGAATGAAATGTGGATTGAAGTTATCCTTGTAGCATTTTGATGTAATGCATATTATTGATAAAAGGGTTGAATAATTTTAAAATGTAAATATATTAAATGTTTTTCCTTCCCTTGAATATTAAATAAGATTATAATTAAAAATTTCTCTCTTGAATTTGTATGTTGTTTTATTATGAAAATTTACTCTTTATTTCACATAAATGTTGAAAGATGTTGTTGTTGAATTGATTATGATAAAATGATCCTCTCCTTATCACTGTCCCTCTCTTCCTTAGTTATTGTTAAAAAAATGTATATACTTATTAAAAAATAAATTTGATTACCATTCATTTTTAAAAAATGAATATATTAGTTATGTTGATCATGTTGTTGCATTTAATTACAACACTAAAGAAAACACTTGTCTCTTTTTACTTTCCTTTTTATTTAGTTGCGAGTTGAAATTTTAATGTGTTAATTTTTATTATAAATTAATTCATATGATAAATGAAATGATAATACATTCATTTGAGGTTGTTGAAAATTGTTCAATTTAATCTTATATTAGTTTATAAGAGTATTTAATAAATAAATAAAATTATTTTTTTGATAGATACAGGGTTTTTGTGTGGCCCCCAACCATATGGATGCTTTTGACTAGAGCTCCAACCAGTTTAGAACACAATCAGGGGATGAAATTCCTAAGTATGAATGTAAAAAATTTACCAACAATGGCCACAACTAACCCAATACCAATGATCAACCACAAGCATCCTCTAATACCATCTAATATTTGAACCTAGGTGGGACTTGTATCAACCAAGTCACTTTACCAACTCACCCACATCTCATTAGTATAAATAAATAAAATTATAATAGCCTTTATATTTTTTATTAATATTAAATGGATTAGATTATTATTTTGAAATATAAATGTGTGTGTGTGTGTGTGTGTGTGTGTGTGTGTGTGTGTGTGTGTGTGTGTGTGTGTGTGTGTGTGTGTGTGTGTGTGTGTGTGTGTGTGTGTGTGTGTGTGTGTGTGTGTGTGTGTGTGTGTGTGTGTGTGTGTGTGTGTGTGTGTGTGTGTGTGTGTGTGTGTGTGTGTGTGTGTGTGTGTGTGTGTGTGTGTAAAGTATAATTCAAAGATAAAAAAATATCTTTAGGTTATGAGATATTTTCTTCTTCAAGATCCTTCTCCTCAAGCCACAAACCTAAAAATGACACAAATTAAAAATGAGAGCCAAACTTGAAAAATAACTTTTATTTGATTACATTATAAATTAGGGAAACTTTATTTGGTAACACTAGATATTAGGGTGCATGATATTTTTATCTAAGGGTGGGGATTTTATCCACCACTTGCAAGTGGGAGCCCCTTTTGAATTTTTATTTTGGTATTTTAAATTAATCAACTTATTTATTAATTTTTCTAGACACCCTTTTAAAATAAACTCTTTCCCTCATAGACTCTCAAAAAGATAACATTTAATATCTCATTTGAATAATATTTCGACCTATTAAAATAAGTCTTATAGACTTATTACACTAATGTAATTAGAATAAAAATAAATAACTTCAATATTCCAAATATAATAAAATTATAGTGGATAAACAACCCTATTTAACCTACCAACTTTTAAACTATAGTTTAAAAATAAATTGATCCATTTACAAGATTTATTAACATGTGTTTTTTAGGAACTACATTATAGTATCATAGCCTAAGTTCAACATCAAAAATCTTAGGTGGATATTTTATTGAATTCCTCTTTCTATAATGTCCTAACACTCATCCTATGATCATGAAAGATAAAGCAACAAAAGGGAAAATGTGTGGTTCATGTAGAGGATATAGGGCCACAACCACCTGGACCACCACTAATCCCTTCAATATACAATCTACCTGAAATTATTTAGACCATACACTAGATGATGGGGGTAATTTAGTATAGAATTAGCTATGGTTATAATGGATTCATAGAGACATTACCAACCCCCATAATAGGAGACTTCTTACAATACAGATGGGTCACATACTTCATTGCAATAATAGGTAGAGAGATCTCTTTCACCATAAAGAGAAAGGCATGGGGAGCATCATCCACCCAAGAGTGAACTGAGAGTTATCATGCAGGTCTTTTTGAGACCTCAACCACTAACCTTTCATGGAGATGGAGATGGTTTTATTGCAAAGTCATGGATTTTGATTCTATATAATTACTTTAATTTATAGGCCTACGAGACTAATATCATGGCCCAATTTGCTATCCTCCTTAGAGATTCAATGAGTATTTTGTGGAAGAATGAGGAGTGAAATATTCATTTAACTTGATAGTTTATTACATGACATATTTTTGAGGAGTGTTTTCATACTCGATACCTATTAGAGCACTTCACAAATAAGAGGATTGAGGAGTTTCACAACCTCCAATAGGGTATTTTTACTATGGCTCAATATGAGATTTGATGCCTATACTTGATTTAGTATGTGGGGTTTCTTCAAGATGATAAAATTTAATTCAAATATTTCATTAAGGGATTAAATGTAGATATATCTATATTAGTTCATCTTCTCTCTCCTCTGATCCTTGAGGTTGTTATGGATAAAGCATATTTGGTAGACAAAAATAGAAGGAAATAATAAGAGTCTAGAGATTACTTGTGGAGAAATATTTTAGTGAATAGATACATTAGATCATGAGTCACCTATCCCCCATATAGGGGTAGTCATAAGAACTCTTAGTTATCATTGATGCATCCTCAACAACCACATTAGTATTCTTAATATCACCTTTGGTAATAGCAGCACTACCCTCTATAGGATTATCAAAGAGATAAATGATAGGGTGGCTAGGGATAGAATATAGATAGGAGACCTACTAGACAATAGTTGGGGCCTACATGAACTTATCAATACCATCATCAAGGGTCCACATTATCTATAGGATAAGGTTATAATAGGTTAGGAGGGATGGAAATGAACAAGGAAAAGACCAAGGGAGTATGTTTCTTATGTGGAAATATAGATCATTATGCATGAGAGTGCCCACTTAGATATTTTATTGATGGCCAATAGAAGGTCCCTATATCTTAGTATACCATATGTGATGTGGGATGTGCTCACAAAATGTGCGTGATAGTGGATAATTAGCAGTTAGATCATGAGGATATAGTGATTGAGAGTATAGATAATATTCATGGGATTTATGTGTCAGTGTTATTTAACTTGAGAGCTTTTAAATATTTTTTTTCCATCCCTTATGGATCATTGTAGGTTTTTGGAATCTAGGTAGGGAAAGCATTGCGATGTTGAGTTAGCCTCTATATATAATATTTTGATAGACTCTTTTATTAGTGTTTATACTTTTGACCTGGGCATATTCACCTCCACTCTTGTTGTTTTGGGTATGGATTGGCTCAGGGCTCACTGAGTTAAGGTGGATTATTGTAACAAGGTTATCAAGTGTTGTGATGACCTTAAGAGTGTGTCTCTTAGCATAGGGAAAAAGAGCCCCATATCTCTTCATGTCATTTCTGATATGTAGCTTAGGAAAAGTGCACATAATGGATGTTATATGTTTTCCACCATATTTAGTGATAGATTTGATGAGGAGAGTTTAAGGGTGACACTTTAGGATCATACCATACTCTAGGGGTTCTTATATAGGTTTCTTAATGAGTTTCCTAGACTAACCCATTTGAGGGAGATAGATTTTAGGAATGATCTTCTGCTCAGAGTAAAACCTATATCTAGGGATCCCTATATGATGTATACACCTAATATTTTTGAGCTCAAGATAGAGATGGAGGAACTTTTGGAGAAGGGGATCGTTCATCTAAGTTTTCCACTTTAGGAGTTCTTATGATTTTTGTAAATAATAAAGATGATTCCCTTCACTTGTGCATTGACTACTAATAATTGAATAAGGTGACAATAAATAATCATTACCCCATCCTAAGGATTGATGATCTATTTGACCAAATGAGAGGGGACAGTGTATTTTCCAAAATTGATCTTAAGTCATGATACCATCAGTTAAGGATAACATAATTATATATCCATACGACTACCTTTTATACATGGTATGGGCACTATGAGTTAACAATGGTGACATTTGGGTTAAATAATGCAAATGTGGTCTTCATGAACCTTATGAATGGCGTATTTAGAGATTTTTAGATAGGTTTTTCTTGTTTTCCTTGATGATATATTTATCTAATCTCAAAGTGAAGAGGATCATGTGAAGCACCTATGCCAAGTATTACATATTTTGTAGGAAAATAAATTATATGAGAACCCAAGAAAGTGTTCCTTCTTCCATATAGAGGTTTAGTACTTGGGTCATGTCATATCTGGTGAGGGGATCTTAGTATATCCCTTAACGATCTAATAAATTATAGAGATTCCACTACCTACCAATGTGACATAGGTGCATAGTTTCATTGGGTTGGTAGGTTATTATCACCACTTTATCCAAGACTTAGCTTAGATATCACACCCCATCACTTCCATTTAATGAAAATGGAATAAGTTAATTTGGTTAGAGAAATGTGAGCAAGCATTCTAAATGTTGAAAGATCATTTACA
Organism: Torreya grandis; assembly: GCA_037957365.1. Classification (NCBI taxonomy): domain Eukaryota; kingdom Viridiplantae; phylum Streptophyta; class Pinopsida; order Cupressales; family Taxaceae; genus Torreya; species Torreya grandis. The sequence goes on from JARHVA010001259.1 coordinate 2,862,026, forward strand.
TAATGCACTGATCTTAGTAGTACTTGATCTAGAGGGTAAATTCTTGGTGTGTATTGATTCTTCTAAATTATGATTGGGGGTCATTCTCATGTAGAACAATTAGGTATTTATCTCTGAGTCTTGAAAACTCAAATAATATGAGTTGAAATTCCCCATTCATGACCTAGATTTGTCAAAATTAGTTCATGCACTTTCAATATGGTATCATTTTCTCCTTGGTATTCAATTTATCTTGTGGATAGACCACTTGAGTCTTCAACACATCTTCATTTATCCTAACCTCAATGCCCATCAATGGTTTTGTATAGAGTTCCTTTGTGAGTGTCACTTTGATATTCAATATATCAAAGGAAAGGATAATGTTGTAGTATATACCTTAACTAAGAGGTGACATGATATTGTGATCATAATTATATAGTATTAATTGGAGAGAACATGGCTTGAGCTTACAACTGTGACTTTTCACACTGATCTGTGAGGCATAATTATTGAGTAGCTACCTAGGGATAGTCTTTTTTAGGATATTTTCCAAATATTAGAGTCACAGAGGGTTTTTAAGGGTAAGTTTATGGGTTAATCTTTGGAGTCATATGGTATTTTGAGACATATAGGGTACATTTGTGTGCCCATTACTAGGGATTTATGAGACTTGGTTTTGTCAAAGGCTCATCAAACCCCTTATTCAACACATCCTGGGGTTAAGAATATGCATGTAGAGATAAGATAGTTGTATCATTGGCCTAGATTTCAACATGGCATTATAGATTTTGTAGCATGATGTCTTGAGTGTCAGTGTGTTAAGGTAGAACATCATCATCCAATAGGTCTTTTGTATCCACATGACAAACTAGAGTGGAAATGGGATACCATTTGTATGGATTTTATGATTAGTCTACCTCTCTCTTCCTATAAACATGATTTAATCATGGTGATAGTGGATAATTTGACCAAGGTGGCTCATTTATCTCCAACTAAGACCACTTAAAATGAAACAACTATGGAAAGGGTATTCTAAGATGATATTGTTTGATTACATGGGATTCTATGGAAGATTATTTTAGATAGAAACCCTGGGTATAAATTTGAGGTCTGGACTACCCTTTAGAGGGCATTGTGCATGTATCTCAACTTTAGCACATCATATCATCCAGAGACAAATGGGAAAATAGGTTTGTAAACTAGGTGTTAGAGGACATGTTGTGTATGTACATGATGGATGAGTAATCACATAGGGAGGAATAGTTATACTTGGTTGATTTTTCCTACGATAATAGTTATCACAGTTCTCTTAAGATGGATTCATATGAGACTCTTTATGGTAGACCATTTAGGACTCCACTAATTTAGGATATACTTGAGGATAGGGTTGTGATTAGATTAGCTATGTTATAAGACATGGAATGTAGGTAGTCCTAATTTGATAGTGCTTAAAAAAGGCAAAAGATAGACAAAAGAAGTATGTTGATGTAAAGAGGACATTTCAACATTTTATAGTTGGGGATAAGGTATTTTTGTGACTATGATAAAATAAGATCTTGATCCACTATGGAAAAGGCTCTAAGATCACACCCCATTTTATGGTTCCATTTGAGATCTTGGATAAACTTGGACCAGTTGCCTAACACTTAGCTTTTCCTCCTAGCCTATCTCAAGCCCATAATGTTTTTCATGATTAACTTTTGAGGAGATATGTTCTAGATATTTATCATGTTTTGGATTGGATATATTTTTAGGTTAAGGGGGATGTGCAACTGATCTTAGATCCCACATATATTTTGGATTTTTGGATGTTAGACCTTAGAGGCCATGAACTGTACAAGGTCAGAGTTTAGTGGGATAAATATTATGAGTCTGTAGTTACTTGGGAGGATGGGACACCCTTGCGAGTCTAATATTTACACCTATTCTAGTGACTTATAAGAGGAAGTTTACTTTTAGGGTAGGGGATGTGATACCCCATTTTGATATCAATTCCTATTATATATTGTGTGGACTCAGTGGATATGTTAATACTATTTAGAGGCACATGATGCCCACACTATATATTTTGTTGACATCATGAATGTTGTTTACCCAATTTAGTAGATGTTATTTATATGCATGGTTACTTATAAGTAGATATAATTTGTTATTAAGATATTGATATTGAATAGTATGATGTTCTATTTTGTGAATTTATATTTGACTATATTTAACTAACCAATATATATGATTATCTTCTAATTTTTTTTGTAGAAACATTTATATAAATACTTGTTTCATATTATTATAGATATGGATTATTTTTCCATGGATGTATTTTATGTTTGTATTGAGTGTGTAGGCTATATGGGGACAAAGCTAGGATTATGAAGGACTCAAACATGCCTTGATGGATCATATTCATACCTAAAATCACCCCAAATCTTTAATATTATACCATTCCTTTACAAAATTTTAATTATATTATTTTGTGTCTTTTAAATTCTACTCTTTATTATTTTTAAATTATGGCATTTCTACCTAAACCTCTCTTCTAATTTAATCACTCTAAACCTATGTTAACCATGAATGAGATTATTTAACCTTGATAAGGGGTTGGGTCGATGCACAAACCCAACCCATGTGCTTAATTTATAAGTTGCCTAGTCAACCACTTTTTTCCTTGAGTATTTGACAAGGAAAACTTCTCTTACAAGTTCTTTTTGGATCCATACATATACCCATTAGTTAGGTGGGTTTCTTTAGGCCTTTTGACCATTTTTTGGTCATGAAAATCATTTAATTTATGACCTATATTTTCATCCCACAATCAACCTTGTATTTTGTACAAATGATTTGTATTTTGTACAAATGATTTGTATTTTGTATGTTTTGTGTAATAAACACCCATGTGGGTGTCTAAGATTATTTATGGGATTTATAAGAGAATTTATAGAGGGTCATCACATCCTTGGGATGAGGATGTCCATTTTTAACCCTCCTATAGGTCATTATTTTTTTTGTCTTCTCTTTTTTAAGGACCTTTTTCTAGTCTTTTGGGGTTTATGCACTTTGGATTGTTGGAGACCTTGGGTGTTTAGAGAAATGCTTTTGGAAGATTGATAAGTGGAGATTTTGGTTTGAGGTAGATATTTTACTTACTAATTTTTATGTTTAAATAATCTATCATCTCTTGTTTTTATCTTGAACAAATATCCTTTAAAGTAAAATGAAAAAATGTTTTTGATTTATTTTAGGCCCTTATTTTAATGTTTTTTTTTACATTTTGTATTATTTCCATGATTTTTATTTCTTGTTATCTTATTCTTTTGTTTTTATGTGAATGTTAGGTATTGTAATTAGAATAAACCATATGCTATCCATGTGGGTTTGGAACAAGTGATTGTATTTGGGGAATGAGAGAGTGGAGATATTTATTATGGCTTTTTGGATAATTCCACTCTAGCCTTAGAGGCATGAACTTTCTTATGAGAAGTGGAACCTTTTAATAAGTCTGAAAAGACACTCTCATTTATGAAATATTAGAGGTATAAGTAGGGTTATGGGAGGTATAAGAAGGAATGGTATATTTTGGGAGGTCTAAAGAGGAAATTATTTCTTGATAAACACTCTTTTATTTGGATTTTGATTCCCTTGTGTTCATTAATGAACTTATATGACAAAAAAAATAAGTGCCCTCTTCTCTTCCTTTTAGTTAATTCTTGTTAACTTCCTTGTTACTCTTATTTATATTATGAATATTTTTTTATTTGATTTTTGGCACATATAACCATTGCCCTTTAAAAATTCTTCAATTGTGCATATGAGTTGAGTCATGCCTATTTCCCTTGGGCTTGGGGGAGCCTATGCATGAACTTCACTTGGTGAGGTTTGTATGTAATGATTCCTATAGGATTGGTGGTAAAGCACCTTAATTTGGGTTGATTTGGTTTTTTATTGAAGTATCCTTAGAGCTTGACTACTTTTGTGTAGGTTTTTACTTCTTGTAGCTTGGAGCTTGATGTTGTGTCATGAAGGTTGTTCTCATATGTTCTTTTGGAGTCTAAAGTTTTTAATGATGTTGAAGAGATTATTCTCCATTGTGAATCATTTTTTGATGGATTATATACTTGATTAAGGCTTGATTAAAACTTTTAGCTTTGGAAATCTCTTTATGGAATCTTTTAAATGGGCTCTAATGAGATAATTATCTTAGCCATGTGGACTTAAGGTTTATACCTTTTAAGTCTTGTTGGAAGTGTTTGGAATATTTTTGAATAAATGTTTGTAATAATATTTATACCTTATCTTCCATTTAAATTATCTTTATCAATATGCAAAAAGGTTACTTGTTGAAAATATAGATATGAGAAAATGTATGTTCATTGCATTATTTTATATTTTAAGTTGTTAATATGTTTATTAAAAAGGTAAAATAGTTATATATGATATGCAATTAAATATTAGGACTGAAATGTGGAGTTGAAGTTATCCTTGTATCATTTTGATGTAATGCATATTATTAATATAAGGGTTGAGTAGTATTAAAATGGAAATATATTACATGTTTTTTCCTTCTCTTGAATCTTAAATAAGATTATAATTACAAAATAAAAAATTCTCTCTTGATGTTGTATGTTTTTTGCTCATGAAAATGTACTCCTCCCTCTTTCACATAAGTGTTAAAAGAGGTTGATTTTTGCATTGATTATGATAAAATTATCCTTTCCTTATCAATACCCATTTCTTACTTAGTTATTATTAAACAAAATGTATATAACTGCTACAAAATGAAAGTGATTAAAATTCATTTGAAAAAAATACATGTATTGGCTATGTTGATCATGTTGTTGCATTTTATTGTGATTATAAGCAACATACTTCTCTCCTTATACTTTCCCTTTTATTTAGTTGATAGTTGAAATATGAATGTCTTAATTTTTATTGTAAATTAATTCATATTACAAATGGAATGATTATACATTCATTTTAGGTTGTTGAAAATTGCTCAATTTAATCTTATATTATTTTATAAGAGTATTTAACAAATAACTAAAATTATTAGTCCCATTATATTTATAATTAATATTAAATTTATTAGATTCTTATTTTGAAATATAAATGTATATGTATATTATTACATCTAACTAATGGAATTATATATATATATATATATATAGGAAAGGGAGGGGACGTCGGATGTGCCAAACCCCCTACCCCCAAAACTTTTGCTTACATTAAAAAAGGAGGGAGGGGATTCATATAGCTTACCCACCCCCTACTATTTAACCAACCTTGGCCAATGACTCCTTGTCACAACCATGGATATAGGCCATAGGTCTTAGGGGGTTTGATGACCATGTGCATTTCTAAACTTTTTATTAAAAAAAATGTGTGTGTGTGTGTGTGTGTGTGTGTGTGTGCGTGCACATGCGTGCATGTATGCGTGCGTGTGTGCATGTGTGTGTGTGCGTGTGTGTGTGTGTGTGTGTGTGTGTGTGTGTGTGTGTGTGTGTGTGTGTGTGTGTGTGTGTGTGTGTGTGTGTGTGTGTGTGTGTGTGTGTGTGTGTGTGTGTGTGTGTGTGTGTGTGTGTGTGTGTGTGTGTGTGTGTGTGTGTGCATGTGTGTGTGCATTGCATGTGCGTACGTGCACGTGCACACACGTGTGTGTGTGTGTGTGTGTGTGTGTGTGTGTGTGTGTGTGTGTGTGTGTGTGTGTGTGTGTGTGTGTGTGTGTGTGTGTGTGTGTGTGTGTGTGTGTGTGTGTGTGTGTGTGTGTGTGTGTGTGTGTGTGTGTGTGTGCGCGCACACGCGTGCGCGTACGTGTGTGTGTGCATACTAAGTATAACTCAAAACAATATTCATGTTATAAGACATTTTATTCTTAAATATCCTCCTACTCAATCCTCCAACTTGTAAGTGACACAAAGCAAAAAATGAAAACCAAACTTAAAAAATATACTTATTTGATTACATGATAAATTATGGAAACTTTAATTGGTAACCTTATATCCTAGGGTGCATGAGATTTTGATCTAAGGGTGGGGATTTGTTCCAAAAATTTAAATGGGAACCCCTTTTGAAATTTTATTTTGGTATTTTACATTAATCATCTTAGTTATCAATTTTTATAGACACGTTTTTAAAATAAACTCTTCCCTCCTGGACTCTCAAAAACATAACATTTAATATCTCATTTGAATAATAATTTTATTTATTAAAACAAGTCTTATAGACTTATTACACTAAAATAATTATAATAAAATTAAATAACTTTAATATTTAGTACATAATGAAACTATAGTGGATAAACAACCCTATTTAACCTATCAATTTTTAAATTGTAATTAAAAAAATTTGCTCCTTTTATGGGATTTATTAACATGTATTTTATTGGGAATTATAGAGTTGGTGTGGTTGTGATAAACAAACCACCAAAAACTTATTGGTTGTACCATCCACATTCATAATGGAATGATAATGAGTTTTAGCCTATAAGTATTGTAGACATAGAGTAGTTCTATTTGTTTGTTTTCTTAATTTATTTTTGTTTCTCATTTTATATTTATTTATCTATTTGGTTATTGTTTTTAATTTGACTATTTTTTTTATTGTCATAGTTTTTAATAAATGACCAATGAGAAAAATGATGTTAAATATTTGTTTCCTTTTAGAACATTTGATTGGTTGAGTTTTTATCCCCTCATTTTTTCCCCTAAAGTCCTAAAGTACATTTAAATTGGTGCAAAAAGTGTCGAGTATGAAATAAAAGAGTTGAAATATTTGAAGGTCATGTTTTATTTAGGCCCCAAAATGACATATCAAACTATTTCATATTTATAAGACAAAATGGAGTAATTATTTTAAGGGTCAAAATGAAAATTAAGAATGGTTTTCTTAATTAAGAGATCTCAACACTATAATTTAACAAATTAAATACGAAATAACCTTAAGGTTTATAAATTAATATAAGTGGAATCATTCATGATAATATTTATAAAAAACACTCTAATACGTGGCTATCCTCTTTACCAATCCTCATGGAGTAAATAAAACTATAATTGAAAGAAAAATGAGAATTTAAACATCTCTAGAAAATTAGAAGTTTTATCCTAAGAGAAGGTGATTTAAGTAATCTCCATCGAGGATATAGATGCCCGAATGTAAATGAATAAAGGCTTAAAATAGAGCCAAAGGTTTTTTTTATCAAGGCTATAGATGCTTGGTTGGATTAGAATAATTGCCAATATTCTCCCTCAATAAATGAATGATTAAAATAACATACCTGTCAAAATCTCAAATCATGGAAGTTGCTCACATGCTAAATCAAAAGTCTTAAAGATAAAGGTATGTGAATCACTTTTTCACACAAGTTGACTTATTAAATGTAAGAAAATGTAATTATTTTTTTATGATGAAACATAATCAAATACTCCATTTTTTTATTAATAGTATGAAATTTTATCTCATGGTCTAATTTGGTTTCCATAATGCAAACACCCAAAAAAATTAAATTCTAAACACTCAAATAGTGTTTTTCGTGCATAGGCAGCATTTTTTGTGGCCTACATGACCCATTATTTTTTTCAATTGTGACCCCCTTTTATGACCCTAATTTTTTTTCATTTCACTTGGATCTTAGATTTATATTTTAATCTAGTGTTCTCTTTATAATCTTCAAAATATTGGTCATAATCAATGTCTATCAAGTAAATTCAATTCGAGTGTGTTGTAGGAAAATTGGGTTTTGTTGGGATCCCCAAACACAATTGATAGTAAAATGTAGATCATTTAATATATAAGTCACATTAATTGGGAAATTAATCTTATGTGATGATCTTTGAAAAATAATAAAAATTACGCTATCTTTTCTTTTTACATCTTTAAAACATTGAAATATTTTGTTACTTTACATACTTATTATTTATTTAGGTTGAAACATTTAATTATTCATTGTGTAGGCCATATGTCATTATTTCATGAATTTGCATCATTTTTAGACTCTTGAACCCCTTAGAACTAATATTACCAATAATTAGACTTGAAGCGAGTAAAATCATGTCACATGTCTTAATCATATGCCATGTGGCATGTTTTCATACTATTACATACTCAAAATTTGCTCAAGATCTTGTGATAAGTCCCAAGAACAATGAGATTGTGAGCCAATCACCACATGCCACTTGCCATAACTTTAGAACTTTTTATTGCATTTAAAAAAAAATTCCTAACACTTAGATAATTTAATCCAATTAGATCAAACCATGTATATTGATACTATGCCATGTGGCACATTTTTTCTCTCTTGTATCCTCATATTTCACTCAAAATCCCACATCGAGTTTGAAGAATTATGAAAATGTGATCCAATAATTGCATGCCATATGACACCATACTATTTTTCACATATATTTATTTATTCCAACATTGAAATTAGACCAAGGATGGTGACCCCCCCCCTTCTCTCATGATCCAACTAGAGGAAGACATATTGTCTACCTGGATGAACAGTTATAGCTAAATCAAATCAAATCAAACAAAACTCAATAAATGGAAAAAATGAAGGCATGTGGAATAATGACATCATCTAATGAACCTAAAAATTTTATATTTAAATAATATTATAATGCAAATAATATTTTAAATTTATGTATAGGGTCATTTTAGCATTAAATCCACATAAACAACTAGTCCAATTCATTTGTTTAAATATTTAAAATGGGAATACAAAACTGAGATTTCTAATTCATATAAGTCAAATTAGTCCCCAAATATCTATGAAATATAATTACTTACCACTGATCCATGTCAAAATGTCTATATATAACGAATAATTAGTATAATTTACAACTAAAAAGTTATGGCATCATATCTATTTTCATATGGGACCAACTAGGTATTCACATATACTTAATTCCTCTAGGGATGCCTAGGCAATAAATTAAAACATTATAATGTAACTCATGATGAAGTGGCTAGATCCAAAGTATTATCTAAGGATTAAAATCCTAAAGAATAAGAATCCATTTATGTAGATGATCTATTATCGATGCAATAAATGATGATTCATATAATTGTTCCCAAGTTGGAGGTGTTCCCCTATAATGACTTGTTTCATAATATGTTTGTTCATACCCAACACTTGGAAAACTTTTGTTTTCACTTAAAATTTATAAAACCATAAGCTTCATAGCTAGGATGGCCATTGAAAATTATTATCAAATTCCATAGATAGACAATCTATTTAATCAAGAAGTCATTTCTAAATGGCTTACCCAGAAGAAACTTCAAGAAGTTTTGAAGGATTGGGATGAAAATCCTTATAGATGGATTTATAGGGAAGATGTGGATAACATACACATTGATCACTTTAGGTTAGGATTCTAGATTGGAATCGATATTATGAACCAAATTCATGGTGTTCACAACATATCCCATATCGACAAGGTTTGGGTTCACCTCATGTCTATGATCATGAATATAAGGTAGATTTAAACTTTGGTGGAGGTCCTCACCTTCAATCTCAAGTAAAAAATATTAGTAGTAAAGATAGATAAATTTTTTTATATAACATAATATTTATTTAATGTTAGTATTGCTATAGTCTATTTTGATAAAATCACATGATTGACTCCATCCATGGGGACATGAATCCATAAACACTTTCTAAAATTACATATTCACAAATTTAGATAGTATATATCAAAAAATTATGATTTTTAACCTACCATTATATACAAGGATATCACTAAATATCCCATGCCTAGGTCATATTATGGAATTATAAAATACATTATGAACATATGAGCCTATTGGTACTACCTAGATTGCACAATAATTAGATTAGGATTGATTTTTTCACCGCTTAGGTTGCCCATACTTGTTCTAGACAATTTGGTCAAGTAAGAATTTGCATATAAAATATACCATGGGATAAAATAAATATGAATATAAAATAATAAGGCACCTTGTCCCTTATTGCCTTATAAGATAGGACACAAAATCATCTCAATTTTGAAAATATTTAGTCTAGTAGCAACATAGATAACCTCCTTCATTTTAAATTATGTTAACTTAGGCCATTATGATTTGATGGATAGATTCAAGTCCCATATCAAAAACTTTAAATAGAAAGTGTTTGATATATAAAACAAAATCACACACCCTCATTAATGGGTCTTTACTAATGCATTAGAAAATGATCATGTGAATAGGAAAATGGACATTGCCTAATTTATGATTACCCAAGTATATACCAATTAACCAAGGTATATAGAATAGATACTAGGTGCCTTTGAAATATAAGATAAGTCACCATGTACATAGGAAAAATTGATAATAATGGTACTCTAGGGCCTACCTCCACTAACACTCACTATAATAATCATGATGATTTAGGAGTTAACTTAACCTTTGGTTTCCCCTTCCTCTCTTATGCATACTTATTTTGTGTAAATTTGAGATATATCTTCTCCCTAAGTAAAATTAGTGGTAGGGAAGGACATAAAAAATCCCATTCATTCTCCTTATATGATTCCATTGTAATATGTCCAAGTTGACAACCCTCTTGCTACATCCTAGGTGGATATGAATTTAGTGAGGACCATCACACAAACCCCCACTCTCATCACTTTTTCCACCATCACATTCATATTATGCCAATAATGGCATCATATCTCTCAGGTAATGCAGTTACCATGTCTCTAAGTATAAAAACCTAAATACACCATAAATAAAAAAACCCCTGTCAATAATGGACTCAATTATAATTACATCATACTAAAATTTTATTGTCATTATTTTTCCCCCACATACTATAACACCTTTTCATTATGAGACTAAAGATATCATGGAAAATAGGGATGCAATCCCATTTTTATATTAGCCAAGCTCCAGTAGAATTTTTTTATCCCACCACCAAAGTGGCAGCTTCACCCTCCATACCCTCCTTATGACTATCCCTCTCTAAAATACAATTTTTTTTCCACCACCTTCCACTCCTCCTTTAACATAGATATGTACTCCCACAATTTATTGCAAAACATTTATCTTGGTTAAACCTCATACATCATTTCTCAAGCCTTCACCCCACCCATAATACATTTTATTGTTCACATCAACCTTATCCTATACCACCTTAGTGTTAAAGCTAAAGAGAATTAGATGGAAGCTATAAAATTGAGAAATTCCCAAATAATTGTTATGGTTATAACTAAGGAGAAAAATTTTATAATTTGAAAAACACACTAGTAGCTCAAGAGGATAAACATAAATAGGGTTAACAAATAAGGGACACATACCTTTCATAAAACAAAGTAATAATTGTTTACCCTAAAAAGAAAATGGAAAGGTTAACCAAGGGAAATATGAGTTTATAAAGGACCCCCAATCCATAGTCATTACCACTAATGAGTTGGCCAAGAAGATTGTCCAAGGTATGAAAAAATAATGGAGAGGCTAGAAACTTAGATATAATCCTCAATGACAATGCATGTTACTTCATAAGTGAAAGAGGCACCCGAATCAATCTATGGGATATTATGAAAGAGTTATCAATCAAAGGTGAATGGTTCTCTTTTTTAGCATAAGGTAAAACTATACTTAGACCATATAACTAAGTATGAGTATAAATTAACACATTTAGCTATTTTTTAGGTTATGTTCCCATGGTTAAATATTATGAGTTTGAATTATATTTTGGCATGTCAAGGATGGATGATACATATGATAAAATCCTTACAAGAATTGATATAAGAAATGAATGTCATCCTTCACACCATTGAAAATTATATGGACACCATTTTGAAATTATTTCAAGAGGCTATAATAGTTTTATTTGTTAATATGGATGGTTGGATTTTTTTAATGATTCTTTCAGTGAAATTGGTCAATTTCATGACCAAATTCAATAACAAGGTTGAGGATGGAAAATCAACTTCTAGTGAATAATTCACTGACTTGCTAATCTTGCTAAGGAAAAGGTATATCGAAAAAAAATTAAAGGAAACTTTTGGATCCATATATCTAATAATAATGCCCACCTAGACAAAATAAAGGTGTTAATTAGAGCCCATATTATCATTTTGTCTATATTTAATGAAGATTCCAAAGCATGTGCTAAGGCCACATAAATAAACACACTAATTCAACATAGGCTAGTGGTACCCAAGATAACATTCATATAGGTCCTTCCTACAATCTAGATACTCTTCCACAAGTAATTCTTCAAGTTAGTTCAACACATATTTGTATTACCCCAATCACTAGTTATCATGTCAACACTTTATATACTCCACTTGCAACCCAATAAACTAATGCAAAGCGGGCTCACCTAATGATGGAATGCTTTGACATAGGTTACATAATGAAATAATAGGCTAGAGATAGAAACACAAATAGTTATAATTATATCTCTTTTTAAAAGTGTAAAAGGATGAAAAAGGACCCTTGTTTGGTCAATTTTATAATATTTTTCATAGTGGGCACGACCCCTTTATTTTTCATTATGATATATATTTGTATATTTTATAATGGGTTTGGGTTTAACAACTCTATAATTATTTTTATGATTGGAATAGCTCTGTATATTATAAGTCTCATTTGATGATATATATGCAAAAAATTTAATCACTCTAAAGTATTGGATTTTTACTAGAAAAGTCATAAAACTACATAAATTCTTATAAATGTTCATGATCTATTCTTATTTTATGTTAAATCATTACTCATTTCTCAACATATATGTGGTGGACTTATGATTTTTTCTTATATTATGGTATGAATTTATATTTCCTTATGTGTGCTTAGTCTAGCTAAGTAAATTACTAATTTGATGAGTTTCTATAATTTATTGTGTTTGTCCAAATGGTTATATATTAATGTGTTTTTTTAAATATTTTATATGGTTTTTCATATTATTTAATAAAATATAATAAATCATGCTCATTATAAATTCATCCTTAGAATCCCTACCCTTTATAGCTAATTTTGAGCCTAAATAAAACTACTTAGATAGAGGCAAGTCTAGGTCATATTTATGATTAGTCCTTAAATTTTTTTGAGAACTCATTTTTTAGCCTTGCCCTCATCCTTTACATGACCCACAATTATAATTAGTAAATGCTATTAATATTTTTTCTAGGAAGGTTCACAAGATCTAGAAATAGAAAACTTTAGACGTAAGATTGGTATCCATGTGTGATGGTTTTGCTATGTTTTAGGAGTTCTTCTTAATAGGATACATAGGAGAACCCTAAACTACAAAGTTTGACATATTTTTTTGTGATAATAATTAAATAAAAGTTATTTTATCCCATTAAATTAGCATTAGGGTGTGCATGAAATAAACATTAACAAGTACTCTTATCACTAGATTGTCTAGTGGTATGAGAAGAGGAATAGGAGGGTAGCTTGTAGGAGCCAGACAAGTTGTTTATCAAATAGTAGTAGGAGGAAGAGTTTTATCAGTTCCATAAAAATGTATTCTATCTGGAATATAGGGAACTAGGTGGAGATAATCAATAATAATATCATAAAATATATCGATAGTTAGAACCACAACTAAAACCATAATAAATAGTAGTGATTGTAGGATAGGGAAGGCAACAAACAACAAGAGTAGAGGGAGGACATCCACATATAGGATATGGGACTATTGTAGAGGAGGAGGAAAATATAAGCTCTGATAAGAAATCTAACCCTCATTGGCATGAGGGTCTACATGTAATCCCCTATGCTATTTATTTTTTTACTTTAATTTCTTCTAGTTTTCTTACTTTATTGATTTATTGTATGACTAGATTCTAATCTATGTTTGTGTGTGATTATGTTGAATATTCCATGATGGGGTGGTGGAAATTGATCCAAAATTTAATGGTGGACTTATTCCACATTGATTCTAGCTTGAGTAGGGAATGGATTTTCATGCAACTAAGCCTATCTATCAGTGTGGGTTGAGACTTCAATGTGTTTACCCATGCCTACCACAGAGTATAAGAGCTCATTTTATACAAGATTGATATAAATATCATAAGGTCAAGGTATTAGGATTAGAATCTAATATTATGACCTTGAGTGAATTATTATCACTAATAGGTAGGCATTCCTCTTTGATAAAAAAAATGGTAGTAAGGGAGGCCTCATAGGCTAGGACCATCCATATGAAGAACCAAGGTATGAGTAAGAGTCTTTAACACTTTTAATCTTTGGGTTATTAGAGGAGGAAGATTAAGATCCTTAGAAACTCCACTTTATGAGATGTCTAGAGGCATGGATGGTTAGGATTCTATGTCTGCTACTTTTTTTATATTTTTGAGCTTTTATCCACACATGACCTCCTAGTGTGGAGAGATTATATAAAAAACTTGATTTATACAAAAGATATTGAAACACACACACACACACACACACACACACACACACACACACACACACACACACACACACACACACACACACACACACACACACACACACACACACACACACACACACACACACACACACACACACACACACACACACACACACACACACACACACACACACACACACACACACACACGCGCGCGCGCACGCGCGCGCGCGCACACACACACACACATGACCAAAATGTGGATTTGTTTGTCTTTCTAGCATCTTATTCAATTATCATAGTTTCTATGTTTTAATTTATCCATCATAGATGGCTAGGAATGTAATGAAATGTTATGGATACTTTATTGAGCTAAAATTATAAGGATATTATTATATTTGAATGTTATAACATAATGTATGTAATTATTTTCAAAATATAAATGTGTTAATGGTTGTTTTGTAGGAAAAAATCATGTTAGTTCATCCATGTGATAAGTGATACTCAGTTTATAGAAAAAAATGGAGGGAGGATATAATATGTAGAATGGAAAAAGAAGAAACTATAATCATAATAAACTTAACAAGGAATAAGAGGATAGTTTGATATTATAGGATTATAAGTAATTTTTATTCATTTAGGATTATAAAACACTAGTTTTATTGCCTTTATCTAGGCTTACATCAATAGATGGCCAACCAAGGTAGAACTGGTAAAAGGGTAGGATTATAATTTCAACATAGAAATATAAGTAAGACTCTTAGCATCTTATTTATTTTAGTTTTAGACACTTTTTTGTTTCTTTAATCTTCTTTTCTCTCTCTTTTCTTTTATGAACCTATATGATTGGTCTCATGTGACTAGGAAGACACTTGGCCTTATCACCAAAAGGCTAAATGTAGGAAACTAAAGTAATCTCCCTCCAATTATAAATCCATGAAACTATTAAGATATGAGGGATTGTCACCAAGGATCAATAAAGGGTGAGATATGTATACTTTCTTGTTGATTGACTATGCATTATTTTATATAATATATTTTTTGCGGGAAGGATCATATACCAAACCTTGGCCCCATGTAAATAGTAATATGCAAGGGATCATCACCAAGGATAAAAGTAGGTGGATAATATTACTGAAATAATTATATTATTTTTGCTTAGAGGGAACCAAAAAGGCATTTTGGTCATGGACAAGTTTCAAGAATATGATGTAGGCTTGATTATTTAATATTATAAGAGTGTATATAGGAATGAGGTGTATAGTAACCTTAATAATTAATATAAAACTCCTATTTTATTCTAATTTTGAGGTTATTTTTCTAAGAAAAAATGGGTTATGGGAGAAGATGGATTGATATACTGTAGTGAATTTTTTTATCACATGAACTCATAACTCAATTGTCACCCTATCAAAATAATCGAAATACAAAAATAGAAAAATGAAAATGAGGATATTATTAACGAAAATAGGTTAGTATGAGATGTGAGATATATATTAAATAATGTTTTGAGGTGTAAATATTTCACTGATTCATCGAACTCCTTACATTTCAAAGTGCATTATGAAAATATTTCGTTAACAAATATGGGCATAACTAGTTAGGTTTAAATTTTGACCTTCTCCTTTATTTTTATCAATTAAATTATTGAATATTATGACAAGGTTACTAAAATAGAGAGGTAACTCATGAAAGTTCTTGTGGTATTTATAGTTCATGTGTCTTGTCACATATAAGTGGGGTAAGGATAAAGACTTATGAAAATTTAGTGAGAAGTTTATTATGGTCCTCTACCTCTTTAGAGGAGAGATAATATCAAAGCTCAATGATTTTTTTATACTCCTCAAAACCAATAAATTAAAATATATAGTAATTTTAGTCAAAGAGATACCTCCTTATTTAATCACTTGAGGGAAGAAGGAATGTTAATGGTTTAATTATCTAGCCCTGTGTCTGAACAACATTTTTCCCATTCATAATGGGTTGTTGGTTGTTTATGTGGATGGGGTGGATTTTAAAGTTATTTAGAAAGTTTTTATTCATTCATAAATACTTCTACCATGCCATCATAATGTATTTAAATAGTTTAATTAAGATATTATTAACCAAGGGGTTTTTGAGACCATAAGTACTGAACATGTGTGGATTAAATGGTAGAGCTATGGGTTTATATTTATATAGGATGCTAATGATTTCAGTTGTTAAATTTTTAAGAATAACTTAGTATAATTTTAATATTTTATTCTCCCATTTTATACATAATTATTACACACTTTTCATGAGGATTATCATTTGGTGATCCCTTAGGACCTTCATTGTTTGATTTTAGGATACATGTTCTGGTTAAAATGGGATATTTATCCATACTAAGAGGAGAAGGATTTATTTTTCCATCACAATGAGAATGGTAATAAATATGAATCATTATATTTTTATTAAGTCTTTCTTTATAAACATAAAATGGGTTTTGATCAACTTGGACAATGAAAACCTTTCCCAAATAGAAGAATCTAATTTTTGTGAAGAGAGTGGAGGGGATTGCCTTCATCATGTGGATTTAAGGCCTCCATAGAATAATGTTATTAATTTTGTCCTTATCTATAATATAAAACATGGAAATCATGGTTTTGGGTCCCAAAGTGATAGGTAACACTATATTCCCAGTCATAGTAGATTTGAGGCTATCATAGCCTCACAAGGTGTTCCTAGTCATATAATAATTGGTTTCTCCATAACCAAGATTTTGAAGAAAATAAAAATGGAATATATTAACTACAAACCCATAATTAAACATTTATATTTTAAAATAATTATTTTAGATCCAAACATATAGGTATAAAAATAAGATATCCTCTTCTATCCATGTTTACATCAAGAGGTAGGTATCTAATTTTAAAGTAATAACCAATGTCCTTAGAATATTTCCCAAGAGGATACGTGTCTAGACACATATGGTTTATATGGGTTACTAGAGGTGGGGTTATGATATAAAAATGACCAATACCTAAGGTATAAAGTAATTATAGGTGATGGGAAGTATATTTCTTAATTAGATCTATGAAAAAAATATGGGAAAAGGTCTTTGTGAGGTCAGTGATAAGGTCATAGCTCACCATGGGTTTGAGATTTCCTTGGATGTCATACTCTAAGGAATTAGTGAGATTATAAGGTTATGGTTTATAATCCATTATGAGAATAATTATATTAGCATCCTCATCATTTTATAACTGAATAACACCCTTGACGGCCTAAAAAAGAGGCCACATTAGGGTTTTCTAATATAGAGGTTGTGGATTTAGCATAATGAGTTCTAACTAGCATGGTCTAGTTTATTAAATTACCTTATAGAAAATTTATATTATTATGTTTCTAACTTTTAGGGAACATGTTCTAGTGAATAGATGATTTTATAGTTTGAGTCATCACAGGATCCATTAGGTAAGTTTAAGGGTTTACATGCTCACTTCCCAAAAAATATGTATACAAATGTTTGTCATTAATCCTCATGTAGTTTTTAGAAAAAAATGTTATACTCAATATAAGAATGAGTGTCATGTGTGATGATCATATGAAAGAGATAATAAACATTGGGATTATAATCCATTGGTCATTGATTTTGATTTTGTTTAATAAACTTTTGTTGATTATTTTTTGGATAGAAACATTGATTTTGAAATTAAGCATTATGGTTCTGGTCATGATTTTGATATTGGTTTTGGTATTGATTATGATATTGGTTTTCACAAGGTGAAGGATGGTTAAAATCTATCCCATTACTTTATAGGAGAAGGATTTGGATTTATCATTCCCAAATTATTATTTTTGTTACTATTGATTATAATTTTTTTTATTATTGTTCATAATATTGGTCTCCTCAAGTTGTTTTATTACATTGTATGTGTTAGCATTAGAGTTATGGTTTAAAATATTAGGACCTTGGTTATTTGGGTTATTTGGATTTGTGAATTGATATACCTTATTCTTTTTATTAGGGGATATGATTCTTTGATTTTATCTATAGATTTTACAACCACTATCTATAGCTACTTGGTCTAAGCTAAGCATACACTATAGTGCTTATTTTCACGATATCAACATCTTCCCTAGTTTGTTTGTTAAGAGAGTGTAGTAAAATATCTCATAAATATCTTTGATCCATGTGTGGAGAATTGGCATATGAATAAATTAATTACTACCACATTGTAATAAAATGGGTAACAAACTCATTATGGTTTCTCTTAATGTGTATAAAATCTTGTCTTGTGTAGAAAGTCTTATATTCTAGTCATTTATTATGTATAAACTTGTTTATATCAAACACTTATATAAATTATATCATAATTTTGTGGAAATAATAGATGTAAGCCTTAGGAATGAGATTGATAATACCATTATAATGCAATTATCTCAAGATTCTTGGGGAAACATTTGGCCACTATTTTATGCCAGGGTAATAAATATCTAATGGCTATAACATATGCCTTTAAATGTTCATTTGGGAATCCTTCCCATTTGTAATTGGGATGTTTTGTCAAGGGGTGTAATAATATAACCTTTAAAATATTGTGATCAAGAGTTTCATTTACACAATAAACATATTCCCCCTTTATGGCAAAATTTTATATAAGAAGCCTTGGGAAGAGGTGCTATATAGGTAGTAGGTATGAAAGTGCCATGGGGAAAACCTATTGCTTGAGTGGATAGAGTATAATATGTTGGAATTATTTTTATCTAGTTGGGTTAATTTTGAGAACATGTGATGATATGGTGGTAGAGAGTTTGAGAGAGATGCACTAGTTGGTTATTGCATGTGTATAGCTAAGTTGTTGGTGTCTTATCACGTACTAGTTAGGAAGAACCATGGGTGGTGGTGTATTAGGTGCCATTTTGTTTAAAATAATGATAGATAAATAAACACAAATGAAAATGTTATTTAAATGTTGATTAGGTGGGTGCATTTTATTTCCATAAAATTGGGGATACTAAAGATAAGAAGGTATCACAAATTTTGGTTTGGTGTAAAGTCAGTTTGAAAATAAGTGGGTTCGTACTATGGTGGTTTGTAAGATTCCACAAGAATGGGAATGGAAGAGGAATGACATTGAATGTTGAATTTATAGGTCATCCCTTGGTGAAGAGGACTAATTTGGAAAGAGGATTTGTTTCTCTCAAAATATTGAATGTGACCAAAAAATGTGGATATGAATTCATTAAAGTAGAATTTTTAATGGGTTTAGGGGCCTCTATCATAAGAGGCTCTTAAGGGAGAGATTGGTAACCCATTATGAACTGATTTGCATTTGATGTCTCAAGAGGAGTCATCATGTGCAACTAGAGTGGTGAAAAAATAGATTAATAGTATTATATGGAGGTGGATATAATTTTATCATAATTAATCCATCTTATAAAATATAAATTATCTCAATGTAATAATCAAATATTTTCTTAGTTTCAACATAAAATATTTTTTTAAGTTAATGTGGGTTTTTGTCATAATATATGGGTATAATACACCTCCATTAGTTTGAATCATGTCATTAGAGTCACAATAGTTATTAGAAATATTTGATTGATCCCATA
The DNA here is from genome assembly GCA_037957365.1 of Torreya grandis. Taxonomy (NCBI): domain Eukaryota; kingdom Viridiplantae; phylum Streptophyta; class Pinopsida; order Cupressales; family Taxaceae; genus Torreya; species Torreya grandis. Next base: position 2,881,920 of record JARHVA010001259.1, read on the forward strand.
AATCTTTACTTAATACATGAAATTTTGTTTGAAGTGTGTAGGGAGAAGGGTGTTATGTTGGAGGTTGGTTCTCTATGTTTTGATTTGGTGTGTTATTCAAATTGAAGAAATAAGGTTAACTTTTAAGTGAAATATCTATTATGTATGTATCAAGATTAAAAGACATATCAACTCCCTCTCTATAAATATTTTGGGATAATGTAAACACCCAAGAAATAAATGAAAGAGAATATATGGAAGAAATAAAATAAAAGTATAAATGCAAAATGAAAATCATTTCATATTGGGCTGACTAGATTCATACATGTGGAAAGGGACACCTTGATGTTGTGAACTTAACTTCCCAAGGCTAGGCTGAGATGGATAAAGAGAAATGATATGATGTTTGGGATATTGATCTAGTTGACTCAATTGAACTATTCATCTAGTTTTTTTAGTTGAGGTGGTTGAATAGGTTAAATTTTAAGGGCTAGTTTTATTTGGTAATCAAATCACACAAGTTTTTGGGAAACAAGTTACAATATATGCTCTTGTTATATAACAAAATAACTCATCTATGTTAAAACTATCATCAAGGTTAGACAATTATGATGTAAAAATATCCCAATAATGTCTTGAATTTAGAAGTGCTAGGTAGCATAGTTATTGATATATATTGGGTTCTCAGAATGGGTTCAAGTGAGTCTAGATTATCTAGGTAGTTGATTGGCTCTATCAAATTGGGTTTCCCTAGACAATGTCATTTTAAAAGTGATTGATATTATGTGAATATAGTATTGAGGATGAAAGGAGATGTTAAATTTGAAAGTTTTAAGTATAACAGGCTAAGAGGTGAATCTATCTAGCTAGTTAGGCTTTAGAAAAATTAGTTTGCTCATATAGAGTGTTTAGGTGTAGATACTAAAAATAAATATTTATAGAATCTCAGTCTTGTAAGTTTGAATAAATCAAGGATATACCCTTATTTTATAGACTTCATATCTATAAAAGGCCCACATTTTCCATCTCATTATGTATAAAATATTATCTCTTAATCTGACCCATATACTTCTAATGACCCAAGTCTCTCATGCTGCACAAAAAATAAAAAAATGATAAATATCCTTCATTGTTAATTTCAAATTCATACCTATTTTCTATCCTTTTGGACACTACCAGTCATAAAGAGATACTATCGATGATGGTAGTGTCTATGCCCATATCTAGTGTTCAGTTGCCAAAAGTCATCCAAATTATAAATGTTTTGAAACCTATGGGTTAACCTATTTATATTATTGAACCTTACCATGAGAGATATTCAAAATGTGTATAAATACAAGTATGATCCCACTCATTGATCATCTATAAAATACCAAGAAAACACATATTAAATCTCAATTAATCAATTATAGAGCAATGTTATTCTACCCTATTCATTCATATTTACATATCATGCATAGGATTAGTCATATTACAGGTTTGAATAATTAAAAGAGAATATAATGAGTGATAGTTATTGAATTAAAATCTAGATCACTACATGAATATTCATATAGTATATTACACCCTTGTGCACACACATTTCCACACATAGGGGATAAATACATAAATATGAGGCCCTCCTTAGAGTATTGGCTATGTATGCATTATCCATTGATAAAGGGGTCTTCAGCATTAGCTTGACATTATGAGCCAACTAACCTAGTTTTAGTAAACTCATTATAAGGGTGAATAAGGGTGAAGATCTAGGGTTTGATAAATTATCAAATAATGACAACATGTATCCTATATCTGAATATATTAGTAAAAAGGTGATAGAAAACCCAAAATAATGAAGTTGGTTGCATCAAGATCTAGTCATTATTATGTATTGGACAAATGCATCATGGTTAGACACTAGTGTAGATGGTAGTGCCTAGATCTAATGGTAGTGTCTAATGCTAAATAATTATAATTTGTAAAATTTGATGATTGATCCATAATATTGATCCTACATACTTCCCACCATTTTTCCAATATATATCTACTTAAACACAATAAACTTGGCTAAGTATTATTACTCTTTGGTATTTCAATCAATTGAACAAATTTAGAATTTGGTACTTTGTATATCTGGCATATATCAATAGTATAATTTATAATATTCATTAATATTAGTTTATAATTAATTATCCTACTATAGATTAGTTTATCACCCTTCTACTTTAACTATTTATATATTGTTAGACCCTATCTCCACATACATTCAAATTTAGGGTTAAACATTGGGTAATTAATGATTAGGATGGGTAAAGGTTTGAAAAATAATAATTATATCCTAATCTCATATCCGATGTTGCTCTATTTGTTATGCGTCATAATGGGGGTTGGTATTTGAGGAAACATTTCTACATTGAGTAAATGCTCTTGTTTAGGAAGCATCATCCAATGGTGAGGAAAAAGATTATTTTTAGGTTTAATTTTTTTATTTTCATCATTTATAATATTATTATCACTCATTGTATTGTTTGTTAAGTATGTGTGCTTATTTATTTTAGAATATAAATGATTGAATTCTTAGTTTGTTTTTCATTTATTTGAAAAGTGAGATTTTGAAATGACTAAATAAACTATGATACTTCTAAAAAAAATTGAAAGTAATTAAATTAAAAATTCACTTTATTTTTTATTGTTTTCTCAAAATAACATATGAAAATGCTAATGAGTTTTAAATTAAAATTGAACTATGTAAATACTTATTTTTTCATAATTTTTCTAGTTTTATAAAGTGCATAAATTTAATTATGCTTTCTAAAAATGATTTTTTTATATTTTCATGTGAATGCAACTAATATGAATAAATAATATAAATTTTAGTATGAAAATAAATACTTGTAATTTTGATTATGGTTGTGATTTAATAAATTTCATAAATATGTAAGTAGGATAAATGAATCTACATATTTAATTATTTTCTTTTGATTTTATTTATGTAATTGGGTATGAATATTATTATTATTATTATTTTTTATATGTATGTATGTAAATTAGAATATAAAATTAATATATTGGTGGATTTTAATTATAGATATTATCTCTTATCTAAATCTAAAAATAACATGTAAGACTGTGATTTCATATTTTATATATGCAAGTAAGATCCTAAAAGATGGAATGATTTTCAATATAATAAGATAAAAAAAAAATCTCTTTTTTTGTATTTTTCATTAATTTTTATAATTTATAAACTAAAATAATTAAAATAAATAATATAAACTAAAAATAAAAATAAATAAATAAATAAAAAATAAAGAAAACTAAATCCCTTAACTTGACAAAAGTAGAGGATAGTTGGAGAAGAATAATTTGATTCAAGACAAAAATTAGTTGATCCTCAGGCTGCTATCTCCTTATTTATTATTCAATGGTGATGAAGGAATTTTTTAGAAAGAGGAACATAAAAGGAAATGAAAATAAAATAAAAAATGAAGAGAAGAGGAAGATAGTTAGTGGATAGTTCTCAAAAATAATATGGTGTCATATTACAAGTTCTTCAATCTCTTCCTACAATTTGTGTGGATGACAAGAAGGTTGATGTGGGATTTGAGCTAATTTATCAATGAAGTTATAGAATGGAGGCTATAACTCTATCAAAAAATGTATACTCAATTCTCAGTGCAATATTTAGATCTAAATTTCATGGTAAAAGGGTTTATTTTTAGGATAAGAGAAGATGTTTCATGTGGGGTTTAATAAAGAGCTAGTTTGGATCTTGTTGGAGTTAACCTAGAGATAGATAAAATTGGATTATACATGAATTGGACTAAAATGAAAAATTAGGCAATTAGGTGTATACAATTAGAAATTAAAATGCGATATCAAACATGAAAAATGCATCAAAATGCATATCTTGGGAAAGATTATTAAAAATCATGAAACAATGGTGAAACTATTGTTATATGCAGGTGGTGGTTATGCAAACATCTTAGTGTTTTTCTAACTTCAATTGTGTTTTTTTGTGTAACTTGAAATTACCAAATTTGGAATGTTTGAGCATAAATTTTTAAATTTTTCACTTGGATTAGGCCTAGAGATAGGTAGAAAGACAAAAGGGGGGACAAGACTAGGTCTGAACATATTTTTACTTATGGAGGTCCTTGCATCATTATCAAATATTGTGAAATTTTGCACCATGAAACTTTTGGGTATGTATAGATATTCACATGTATTAATTAAAACTATGACCACCCTACTACCATGTATGTAATTCACATATTTTATGTATCCAAGACATGCTAAAAACATGTCAAATGTTCATGTACTCACTAAAAATAAGAATAAATTAGCAATAATAATAGGACACACTTGAAGTGGTAGTATAATACTTACAAATAAGGTTTTGTTTTTGTCTATTAAATCCCTTATTTTTTCATTGTATACATTATTTTTTTTTTGGTATCCAATACTAGTAAGGAGTGTCATGATGAATGTTTTTTCACTCTAATCATTATTTATCATAGCATTATCTATAGGTTGTGAATCAGTGTATGTGCATATAAACAATACCTCATCAAAATAATCATCTTCAACAATCTCATCCTCTTAAAATGTGATGGTATGTATGTATGTATGTATGTTTGTATGTATGTATAGTTTAAAGTGTTCCAAAAATACTATAGTCATATGAAATATCACTTGAGTGTAATGAGTGTCCCTTGAGACCACCCATACCTATATTAGCCTTAGACCTATCTTATGTCCTCTCTCAACCTTTATCCAAATTTTGTGTAGACATTACACATCCCTAGACATCCCAAAATTAGTCACAGACCTTCCCCTAGGGATCCAAGCCCCTAGTGCCTTAGGTTATACCACCTAGACACTAGTGTGGTTCTTTGGATAATAGTTCATTATGCTAGTGACCAAGGTACCATGCTAGTGTCCTTTTCCTAATTTCAACCCCCAACATATATGTTTTCAATTCCTAAGACATCTAGGGTTAACCTATACCTATTTCACACTCTAAACAAACACCATATCAGTATAAATACATGAATTTTATCTGATTATCCATTACATGGAAATAAAATGAAAAATACATAAATAATCCAATAAAAATTAGTGAATAATAAAGTTTATTGATCCCTATTCTACCCTACTTCTACATACAATCATCTACAACCACCTTAAGATCTAAATACATAGATTTCTAGTCTCAATTCTCAGTCAAAGAACTCAAGTCAACCCTCATACTAACCTTCACTTGCACTTGAAATATCACTTAAATTTAGAGAACTACATTGAACTTCATTCCCTCTTGAGGTATTGGTATGTAGGCAACTCTCAACATAGTGGGGTGTTGAGGATATCTAGCCTACCCAGCTGACATCACACTTTTGATACTCGTGCTTCTAAAATACCCTAACAACATGGATATCTAGGATTTGCATAAAAAATTAGCCCAAAATAGGTCACATATAGTGAATCAAGTTTCATACACACAAGAACAAGCTGATTAGACTCAAACATAATTGTTGCCATAAGTTCACATTGGTCCCTACACAAAAACACTATCACTAAATAGGAGTACACTAGCATGGTACACTATTATCAAAGTTACCAGACTACTATCTAAGAGTAATTTGAACACCTAGATCCTATTTACAAAACCTTGATTATATTTTGTACTGGTTTTTATCTTGTAGATCATCTATCTCAATTAGTTTCTAGATAAGTACTTATTTGTGTCATTTATTACTATTTTTAGAAATATCATATTAGGTCAATTTTTCCACAAATCAATGGTGGTATTTATTTCATATCTCTCCCTCTAATTTCCTATACTTATACCCTTTAAAAACCTAGGGTTTACATTCCATAATAACTTAAATTTTAAATCATTTGGTGAACCTAACTTGATTCAACCATATTTATTAAAACCCTAGCGTACCACTAGGTTTCCCTTATTATTTATAGCCTTTTATCATGATTATCATGATAGATGCCATTTTTTACTTTTTGGTATAAAGTATTATGTTTTGTCTTGCATGCATATCACCCAACATTTATACAATCAAGCACATATATGTCACTCCTCTCATGCATCAAGTTAGAACTTAACTTATTTCACACATCGGTTGACCTCATCTTGAGCCCCTATTATATGGAGAACATTATTGCATGGCTAATTTTTATTTGATTCTGGTTACTAATTGATGAAAGAGAGATTAGATGACTCCTTTTGTTCCTCTTCCACCTAGACCTATTTATAATCTTCACTCACATCCTACCTCTACTACTCACCCTCGATAAATAGTAGACCTTACAATTCTAACTATTACTAGATAGAATTGGGTGACTCTTTAGTCTATACAAGAATAATGTAATACAACAATCCTTCCTCATCCCCAAAATAATACCATGGGATCTAGGAATAAACACAAAGCATATGATATTATGGATCAATTGAGAAATACACCATCTAAGATTTATATATTGTAATTACTCCAAAAGGAAACTATTTTCAAAGATATTCTTTTTCAAACACTCAATCATACATCTTTGCCTCATGATACAGACCCAAATTATTTTTCATCTATCTTAAACACTATAAAGGACATTGAGTATGTTATATCTTTTTCCAATGAGGATTTCCCCTCATAGTCAATTATTGATCAAAATCTCCCACTCTTCATTTAGGCACAAATCAAAACCACTACTATTAAATGAGTTTTAATTAATAGTGGTTCAATAATTAACATATGCATCCTCACATTCCTAAAAATGATAGGTTTGACATAAAATCCATTAAATATAAATATAATAACATTAGAGTTTTTGATGACATTCCTTGATAAGCATTGGGTATTATTACATTGGATACCATGATTAGGCCAAAAAACTTATCCACAAAGTTTCAAGTGATGCCTAATAATTTTTATTATAATTTATTACTTGATAGACCTTATATAAATTCCATGGAGTTCATACCATCTACCTTGCATATCTGCATCAAATTTTTACATGATAGATACTTATACACTTGCCCAAATGATAACTAACCATTCAAATATTATAGAGTCATAGAGCCTTACACTAAAAGTACATCTATATATGGGACACCTCATGTTCTCATAGAGTCACCACATTACAATATTATGATATATTAGATGCATACATATGAGGTTGAGGAATCTAGCACCACTATTACTACACACATTATAGATCCTCTTACAATAAAATTACCTTTACCCATAAAGGTGGGCACTCATAAAACACAATTATCCAAGCCCATAATATATGATGGGATTCTCATGACATATTTATAATTACTTGATAATTTAGATGAAATATACATTAAAAAATTAGATATAGATTCCCAAGCCACCACAAAGGATGATCCAACACCCATAGACAGTGATGATTATTTGTGTGGATTTAGCTTCACACCAATATGCCCTAGAGAGTACATAGATGATTATAAGTCACTTATTCCTTCAATTACATATGCATCACCACCAATTCATAGTTTCACAGATACATTCTAAGACACACACTTGTAGTTAGATTTAGATTATTATATACATTTGGTACATATGGTCACATATATGGATATTAACCTAATTATTCATATACAAGAAGGTAGTACATAGGATAAACCACAACAAATATTAATTGATAGAAGATTGATGCCATTACTCATAGATAATCAATTTCCCATTAGTATATTGTTATAGTATGATGATATACCATTTTTCCATTTTTACAAGATTATGAGACATGATACAGATACCTGCTCAATACTATAATATAAATTGAGTAAGTTTAGGGCTCATGTCACTATTCAAATTACAACACCTCTGCCTCCACTAATATAAGCACCATGATGGACTCTTCATTGACAAAGACATTTGAGGAATAATCCATTGAATATTTGGGTTTTTATTAAGGACAAATACATCCCTAAAATTATTATAAATGAGTATTCTAATCCTAATACTTTAACTTTGGCATTTTTATATCACATAGGAAATTAGGAGATTGAGCTACAACATGTTATGCATTACCAAGAATCCTTGGGACATATCACACTAGAAAGTTTCATGTGGCCCTAAGATGGTCAACACACTTCATTTTTTCATTATTATGGACACTCACATACATGTTACACTTGGTAGTACATGGTTATAGGCAATGGATACCATAGTTCATCAAATAGATAGATGTTAGACATTTGGTCATGAGGTACATAGTTTGTATTCTACATGACGGCACATATGAGAACCATAGGTTTCAAAAAGATACCTTATAGTTCAATATGGTTTACCCTTGGACCACAAGGGAGGATTCTTACAAATTAGATCAAAGTGTGATTTGAATGCACAAAATATAGACTAACACCAAGCATAAGGCTATACTTTTATTGACATCATGGTATGATGATCATAGTGATTATTATCTATTCACGTTTAGTCAATTAAGTATTCCACATTGGATGATCTCCCACTAGATCCACCATTTGACTATCAACATCCCCTACATGTCCTCTTAGGTATTTATAGTCATTACTTTGCATTTTTACAAACTCATATATACTTACACATTACTATCATATAATTTATCTTACCTTTATTATTGTATATAGCTTCATTTTCATGATTTATTGTACATATATTATATAATTTAAAAAAACAAAAACAATATTCTATGTTCAAAACACAAACACATTTAGATATTTCTCAAAAAATAAAAAAATTTAGATTGTATGTATTTTCATGTTTACATTCATTATATTTTTCACATACTAAATATGTTATCTATCTTATTATAGTTGGTTTATCATACATACATGCTTCACTTGTTCTATTCAAGTGTTTTTAGTTTCTTACAAGATTCAAGAATAATACACAGATCTAGATTTACTACTATCTACCCATTTGGGGCACATACACAGTTACATAGATTCATCATTAATACATTCACCCATTGGGGGCATATTATACATAGATTTAGGTTTTAAAAGTTACATATTTCTATACTCTATATCATAAATTTAAATTTTTTTATATATTGATATTGATTATCCTATACTACTCAAATTTTTTATTGACTACTATTACAATAGACTCAATTATGTACATCTTTGCACTTATATGGATTTATGCCACATGTTTATGCATAATTTAATTTTTATATTTCTTATTTTACATTTGATTATGTTTCTTTGATTCTACATCTAATTGAGGGAATTTGAATATGCCATTGTTTTATGGATCTACACCACTTCCTTTCATTATATGTATGATTTGGACATGTGTATGTATCCTTCTCTGTGCCTTCTTGATTGTGTATGTATAAATTTAAACATGTCCACATGTGGATCTAAGCCAATATACTTTTTTTTGTGTACATGGACATTTTAACATGTTATTTTATGTATAATTTTATTATATTTAGTGGCATGTGCCCATGTCACTTATATTGTGTCCCCTTGGCTCAATTTTCATGCCTCATGTATATTATATATATGTTTTCATGTATGCATCATGGCCATGACACTTGTATATTAATTGTAACACTTAGGTTTAGTTTTATATTCCATTAGGAACATCGTACATCTATCCTTCCTCCTTAGGTTATTTAATGGACATCATGCCCCTTAACCCTAAGTAGTGACTCAGATTATTCTTAGACTTGAAGTTCATATACATGCTTACATTGCATATCTATAATGATAGCCTTGTGAATGATAGATCCAACATACATCATAATTCATATTATTATATCATTTTAAATTCTAATATCATGTATATACATTATATTAGTTTATCACATAAATATTATATGTTTTCTACCTAACACACATCAGGCAAAGCTTTTATTTTGAGGATAATTATTACATAGGTAAATTAACTCCCCTAAAAAGAAGGGGAATTCATAGGGTATTTTCATAGATATCAATACAACTAAGTGAACTTATATATATTTTTCATTACATAGACATAGAATTATAGATCTTGAAATCAAGCAAACATAGTGGAAAATCGTCAAATAGTGATTAGTTTTAGTTTATATAGAAGGATACTAGTACATCATATAGGTAACTAACATGGTGTGATAATATCCAAGGAACTAAATTAATATTTAGTATCCCTATAAATAGGAAAATATAGATTTTATAGAAGAGAACAATAATTATAGTCCATATTTGTATAATTTTAGTCACATGCTATCATATTTGAATAGTTTATGCTCAATTTTCCATAGAATCATACCAGGTTTACTTAAATTAGGTACATCATACATGGAATGATCATTCCCATTTTATTTTTATATATACATATACACAAATTACCACTACTTAGTCTATAATCCATATTTAAAGATATCAAAATTAGTGGCATGTGTGCAGTACATTATTTCTAACATGATTAGTTTTGCACTATCTCATCTCAGATAGAATGAAAATTCCATGTCATTCTCCACATTGTATACTTTAGAAACTATTTACACCAGGTTTCACACTATATTTATGCCTTATTATGTCTTTAGTGGTTGGAATTTATGTATAGTTCCTAAGTTACATTTCTTAGAGTCCCCTTGGTCATTTTACATTTTAGAGTTTTTGAGTGGCCCTAGAGCCATCCTACATAATTTTAGTTACATCATAAAATTTTAATCATATATGCATCTTCTAAAAATGGGTAGGCAATGATGTAATCATAAACTAATTGAGTTCTTAAATCACCTAATTAGGACAGTTAGATAAGTCATTAGTCCAATCCAAGTTATCCACAGTGTACAATATACCAAGTAGGGGTGGGTAATGATTTAATCAAAATTGGATTGAGTTTTTAATCCACCCACATATGGGTATTAAGCCATCCATCATCTCATTCTAATATTTTAATTGATTTGATCGCTATTTACACACACACAAGATGTCACTAAGTTTTTTCATTGGTTCATGTACCAAGTGACATGTAATAGTTCATTTTGTCTCTCTTTCTCTTATCTCCTTACTCAATTTTGTCTTTGATTTTGATATTCCATAAGTAAGGATTGATTCATATAGGTTTAATTTTCAAGATATGCAATGGAACATGTTTCACACAATTAGACCCAAATTCATGGGCTTCACCTCAAAAGTTAGTTTAGGTACACTTATTTTTTGTTTATCCTTGTCATTTCAATTGACTACATCTATACATTAAATCTGGGGGGGAATGTATTCATGTAATATTTTAGTTGAGTGTAATTAATGTCACTTAAGACTAGCCATCCTTAGCTTAGCCCTATACATATTTTAAGTCCTCTTCCAACCTTTATATAGATTTTGTGTGGGAATTACACATCCCTAGACATCCTAAAATCAATTCCAAACCTTACCCTAGGGATCTAATCCCAAATACTAGCATGATTATTTGGACACTAGCATACTATGCTAGTGACTAAGGGACCATGATAATGTCCCTTAACTAATTTTAACCCCAACACATATGTTTTCAATTCTTAAGACACCTAAGGTTGGCCTAGACATATTTTGCACTTTGCACAAGCAACATATCAATATAAATACACAAAATTTATCCTATTATCCACTAGATGGAAATCATATGCAAAACACACAAACAAGCTCAAAATAAGTAATGTATAGTCAAGTTTATTGATCCCTATTCTAACCTACTTTTACATGCAATTATCTACAACCACCCTAAGATCAAAATACATAGATTTCTAATATCAATCCTCATTCAAAGCACTCAAGTTAACACTCATAATAACATTCACTTGCACTTGATCTAGAACTAAGATTAAAAGAACTATATTAGGCTTGATCCTGTATTGAGGTATTGGTATATAGGAAACTCTAAACATATTGGTATGATAAGGATGTCCATCTTACTAAGTTAACATCACACTTTTGTTACTTTAACTTCTCAAATACCCTAACAATATGGAGATATATGTTTTGTATACAAAATCAATCCAAAAAAGGTCACAGATAATGAAGTAGGTTTCATCTACATAATAACATGCCTATCACACTCAAACATAGTTTCTCTTAAAAGTTCACATCAGTCCCTACACAAGGACACTAACACTGAATAAGAGGACACTAGTGTGATGTACTACTATCCAAGGTACCACAGTACTATCTAAGAGGAATTATAACATCTGGATCTTATTTATGACACTTTGATAAGCTTAAGTTCTATTTTTCATTATCCAAATCATTTGTCTCAATCAATTTCTAGTTAAGTACTTATTTTTATCATTAATTACTATTTTTAGAAATATTAGATTAGGTTAATTCTTATATAAATTAGTGGTTGTATTTATTTCATATCTCTCCCATTATTTATGGTACTCATACCATTTAATAACCTAGGGTTTAAATTTCATAATTCCTTAAAATTTAAATCAAAAACCATATATAAGATGATCATTCTTAGTTTTATAGATATAAAAATTTAGAGGAGGTTGTGCATTGTAAGTCATATGGACTTTTAAGTTTAGTATAATTCTCTTATGTTACATGATTTGGAAAAGAGTTAGAAAATATTTTAAACTTAACATTCAAATTATGATATATCTTTGAATTGTAGGTAGATGTGTTAAGGTTAATTGTGTTTTCATCTATCATATCTTGTATCCTATGTCATATATTTATGTATATATTAGTTAAATGTCTTGCTCATATATGATAATAACAATATGAATTACTATAAAATCCCATATATTGAGGCTCACTTATATAAAAACCTTTTTAGAGAGGAAGATATATAAGATGTCCAAGTAAATTTTTTAATAGATTATTATTAAGTTTTTTTAAGTATGAAAATTAACTTCATCAAATATCTAGGAGAATAAGACAATTATTTATTTGTGAAACTATATTAACTGTAACTTTTACATCATTCTTATTATAAAATTATTTTTATTTTATAGTTGGTTTGCTTGGAAACTCTACATATAAGTGGTTGGAGGGTTGGGACAATAGTTTATATTATTCATTACAATAAATTTAAATTATTTATCCTTAAATTTATGATAGGACATCAAATGATTATAATTAATGGACATAATAGACTCATGTAGAGGATCAATAATAATTTCTTTAGTATATTTTTAGTTCATTATAAGCCATTGTATTATTTAGTTTAGAAAGCATAGTATTTTACTAGAGCACAAGTTACTAATAATATAATTATATCCTTGATTATGTTTTATAATTTAAGCATAATATATCTTCTCACTAATGTTGATCTAAAAGTGTTCTATAAATTAAACAACTGAAAGATTGATGGAATGAACTAATTATAAAGGGAGATCATAAAATAGATGAAATTAATAACCCTTAAGACTCTATGGAAATAACTTAGTCGATAAATTATCATTGGACACATAGTCTAAACATGCTACATGAAAGGCTCAAAGTTATTGTTTAATATCACCCTTATAATCATATAATATAAGTTAAGGTGATGCAAAATATATCAGTAAGGGATAATATGAGATCTCAAGAGCTAGTGGATTATGTAATAACACATGAGAATATATGGTATGGTCTAATCTAAAATAACCTTTTATAATTCTAATACCTTATTATGTATATTAATATTTTTTCACCTAAGGGTTTGAGCATCACATATAGAAAATGGTGTAGAAATGAAAAAACTTATGTTAACCCCACACCTTGGGTTGGAATGACATGTGTAGATAGAGGTGTACATATAGGCATAGTTATGATAGTAGTATCCTAAAAACATATTATAAAATTAATACCTCTAAAAGGTATATTAGTACTAGGAAATACTTCATGTTTTGTTTCTTTAGAAGTAACAACCATAGCATTAATTTTAATTTAATATCTATTTACATGTAACAACATATCATTCAAATGTAGATTCATATGAATATATTTCATTAATTTATATCTATAAAGCTCATAAAATAAACCACTATCATTAATTGTATCTTTCATTATTTTTAATCATTAGTTAAGGATAAAAATAAAAAATTAGGTCTAAAATTAAAAAACAAGTACCAAACTTTGAAAGCTTAAGGAAATATAAGGAAACCTAAGTAATATAGGGGTTGATATGGTCAAAACAAGGTAATGTGCTCACTAATATGTTTTATCTATTTTTCATTAATGAAACTAATATGATAAAACTATAGAAAATTTAGATTGTATAAGATATAACATTCACATACAATTATGAATATAACTACTAGAATTTTACTTATTTATTACAACTTAATATTTATGAAACATTTATGAATTAGGACACAAAGTGAGGTGGCAGGAAACATTAAAAAAGAATGTGGATCTTAGAGCGCTCATTCATCATGACACAACTCATGCAAAGGAGGGAAAGATTAGCTTGTAATAGAAAAGTAATGAGTTGGAGGAGTGGCTTCGCGGAGAAAGGTTTACAATCATTAAAAAGGAAGGCCCTCAAGAATGAGAAGTGGATCCTGAACGTGCCTAAAAAAAGGTGAGCTTTGAACCAAATTGGTAGCAGGTGGGATCATTGTATAGTTTATAGTGATTGGGTATCAAAGGAAATTTGCATGGCACGCGTAAGGAAAGGAGAACCAAGGAAGCAGGAACCCAAAAATTGTGAAGAGTGGAGAGTGAAACAAGATGTCTAGAAAATCCTATAGAGAGGGAAGGTTGTGAACTACATGGAAAGGCTCCATGGTTCAAAACCTCATATTACAATGACTTTTTTTAAAAAATGGATTGATGATAGGGTCACTCTGCATGGCATCACAGTGAATCTAATAGAGGAATTTATAGCAGAGGTTATGGGGCTGCCTACGGAAGGAATAAAATTATCCAAGTAGACTAGCATTTCAAATGAGGCCTTTTGCAAATTCCCTAAGATGGACGTTGAAGAGTAGAAGCTGGAAAAGAATGGGGACTTCTTTGAACTGGAACAGATTAAGGGCATTTGGAGGGATGTCTTATGCTATATTTGGGAGTACTTCATACTCGATGGAAGAAGCAAGAGAGTCCACAAATTACACTTTGTATTCCTAAATCATTTCAGACACAAAGTAAGAATTTCCTTTCCCTTTTATCTATGTTTCTCTTTGGTCTAAAGTTTATTCACTTACAAGAAGAAGGAAATGCATCTTATTCTGCATGAAGGATTAATTCTGATAATTGAAGGCTATTGCAAGAACAAGGCCATGGTTATGAACCCTTATCTAGGGAAAAACAAGGATTCATGGATTAATAAGAGTAAAATTGTTAAAGGGAAAGATAAAATCAAAATCAAGCCCCCTAGTGTCAAGAATCAGAATGTTGATGAGGACACAGAGTGGGAGAGAACTGATAAGTCTGGGAAGGAAAGTCTGGAGGAAGAGGGTGGAATAGAAAGCAGGAATACAAGTTCCAATGAGGAAGAAGAAGTTCAAGAGAAGAATGAGAAAGAAGGAGTCAACATAGAGGAGGAGTTTGAAAATAGTGAAGATGACTCGAAGGAAAACTAGCAAGTGTTTGAGGATGATAAAGTCCTGGATGACCCTGTTGAGGACCCTGTTTTGATAAATGAGAGGGAAAACAAAGTTCAGGCTGACAATCAAGAAATGGACCTAGGAGTTCAAGCTAAAACTAAGGAACAAAATCAAAGGGGAAGAGAGGATCATATTGAAGAAGGTGGGAACAGTCCTAATAAGAACACAGAAGAGTGGAGTGATAAAAGGCAGAATGATGGAAGGCACACACCTACGAGATGGGTTAATTACAAAGCAAAGGCTATCCTCCAACTTGATTCATGGATGTTTAAGGAGATAATGGATCTCAAAAGGAAAATGGAAATAATGGAAGACAACTAGAAGGCAGTTTGGAACAAAATCAATAACATGGAAAAATAGATGAGAGACATCCCCATCAAGCTCAAAGACTATGAGAACAACCTAAGGGAACTCATTAAGGAGATCAGAATGAAAATGGAGGAAGTGACATCTAACATATGTGCTGCAGCTGTTAATATTGGAAAAAGAGCTAATGAGGAGATCAAATCCTTGGAGGGGCCTAGCAAGAGGATGAGACAGAGCTCAAGAAAGAAAGTTATGCAAGAGGGAGCCATGTCGGCATCTACTACCATTTAGGATACTACTGTGAAAGGTAAGGAAGTAGTGAAAATGATTTTGGAATTGGAAGAATAGCCTGGTTCTTCTAGTTGGTTGTGTTTTTTGGTCCTGTTTCTTGGATTTTTGTAATCTTTTGACTATGGTGTAGCCAGGTCTATGTAAAACCTGGATTTTGACTTGTGGTCTTTCAGGTGGTTTTAGGTCCATATAAAACCTATTTATGTTACTTCTTTGTAGTAGGTTTTAGGTTTTAACTGTGGTCGTAAATGCTTCATCTTTCTATCTTTGTATCAGGGTTTCGGGATCCCTTCAAAGCCTGTTTTTACCTTAATCTAAAACATTTAGGAATTAGGAATTTAGATTATTTATATAATTTTTAGGAATAAAAAATTGTAAAATTATAAAAAAAAAATTGTCAAGGGATTTTGAATGCTTGGATTTGGAAATATAGTGCTTGCATGAGTTAGGACAAGTCCACAATTCTGATATGTTTACATAGTGAAACATTATTTATCATGGTGTATAACTATATTATATGTTTTAACTAATTATATGATTATTTTTATTTTTAAAACCTTGTCTATCAATGCTTCATGTATGTTGAAATATCTATGATCTAGCATGAATAGATAATTTTTTCATTATCCTTGCTTTGAATCCCTATATCTTATATTTAAAAGCTAAAAACACCATGAATGGGAAAAAAGTGAAGGGGATGGGTTCAGCTAACCTCAACCACCTATTTTGGCCAAGTGATATGTAATTATCCAATTCTCTAAAGAGGTAATTCAAACTAAACATAACTCTCCTACCTAGTTGAGTGTGTTTAGTTAATGTAATAATAGCATATAATGCAATCCTATGTATGGATTTCAAAAAATTATTTGACCTTGTAGTGGTATTTAAACCTAGCTTATGGATTTATTATTTGTGGGGGGGTTTTATTTTAAAACTTTAGGATATTATTGCTCAATGTGTAGAGTGATTTCCAATGATAAATAAGTTATTATTATATATCAATAGATTTAGGCTTGATATGATTATATAGATAAATCTTTGGGTAATTTCCTCCAAAATGACATGAAAAATGCATATGATGACCCATATGGAGAATTTTAATTTTTGAAAATTATTTTAAAGGGTGCACATATGGATTTAACATGTGGATATGTCTATAGTGAAATAATTTATAATTAGGCACGAACCTGTGCAAATAACATGGACAATGATCGAAGATCAAAATATAGTCCAATAATGATAATAATTTATTAAGGTAGAGATTATCAAAATATTTTATAACAATAATGGTAATTTATGAAGATTAATCCCATACATGAGGGAATGGATATGAGGAGATGTGAACAAGAGTCATGTATGCATGCCTAAGTAAAGTATATATAATATTGGTAATATTTGACATTGTAAAGTGTCTAATTTATAAAATATGAGTGTTAAAGGACCATGTATTTATATCCTCATAATATCAAGGTAGTTCAGTACTTTCTTAGAAGTTGTAATATTATTCAAAACAAATTTTACAACCATTTTTTGATTCTTTTGGGCTCCTAAAAACCTTACTCAATTTTCTAGAATTATGTATCAACCTCTAAGAAGTTGATCTTATTTATTGACACCCTAATAAAAATTCCACAACTTCAAAATCTAAGAATAATGGTGGAAGTGTGGGGTGTTTTGGATTCAAGGGCTTAGACAAATAATACCCCATTTGGATAATATATTTTGATAAAAATATACAAGTTTAAGGTATTCTTTAAAAAAAATTACAACCATTTTTTGATTCTCTTAGGCTCCAAAAAACTTTACTCAATTTTATAAAATTATGTATCAACCTCTAGGAATTTGATCTTATTTATTGACACCCTAATCAAAATTCTACACTTTGAAAAACTAAGAATAATGGTGGAAGTGTGGGGGGTTTTGGATTCAAGGGCCTACACAAATAATACCCTGTTCGGGTAATATGTTTTGATAAAAACATACAAGTTTAAGGTATCTAAATAAATAATCATGCAAATTAAAGTAACCTAACCTTATACTTCAATTAAGGTAACTCTTAGTAAATTTTACATGTTCTTTCAGCAAATGCTTGACTCTAACCTTTGGTACATGTATGTTTCTCTTATAAATGAATATTTTATTTTAGAACTCTAATAAATAAATATAATGTGAATATGTTATCCATAAATTAATTAATACACCTATGTATTTATATATTTATCAAATTTAAATTAGGACCCTATTGATGCGTAATCCCATAAAAAGTTATTAAAATCCTAGGGGATCTAAAACTAGGGTAAGATGTCATAAAAATAAAGAGGAAAAAATGGAGGATGATGCTAGTAAGCCATGATTGTACTATATTACCATAGAAAAAACCTAGAAGAATAAAATTAAAATGAAGAAACACAAAATTAGGGAATAAAAATAAAATAAGAGAAAGAATAAAAAAATGTGAAATACTGAAGAGGAATGGGGAATAAAAATAAGAAAATAAAGCACCTAAAGAATAAGATAATGTATAAAAAATTTGAAAATTTTAAAAAATTATTTGGGTGGGATTTTTTTTTAAATAGATATGAGAAGGTAAGGCATGTTAATATTGATGAGGAGTAAGAAGAGGAAGGGGATGAAATTTTTAAAAAGTCCCTTATGGATAAAACATTATGTTTTAAAAACAAATTGTTATGGATGGGATTGTTCTAAAAACATATTTGATAAGGTAGGACCTATTAATATCAATAAGGAAAAAAAGAGGAAGGGGATGATGTCCCATAATGAGACCACCCCCCTCCTCCCCCCCGCCAAATGCTACATCGTGATTCCTCTCTAGATTTAATAACCTACTAATTAGTGGATTTAATAGTTATTGTTTGGCTAATTATTAGTTTGGTTAAGCTAGATTTTATATACTGATGTATGAATAGTTATATGTAGCTTATTTACATGATCATTGAATTATTGATTTAGTTGTACTTATATATTATGTATAAGATTATAATCTTTGATTAATTCATTAAGCAATATATTATGGATTTTATATTGATTCAGGCTAACTACCTTTATTATTTCAAGGTGGATGTAGGATATATCCATCCCTCAGACTATGATAGAGGGATGGCATCATTGAAGAGGGTGTCATAAATGGAGGTCTTGGGAGATGATAGAATGAGAATTGTGAACCTTGCACATACCATATATAATTTATTATGTATTTTAGTCACTATTTGAGTTAAATGGATTATATTTTATTTTTGTTATTATCATACTTGTTGCATTTGAATCCAGTTGTGTATTTAGAATTATATCATGTTACTTAGATTATTTCATGTGATAATATTTCCTTAACTCATGCTTTATGATATTTAAGTATACTTATTATTTTCCTTTTGATTAATTATGGAAACTTCTTTCCTTCCCTAAATGTTAATAAGCTTTGTGAATGTTTATAGAAATATATGTTAAGCATAGAAATAATATTTCAAGGGAATCAGAGTCTCTTAATAAATGCATTGCTACATGGAGTGGAACTTAATTTCTTATGTGATAGATGATTATTGAATTAACTATGTTAAAAAGTGTGGGTTATAATGTAATTTGACATGAACTTTGTATTAAGTCAATATTATAATGTTTAAATTATTATTATAATGTCTAAATGGTTATTGTGAGGTCAATGTTAAAATGCATAATGATTTAAATAATTATTATTTTAATATGGAATGTTTGTAAATTTAGGGTTAAGTATGAGTTTAATTTAATTATGCGAGCCACTTTGCAAAATAAACTCTTTTTTTTAATTAACATGGACTTTTTCTTTACCAAGCTCATTATGTTTACAATGAGTTTTGGTAGAGATAGGGGAAGGTTTGTTAGCATGAAAATAAGCATGAAGATGTATAAATGGGGAGAGAAGAGATGCTAGGAAACACACTATAAAAATAAGGAATAAGAATACGAGGTTCAAGCTAGATTAGAGAAGGGCATACGAGTTTGGTAGAGATTCGATTTCATTTACCAAGTAGGTTTATTAATTAAATTCATATTTGTTATATGATTTAAATCAATGAATTTTAGTAAATTTTTAAGGGTTAAGGGTTTTCATTTTTTTTGTTTTAAAAATGTTAGAAACTAGGGTTATATACTTGGCACTGGGGATTACTTGGCCATCCATAGAGCCAATTATATGACTCTATAAACCCTAGTTAAATGGATATAAAATCTTATTGGCTTGACAAAATAGTTAATTTTTTTAGTTTTATAAAAACTCTATGAAGTTTATAAATATTACTAGAGTTATTGAAATCTTGAATTAACTACGTAAACAATCCCAATTAGGGTTTTGAAGATAGAAAAACTTGGCCTTAGACATCCATGTTAAATTTGTGATCATGTAGGTTTATTAGTTTTGAGTTTAAATAGATAACCATTATTTTCTCAATAAAAAAAAATTAATCATTTCTTTTCATATACACAAATACTAGACAATATTATGTATGAATCGAGTCAAGATTTTGCTATAATATCCTAAATTAGGGTATGGCTATATATGAGGTTAAAATAGGAAAAAGAATGTAATGACTGTTCAAATTAAATTATGAAGTTTATATATAGGAATAATCCAAAAATTATATATATATATGTGCATGGTTGTATATATATAACCTACATGACTTTTCATTGTTGACCTATAGATATGTATATGTAAATGTGTGTGTATATATATATATATATACATAAATTAGTCAGGATATCATTGTGTCAATATTATGATTGAGCCATAAATGATGATTATACATCTATTGGATGTTTATTATGATTATTTTTTTATTTTCATTTTGATTATGAATAAGGATAGATTTCTTTATAAATACAAAATGGATGAGTAAACCTATTAAATACTATTATGCTTGTAACATGCCATGATTTTTGTTAACAAATAGGAGTATAAATATATGAATCCATTAATTTTATTGGATATGTTTATGTATACGTAGCTATATATAGTAGATATTGTGTGTTAATCTAACCATATGAAACATTGAGAATCAGAATTCATAACACAATTTTTCCAAAAGAGTTATATGCTAATGTATGGAATACGAAATCCTCAAATCTTTAATAGAACATAGTATAATTATTATGGTTTAGTCTTATCATATGATTGGATTTTTTTTAATAATTCTGAGTTTGATAATGCATATAATTGTATACATAACACTCTTAAATTTTAGACATAATATTTGTCTGTTAGAGTATACTATATACAACATGCATATATTTTTGATGATTTAATGCATTATAAATTATACAATGAATTTTTATATGTATATTTTATTATTTGAATTATCAAGACTGAATGTATTTTTAAATAATAAATTATGAGTTGATTGATTTATAGATTGCAGATGTAACACTATAGTTAAATCTCTTTTGGGATATTGGAAAGAATTTAATATGGTTGTGTGTTAATATATGCATAAATACATATATAAATTATACTCTTAGAATAGAATGTTATTATAATTTGACTATATTGTATATTCTTATGCATATACTTTTGGAAAAATAAAACTATTATATGTTAAATAAAGGATGTATTAAATGCATTTATTTTCCTGATTTAATAGTGATAAACATAGAAGTGAACTTAAAGAATTTAGGGAATTTTTAAGTGAAGAATATTTAGAAATTGGAAAAAACCATACTATCAAGGGCTGGTATATAAATAGCTTATTGAATCAATTTTGAATTATGGAAATAAAGTGGCTAAAGAATGAGATATTAAAATAATGATAGATGGATAATTAACATTAAGTGAAAAGTTATATGTACATACTTTTAATTAAAGTATGATGCTTTTTTTTACCCAAATGGTATGAATATTTGAATTTTGATTATACATCTCATTTTATTGTGTTATAAATAAATTAGATGTTTGTAACTTTATTTCTACATTTGATGGACTAAATTTTAGTATTAGATACTTTCTTATATTAGCACATAATATGGTTACTAGTAAGTATAAACATATTTTAAAATCTATTGGTTTTAATATTTTTAAATATTTAAGCCACTCTAGTATTAATGTCCCTAAATAAGTGAGTGAGATAGATTCCACTTAATTAGTGTCACTAAAATTTAGAAATGGTGTAATCCAATTGAGTGGTATGTATGAAATTGATTAATCTTTGTGATCAAATAACTATAAGAAAACTTTGGCCAAAGTAGTGTTTATGGTTAAATAGTTTCATTTCATCTGTTTGATTTAGTTTACATGTTTTGTATGATATCATACTAGAATAAGTATATTTATGATATAATACATGTAATAGTTATCTTACAACACACAAATTCTAGTTATCACTCTTGATTCCTGCACCATCATTATCTACCCATCCATGAAGGGAGGGCCATTCCCTTTTTTGGATATTGTGCAGGTGATCATTGGTCCATGGTTGGTATAGAAAAACACTTAGATGATGCTCTCAATCCCCTCAGTAGTACTTCATTAGTGACTAAACTCATGATTACTTATGTATGATTCAAATTCAATGAGACTCACATGATTCATGGAGCATTGTATCATTGTACATTATTATTAATACATGTACTAAGTTGAAAATGTACTATTTTCCATATTTGATTACTATAGTAGTTGGTTGTAACATGATATCAATTGTGGATGAAATTGTAAATATAAATTTATGAAATAAATGTAGTATTCATTCTTATATCAACATTGTACTTGATTTTGGTCTTTATATTGTGATCATTAGCTAAATAGATTAACTCTTGACCTTAATTATGGTTAGTTTAAAACTAATTTATTTATTTAAAGATCAATGTATTGTTGGTTTTAGTGTGATGGAATCTATTTATTGAATTTGTGTCAATGTTTTATAATATTTTTTTTACCTTATTCTAGTAAAATGTAGTGAGTTTGTTACACTAGATGTAGGTGCATGCTTAGATCCTATAGACCAGATTCAAAAGGGAGGAAAGGTAGTGATTCCTTTGATAATATTCAAACTAGGTGTTAAATGAATTTTTTCCTTTGATAATGTTGTGAAAAATGAATGAAAATGTTTGGAGGATATGTTAATTACTTCATATTGTAGATATTTCAAATTTAAAATATAATGAGGATATTATTTTTAGGATCCCATATCCAATGGTAGATATATATTCTAGTATACTATAAAATTATCTCATAGGTAAACTCCTAGGTGACATACCTAACATCAATGGGGTTATAAGTTAGACCTAATGTAAGTGGAAGACAAAATTCAATATTGATATCTCTATGTTGAATAAAGGATTTTAACATATCTCATTTTTGAAAAATTAAGACTATGTGAGAAACCTTATGGATGGGACTTGGTTCCTTGAAAAAATATGTCTTTTCTCAAGAAATGGGAAACTAGGTATCTATATAAATAATACATCATTGTGATCCCTTTATGGTTTAATGTTATAGGAATTCCAAATTAATGTTTTGAGGATGAAGTAATGATGAGTATTATTTTTTTTAGATAACTTATCTCTTTTGATGGAGTTTTGAAGTATAGAAAATGTTTGATATATGCATGATTTTGTGAAAATATAATAACTAGTGTGGATCTCCCGACATCCTTAAATTTATCCTCCAAGAATGGAATTTGGAATCATAATAAATAATATGAGAATACTTCCTTTGTGTGTGCCATTTGTATATAGTTTTTACTTGGATAAAAATAGTTTAGTTAATAAAATTAATCAAAGGACATGGATAAAGAAAAAGGCTAGGGAAAAGTGAAAATCTAGGTATTAATCCAAATAATAAGGAAAAAAATAATAAAATCAATACATAAGATGAATATGAATCTAAGAATTGTGACAACATGTCAAGTGCAACCTCTGATCCAAGTGAAAGATTATTGGTAGAGGCCACCCCAAAAAATAAAGTAAATCAAGGTAAACCTATTAAAGATATTAAAAGTATCAATAATGAAGTAATATGTAGGAGATAAAATGTAAGGATCATAAATACCAATGACATTTAAATAAAATTAAATTTTAATTAAGATAAATACCATTAAAAACTCTTGAAGAAGGGAATGTGAGGCATATAAGAAGGAAGGTAAGGAAAATATGCTTCTCCAAAAGAAACTAAGAAATAACCCCTAATCATATCTGAGAGTTTTAATAAGGGATTTATTGATAATATGGAGCTAAATAAAGAATAAATTGTGCCCTAAATGCTTGATTATCATTTATAGTGTGACACACACCTAGAAGAAAATAACTTAAAATAAATAAAGGAAAGTGAATTTCAAAAAATAAACAAACAAAATTATACCTTTGAATCCTCCCTATTATTATATTATTTATATTTAAATCCTAAAAAAAATGAAGATGCAATACCCTAAATAAAAGGAAGAACTATGGTTCTAGATCAAAGAGGGATCTTGTCTTTGAATTTAATGAGGTGATACCTTATTCCCTAAATCAATCCTTGGCACAAGGGTTGATCTCTCCCTATATATGCTTGAGGTTGAATGCAAATCAACTTTATTATATAATAATAATGAGTTTTAAATTTTTTAATAGCTAATTATGGAAACTTATAATGGTATACTGAATCATAAGGTAGTATAAAACATGGAAACAATGAAGGAAATTGAAAATGGAAATCCAATCACTTTGGAATTAAGTAGATCTAAAGGTTTAGTCAAACTTATTAAATGGACATTTTTTTATGTAATATTATGTGGATGAATACCTATATTATTTTATTTTATTTTATTCCAATTATTTATGTAATAATATCATTCTTTATGTAATAATATCATTCTTGAATCTAGTTTGCAGTTTGGCATTAGATTGGACTATCCTTCTGCTTATGTAATTCTAATTTTGATTAGATTTTTGCTACTAGGTGGTAGTGTTATTTTATATTGAGATATTATTAGTCATATTGTGATTTTTTATTCAATTTTTTGTAGCCTATTTTAATATATTATGATTATTTTTATTTGAGGGTTTGGGCCCTTTAAAAAACCTGCCTCATTTTCTAGATCATAACTTTTGTCAAAAGTGTTTATCCATAATAAAAAAACACAATGAATAAGGATAAATTTCAAGAAACACAAGGAAAAAATATAAAGTTATATAAATATAAATCATATTTTCCAATAAAATTATAATATGATTTAATGATGCACATCATATAAATACACTAATACCATAACGAAGAGCTAGTCTAATACTAAAATTAAGTGATTACATAGTTCCCCACTTTGATGTGTGTTTATGCATATTTGTCAAAGTAAAATAAATACTATGGATATGGTTATGTTGAGGTTTTTCACCACCTATTTATAGTTCTCAAATTCATTATATAAATAATATTTATCTAACATTCAAAAGAAAAGATAGATAACATAATATCCATAATGTGTGGATGGAAAGAATTTAGAACTAGCATCCACTCTCTTGCATATTAAATGTATACATTTATGTACCTAAAAACACATATATATATATATATATATATCACACTTATATATATATATATATATGAACTATTGAAATCAATTAAATAAAATGAGGATAGGAATGAATACACCTAATTGTAGGGAATGCCATTAAATATTTTATGTGAATACATATATTTATGTATATATTATATATTAATATATGTTTATTTTGTGATGATATCAAGGTGCATTATGTACCAACATGTGTATACTTCCATGTGTGGAGAGAAATCAAAAATACATTTTGTACCACCATATAATTAAATATATAATAATAGGATAATATACCCCATTTTGAGGTGTGGGGATGAACCTGTGAATCATATATCTCAAAAATAAATTTATAAAAGATACCATGTTGAACATATAAAAATAAATCAATGTTTTATAATCATAGTAATATGTCATCATGAAATCATGTATGTAATAATCAATTTTGATTCATGGGTGTCTATGTTTAAATTATATATGCATGATAGAGACAAGGTGCCCATAGATGTGTAAGGTTTGGTTAATGTATATTTATGAGTAACATGTCCATTTATGGGAAATATATAAACAATGTATAAGAAATAATTAAAAATTTCCCCTATATAGGAAAGATAGAGTTAAATTAAACATACGAGTAAAATTCCTATTTGTGGGCCATATATCATTGAATGTGGTACACATGTATTATATGCCCCTGAATGGATAGGAAATAATCAATGTAAGGGGAAGAAAATTGTCTTTTAAAAAAACATATACATTATATAGATAATTTAAATATAGGAAAGGATATATAAATATTTGATTGATATGAATTATACAAACAAGAATACATAAGGACATGTTGACAAAATAAATTAAATCCTAATGAAATAAAATATGAAAATAACTTTAAACTACATGAAATGAAGTATTGAAATAAGTGACTCTATAATAGAATTAATTACTAAGAAGATAAATGAACCATCAATGACAAATAAGTGACAATACTAAAAGATTAAAATGCAAAAGGAAATTTGTGAAAATCACCAAATTAAATAAAAATCAAATGACTGGTTAACAATAAGAAATATATTAAAAAATCTTGTCTATAATCTTAACATGTGTATAATATTTATTTTATTATTCAATGGCTTACCTTATAAAGTATCCATGAAATATGCCCCTGAACCAAATATTTTTGTGATAAAAAAGGGATCAATAAATCAGGCTTACATGTTCCATTATGATTTCCATTTTTATATACATTTTATGGATTTTTTCCTTTAATTCCTTATCACCCACTTTAAATACTCTTGATTTTAATTTTTTTTAATAATATTTTATGAGTAGACTTATGTAAAATCCTAGGCACTGAATAAAATGAACACATGTCTCATCCAACATTTCCAACCAATGAATCTATTCTCCATAATTGTTGTCATCAAATATGCCTTTGGTGACACTCTAATTGAAGTAATATCAAGTTATAAGGGAAATACTACTTCCACATCATAAATAAATGAAATAATTTTTCCCATGTTTGTCTTTAAAAAATCTCTATAATTCCATAAAATTTAATATATATGATAATGTTATTCTTCCCCATGTTTGTTCAATGTCTTACATAGGATAATAATGATAGTTTTATAAGTTGTTTTAGTTTGACCATTTCCTTCTAGGTAATAAGAAGTCGATAATTTATTTTTGATCTTATATTTTTTTTTAAAGTTACTAACAATCTTATTATTAAGAAAGGAACTATTATTATTAGTAATAGAGGAAAGTAGTCCAAATCTAAAAATGATATGAGTCATGATAAATCTGAAAATATATTCATTTGTGGCAGATTATAAGAGTGTAGATTCTAATTATGTTGTAAAATATTGTGTTTTGATATTAGAATTATGTCCTTTTGAGGATGGTGGTTCAATATTTCTAACTAAGTCAGATCCCCATGTGGAATATAACCATGATTCCATAAATGGTTGTATCTCTTGATATGGATCATATGTAAGATTACAATGTATTTGACATCAAGCACATATTTTTGCATATTCATGAAAATCATGATGCATTGCATTCCAATAATAATTTATTAAAAAAAAATTATATGACATGAATTTCTTCTAAAATTTCCACCATACTCACTATCATGAGCTTATTTTAATGTTAATTTAGCTTATTTTCCCTAAGTAATCTAAATAATTTCCCATATAAGTGTCTCCTTAAAAGGGAATATTAAATTATAACATATCTAATTATGTCTCATCATAGTTTTTAATTATACTTTCTTGAAAAATGAGGAGGAATAATTTCTTCTAATAAGTAGTACAATATATCTACATACTATTACCTACATAAAATATAACTAAGGTGCCAAAATTGTGTAGTTTAGTGCTAGGTTATCATATTATCTTAATAGTCAATATTGAATGATCATCTAAAGTATCTATAAGGATAATATAATAAAAAATATCCATGACATTTTCATCTATATTATTTCATATAGGAATATTATTAGTCTAAAACTCATCAAATATAATTTTATTTCTAATAAACTAGGCATTAAATCTGTGTGGGGCATAAATTTATATCATTTTATTTCTAAGAAACCATAACTTTAATAACCAAGAGTTGAAAATCACCATATAATTTTTTATATTTAATATTTAAAGGACATGCTCCATGGAGTCATAAAATCAATGCCTCATACTTTGCTATATTGTTGGTACATGAAAATCTCAATCAATATCTTAATGGCATAGCCCATCCCTTAGGGATAGTTATTAATTAATGTCCCCCACACTTGAATCACACTAGGACCCATTTAATTAAATTTTATAATTTTCATTTTCATTGGTACACATAAAAATATCATTTTCAAATATATCATCTATAGGAGTGTGGCATAATAATGGAGCCTCAACCCGCTAGTTCATGATAAATTTTCCTTAAAATATTTTTTGATTCATATTTAAGATAAAATTACCTAATTATCATGCTCCATTAGGATATTTTTCCTGATAGATAAGGATATTACATTATATATTTAAAAGAATCAATGTTTTTAATTAACTCAGTTTAATTTTTGAGCATGTATTGCATAAGTTTGTGTGTTTTAAACACAATAATTATGCATAACTTTTCCATTGAGTTGTAATATTTATTGTAATATAATAAAGCTCAACTAATGTTATAAATTTATCTTTCTTTCCTATCATCAATATATTATGTGATAAAATATCCTTATACATGTTCTATGGTATAAATATATAATAATAAATACTGATATAGGATGAGTGGCATAAAAAATGGAGGATTATCTAGATGTTATTTTATTGTGTAAAATATTTTTTTACAATTTTATACCAGTAATAATTAATTTATTATTTTAATAATATTGAAAATGGTTGGGTCCATATACTAATTAATCAAAAATTCATCTAATAACTTTAATTTTTTATTGTAAACTTATCAATTATTTAATATTATTAGGAAGAACTACAATGATTTATTATACTTTATTAGGATCTACTTTGATACCTCTCATAGAAATTATGAAACACAAAAATTACTTTATGTAACTCTAAATGAAAATTTATTATGGGTTAACCTTACTACTTAGTCTTAATCATTCAAATACTTTTAAAACTTTTGCCCATGATTTATCACATTTTAGCTCTACCAAGATGTCATCTCAATAGTATTATAGGACATTAATCATGTAGTCATGGAACATATGTGTCATATATATTTGATAAGTATATCATATGTTTTTAAACCCAAAATGAATTATGACATAATAAAATGTTTCACAAAGAGTTGTGATTACAGTTTCATTTTAGTCACTACGATTGATCTTGATTTGGTTGTAAATGAAAAAAACCACCATTTCACTGAACTTAAACATATCCAATAAAATCCATACTAAAATACCTCCAATATTTTAATGATTGGGTTGTAATATTGATAAATAAAAATTCTAAATTTTCTAATTTTAGATTCTAACATTATAAGTATCATATTCTAAGTTTTCTCCAATTGGATTCCTATATTGTAACTATCAAATTACAATATTAAAACTATTAGATTCTAAAATTGATAAAATAATATTCCAAATCCAATATTGTTATGATTGGATTCTAAAAATTATATTATATTATTATAAAAATATAATTATGTTTTTTCACTTTTTCATTCATTTCTCAACATAATAAGAATAATTGAAAATGTAGTTTGGAAAACCATGTTTATGAGTATATTGGAATTATATTTTTAAAAGTCCTAATCACATCTAATTGTTCTTAATGTGATGGTGGATAATAATTTAATATAACATATAATTACATGCCATAGTGTTGTGGATCCTATATGCACATGCAAAGATGATCAATATAACAATTCCCTTTCTTTTTATATAGTAGGAAACAAATAAGAGAACAAGCTAGAGCTTGTGTATACTTGAAGATAGTAATATAACCTAGTGGTAACTATAGATCTAATATATAGTAATCCACACTAAATATTAAGGGTAGAGGGTTCTAAATCCCACTCCAAAGGTATCAAATATGGGGACTAACTAGTTCTCAAGGTAAAATCAATTATATATAGTAATGTTTATAACAAATAAGGTATCAATTATATAATAAGGAAAAATCATGGAAGGAGATGAATAATAAGTGTAACCTAGTTCCAAGATGGTAGAAACACTAAAATAAACAAGATATAAATGACACAATGGGTGGTTATAATTATAATCCTAAGCGTCTTATGCTATACTAGATTATTCAATATAAGGATAAAATAGACAAGGGAAACAACATACATGCTACTATAATAATAAACAAAGCATATATATTTTTAGAAACTAAAATATAGTATTAGACACATGTAAATGTCAATATTGACCCATATTCACCTTACATTACTTATGTGTCAAAATATGAATCATATTCACACTTCTCTGACATCCACATGCTTTCCATGGGTTTGATAATATTGATTTTATATTAGTCAACTATGAGAATTGCCTATTATTTTTGGTAGATAATTGAAAAAAGTTAAAAACAAAAACTCTTATTAAATATTTATTCAATTCATTTATGATGTTTTATTTTTAAACAAGTATTATAATTTATAGGTTTATTGCACTCCTTGATATTAGTATTCAAACCTTATCATGTATCCCAAAAATGCCTCAAATTAATTATAGCCCAAATACCTCTCAAAAATACTTATTTTAATGTGACTTACAACTCACTCAAATTATTTTCTCACACAAAATAATATAATTACTCACACATTAATAATCCTAATGTAAACACAAACAATAAATTACTAACATTCCTCCTCTTAATGCAAACATGAAAGAAGCCAAAAATATCATACAAAAGTTACTCTTTAATAAATTTTATTAAACTAGGTACAACTCCATAAATTTGTTTCTTTACCCTCATGAAGGTGTAATTATGAGCTGAATTTTGTGGGATCATTTCCATCCCCTAGGTTATCAAGTTCTAAATATTATAGATTCTTAGAGCTTATAACTATCTAGATAACCATCCATATCAAGTTTACCTCAAAATTTTATCCTTCCCCTAAAGAGTGATTCTTTATAATATGCATATTTCCCAAATGTTAACATGTGTTTATTCTAAACATAATATAAACATGAAAAAACTAAAGAGGAAAAACATGAAAAAACATTCCACTAATACATAAAGTGACCACATTACTAGAAGTTAATGAGAGGACACTCAAATTCCTCCTTCATCCATTGCCTCCATCCTCTATTAAGTTTTATGCTTAGTAAATTTGTCATTGAGGCTCAACTTCATGTCAAACATGAAATCACATCAGACCTAGTAATGATGAATAACATGACTACCCCTGAATACACTTAAAAATACATTATAAGGAAAGAAATAATATGGATTCGATACCAAATATTATTGTTGATAGATATTTGACAAAAAATAACAAAAAAAAATTTATTCAATTCATTTGTTATGTTTTCTTTTTATATTAGTATTATAATTTATATACTTATTACACTCCTTAATATAAGAAGTAAAACCTTATCACAGATCCCCAAATTCCCTCAAATTCATTATTTCCTAAATATCTCATTAATCCTTGTTATATAATTAGTTAAAACTCACTTAAATTATTTTCTCACACACAAAAATACAATTATTCACACATTAAGAATACTATGTAATCACCAACAACAAATTCCTAACATTACCTAGTCTGTGTATATCATGTTTAAAATAATATTTAGACTATCTATAGATCATTAATATAGTATTCCTATTCCTAAGACAAACTCATTAGACTTTGAATATTATGAAATTCCAACTTTGTCAAAATCTGATGAACTCATTCTATGAAAAGTAATGGTCCTTTTTTAAATAAAAAATCATCCTCGTAGGCTACACCATAGATTTCACATGTCAATATTGTGGAAACGTACCCAAAGAGTCCCATATAAAAACATAATAGGTCTATTCCTATGATTGATCTATCACTTATATATAAATCATCTATACACTACTATACATTCAAAGGTACTTCCCTAACCTTTTGATTTCAGTTGTCAGTCATAGGGAGAAGGTATATCAACATGAAAATTTTCCCTCTAGAATTTAATTCTCATTATTTTTATTGTAATTAATTTTAAGTAAAGTGTAATTAGTATGGGATTTTATTATAAGTTATCAATGTCCACCAAGGAATAATAGTGCACATTATGGAATGTCATAAATTAAAAATTAAATATTGCATGGTAATGGTAAAATACTTTAGGGAATATTATGAAAATAATGGTCCATGGTGAAAAGTAAATATTTTTAACAAATGGTAATAGTAATGTCAAAATATTATTATCATCATAAATAGGTCACTAGGGTCAATATGGTCCCAAACAAATAATATTTTATTTTTAATAATTCTAAAAGAGTGATGTCATAAATATTTTGGAAACATTTGGTCTATTTTATGACAAGTCTAGAAACAATCAAGTGAAGTCTAGGAAATATTTTGTCTATAATTATTAAAAGTGTGGGAAATATTTTTTTATATTATTAGGAAAAGTCTAGGAAATATTAGGTGAGTATTCTATTATGTGGTTGGGTCGATATTCTATTTGGTGGGTTATGCCAAAGATTAGATAGAGAAGATTTTTTTATTATCATAGAATGAGTTGGAAGGACTATAGGTTATATTAAAAGGATGCATACCCTCCCCCTTATATATATTGATACACACAAAGAGAAAATTAAAAATAAAACAAGGAGAATCCTAGAGATAGAGTGTGGAGGAAGTTATTGGGTTGAGTGAATCTAAAGTTTATCTGAGAAAGGATGTTATAAGTGATAATGAGTGGATTCCATGTGGATGTGGTAATACTAAGTGGAACTTAGATTCACCTTTTTAGTGAGATTATACACATAATTTAGTAATAAGTTATTTATTTGATTATATTATTGTGAAAATTATATGTACCATTTTTCCTAATGTGTGTGTATTACGTTTGTTGATTTGTCTCTAGAATCAGTATACCAAAATCAACCTATACATCCCCAAAATAATCATATCACAATGAGTTTCTGATTAATAATTTGTTGAGTGTCATATTTGGTCAAGGGTCAATATATGGTTATTGCTGTAGTAACCTTATTCCTACCATGAAAATAAGTTTCCTATATTTAGTATAGCAATACTATTGTAAATTTATTTTAACCAATCATATTTTTCACCATTATAATTTTAGTTTTCAATGTGGTCATTGTAATTTTTGTTGTGAAAAGTGTTCACTGTAGTAAATTCAATTTTTACCACAATCATTTCAATTTTTATTTTGAATAGTGTTTACCATAGTAAATTCAATTTTTACCATGGTCATTATAGTTTTTTAAATGGTTGTTATAGTATTTACCATCATTGTAAAATTAAAACATAAAAAGGAAAAGAGAAATAAAGAGTCATATCCTCTTGTATTGTTAGTTTAACAAATTATTGTGGATAGTTTACCAAAAAAGCTACAATGTTAAACACTTGTGTTATATTGGATTGAATTTAAAGTTTAGGAAGATATTTTTTTGGCAAGGAATAACCACCTTTGAAAAAATAAGATGACAAAAATTCTTTATTTTAAAGCCTAATCTAATGAAAATTCTCTTTCATCCATTCAAGAATTTAAACCATATTGTATTTGTAATGGGATTATAAGAAGTGAAAAATGGTTAGAGTTTAATCCCAAATTTTAAAATGGTTTAACACAGATGGTTTGAGACAATAAATGACAATATTAAAAATTCATGGGATTTGATTTATGATAATTTTCTTGAAGACTTCGGTGTGCAACATAAATATTCAAATCTCATCTTAGACATCACAAGTTGTACCAAAGTAAAAAAGTGAAGATTAGAGATTATTATGCAAATGTTCTAAGATGATAAATAAGTTAGACACTCAAATATGAAAAGAGGTATTGGTAGAAGGTATAATTACTAATGTGGAAAACATATTTTAAACACACTTCATCTAAGGGATAAAGACAAACATAATACAATAGGTGAAGTACAATTAGCCAAGTGACATTACATTATCAAATTACATCATTAGAAATAAGAAGAAAACATGGAGGATGAACCTAATGAAGTTTATACCAAGATTGAGATTGCACCAATGCCTTTGGTCTAAACACCACGTCCATTAATAATGATAACTTATCCATATCCTATTAGATCAATTGAATATGATGATTTAATTAATAAAATGGGTCAATTAGATATAAACATTCTTAAAGTGAAGGATTTAGCTTCCTAAAGATCCCAATAAGGAGATAGGGTTGAAGAAGTTTTTTTTTTAAAATTCCATGATATGAATGTAGATAAAAAGGAAACTATAAGTAATATTGTCTAAATACATCATATACCTCTAGGGTAAAAGATAATGATAAGGGTAAAACACTTGTTAATGTACTTGATTTTGTTGATAAAACTCAAAATGATCAAGTAAATACGCTATTAAATAAATAATTTAGGAAATACATACCCAAGATAATAAAGAATATAAAAAAATAAATCATAAATTAACAAAAAAGGACAAATAAAGCTGGGTGTGAAATATTTTCTAGTTGTACAGGGGAAAACACAATATTCCATTCTTGAAGAGCTTTCCCAATATACTTCTAATATCACATATAGACATTTTTATCTATCCTTAGAAAAAAGGATGGAGATGTGAATTGGACTTAGTGATAGATAGAGAAAGGAGTTGAATTCTTAGTTTTGGAAGTAGAGGTGGCTCCATATTCTCTAAAATCTGAGGTATTGTGTAATGGTATTTCTATTCTTAATGTTCTAGTTGATGGTGGAGTTATACTTAATGTTATGATTAAATATATAATGAACATATTGGGTTTGAATATTTATTGTACATAAAAATTCATGTTAATTGATGTAGATTTCATCTTAAAATTTATCTTTCACAAATGGAAACAAGAACTCATACATCTCACCTCTGCTAAACCATCTTTATCCTACTTAACATGTCCATTATCTACCTTCTTATACAAATGTTCTTGGTATATCACTTATTTCCCTAATTCCTTAAATGACTCTATTCTCTAGGATTCTTGGAATTTTTCTCTCTTAATTTATAATATTTTCATACCTCACCTCATACCCTCATTATATTCCATGTTTTATCACTCACCCTTCCTTTCAAGCACATACTAGTCTTCAAAATCTAACTCACCTCATTCCTTTAACTAGGTATTTTGTATACAATATTTACACATGAATGATTTTAATTAATTTGTTTAAAGTACTTTCACACTCTATTTTAAATCTATGTCCTCTTCACAAGACTTCTCAAACAACCCTTGTTATATACCTTACTTCTTGTTTTGTCATAGACTCTCAAGTAGCCTTTTTCTCCTTGTACAAATAGGTAATTATAGATATTAAGAAAATAATGGGATTTTATGACATATTATATCCTTATATTACTTTTCATAAAGTTTATTAACTTAACTCAGCCCAGAATTCACTTTTCTAGTCCCGTTTAGGTCTCTATTTAGGCCTAATTAGGACTTCACTACCCCTGTCTATACTCAATCCTCTAAAACTATATGTATCTATACTTAAATAATGTAAATCCTCATAAATAATTTATTATTCATGATAGTATATAAAATTACAAATTTTGGATAACTTTAATTGGTTAAAATAGATATAGAATAATATTTTGTATAGAAACCCTAATGTAGGGTTTGCACAGTCTGAGACCAAATGAGATGAATAAATTCAAATTTAAATGTTTGAACAATAGTTTAAAATGATTATAAAATATTTTTAATGCTTTTATTATGCCCATAAACCTTTTATAATCAAAATAATCCCTTATTCAAACCTTTGTACCATATTTGTTTCGAGTTCTTGCACTAACTATGTGTATAATCTCAATCTCCCACAAGGTTTGAACACATTTGTATAAACAATATATGTCTAAAATAAATAGAAAATTACACTAAAATTTTAATAATTTTAAAAAAATTATTACCAATATTTATTCATTTCATTATATCATCCATGCAATCTTTTATTCACACATAGAATAATTATCGTCTGCATTTAACATAGAAAATAAGGGTATCTTGGGTCTACAACATTGATTCTTGAAAAATACTTTCGAAAAAAATAAACCAATTCCTTTTAACCTTCATAAAACATATATAAAACTTACCAAAGAAAAATTTAGTCTCTAAAACACATCTTTAATTATTCTTCACTTCCTTGAACATCTACATATAATCATACTACAATGCTCATAGGCAGGAAAATAGGGTATACAATCATTCTTTTACAAACTTGAAGGACTCCATTATTGATTTATGGGAAATTTAAACTATATCTCATTTGAATTATTCCCCACATAATTATATCCAAGAAAAACTTACAAGTTTATAAATCCTATAACTAATCTAACCACCTTTAGACCTTCCAACAGTCACAAAATGTTGCTTAAAACATTGAAAATATACACTAAGTGTATATGATCATACATACATGATACAAGGCCCATAGTACATACCCATGGTGTCTTATATAATTTTTCCTAACAAGATCAGGGTTTATTCATCCTTAAATTCACATAAAAATCCTAAACCAATCTTCACAAATTTAAATATTCCAATTATGAAATTTGGTGGGAAATTAACAATTTTGAAATCTATCCTACCTAAGCACTCCTAGACACTTGGAAAATTTTCCAAAATGTGTAAAAATAATAATAACATCCTTAAAATAACCTAAACATGATAATTTACCTCAAAGCACTTGATCAAAACGGAATTTCCTAGACAATACAAGTCAAGTCATGATGTTCTTGCATCATACTGTTGAGGTGTAAAAGAAACTTCCCATAAAAGTTTTATCAACTTGTTTTAACATCCTCCTCAGCATATTTCTCTCATGTTTTCTCCATATATGAAATTTAACATCCTCATGGATACCAAGCCCTATAAGTGACACATAAACCTCCTTATTTTTTATCAGTGCCACCTTGCTTCTTCCTTTGAGGTTACCTATCTAAATTTTGATCTCAAACCTTATAATTTTTAGCATCTTGGTGTTATATTAAAACCAACATACATATAAAACACATAATTTAATTAAAAAAATCTTTATTTCCTTCTATGATTTCACACTCGATCACTTACATGCTTGTCTTTCTATGCTTGCATCTGTTGCTTGTTGGTCTATTATTGATGGTTCCATATGCTCTCACATAATATTTTCAACCTATTAAACCTCATCATTACTCTCTTACTACTATCCATTCACTGTTTGATCAACCACTTCACTTCGCATACCAAAATATCTCAACATTCTAACTTTCTTAGCAAAGTATTCTAGATACTCCATGCTCTTGATTAATGACAAGAGACAAGATAAGTCTAAAAACATCCTCTCCACACATTCATTTGAAAACAATTCTCCCTATTGGGATGAATATAAAAAATCCTTATTGCTTGATATCAACACCTTATAATTATTATTAAATGTTTCACCATTTTATCCCTCTAATTTAGTAACTTTTACTATACTATCTTCATCTTAGCTCTTGTTCTCAACTAGCATACTCTTGTCATATTTGCTACAACTAACTTATTTTAGAAAGTATTCTTTCTCTATAAACATCATCACACTACTTGGTTTCTCTTTCCATACTTGACTATACTTAAATGGTGTTAATGTGTGTTTGATTCTGTCCTTCTCAACAAATCTTTATTGACTCAAACATGATTCTTCATCAAGTTGTTCACCTTCTTCATGATATCATAGGATTGTATCACCATACTCAGTTGTCCAATCACCTTGTTCATCAACATTAGCATGCTTCTCATGCTTCTCTCTTGTTATCCAACCCTTTTTTTTCTTGACATATTCTACTTCATACTCATACAACTCTTAACTTGTATACACACATTCTACTAAATGATTAGTTATAATATTTTGAGGCTTTATTGACCCTTTTATTCCTTTTTTAGGTTGCCTTACTACCAGTTTCTCTATTTTCATTCTTTTCTTCTCTATAAACTACTTGAGAGGCCATCTTACTTTCCACTTTATATGTACAAGTAATATTGGTCTCATATCTTATAATACTTGATCTAACCTTTCCAACACCATATTCATCTCAAAATATCCTTTTATATCTATAATTCTCTTTGCTTCACTTCCATATTCTTGTGTTAATCCCCATTATTCAATCCTTTCATCTCTCTTTCATTATTTTATCTCTTCACACTCTTTCTAGTTCTCACCTTGACCTTTATTATTCTTCTTGACAAGCCTACCTACTTTATTTATTTGACCTCACCTGGGTCTCTCTCACTTGAATCTTACTCACTTAGAGTCCCTTTATTTCTTGTCCTCACTTACGACTCTTCTCTCTATATTAGGCTCTTTTTAATATTCTTTCTTGGATCTTTCACTAGCTCTCCTCTCTCTCCAAGCCTTTTGGCTTAAGGTATTTGAACACAACTTTATTTTTTGCCTCTCTATCTAATCCTGCAAATCCTTTAGAAAAGTTTCAATCAACCTTTAAAATTTTTTCATGAACTCATAAAATACATAAAATGAAGTCAAAATAAACATGTAGCTTTCATTATTCAGACCTTTATCTTCTTTCTAGGGAACTTCTCATTCTGATACCAAATGATGTAGAGGTCATAATTTAATATGTATTTCATGAATGGAAATAAAAACTCATACATCTCACCTCCTCCAAACCAACTTTGTCTTGCTTAACATGTCCATTATCTACCTTCTTATACAAATGTTCTTCCTAGGTCACTTGTTTCCCTCATTCCTTCAATGATTATATTCTTTATGTTTCTTGGATTTATTATCTCTAACTTTATAATATCTACACACCTCACCTCATACCCTCATCTCATTCCATGCTTTATCACTCACCCTTTCTTTCAATCACATACTAGTCTTAAAAACCCAACTCACTTCATTACTTGAAATAGGTATTTTGTATAAAATCTTACCATATGAATGACATAAACACATTTTTTTCAAGTATTTACACACTCTATTTGAAACCTCTATCCTCTTCAGAAGACTTCTCAAACAACCCTTTGTTACATCCCTACTTCTTATTTTATCACAGGATCTCTAGTAGCCTTTTCCCCCCTTTTATCCTTGTATGAATAGGTAATTATAGATATTGAGAAACTAATGCACTTTTATGACACCCTATATCCTTATATTACTTTGAAAAAAGTTTATTAACTTAACTCAGACTGGAAGTCACTTTTGTAGTCCTTTTTAGGTCTCTTTTTAGGCCTAATTAGGCCTT
Source organism: Torreya grandis (assembly GCA_037957365.1). Classification (NCBI taxonomy): domain Eukaryota; kingdom Viridiplantae; phylum Streptophyta; class Pinopsida; order Cupressales; family Taxaceae; genus Torreya; species Torreya grandis. Next base: position 2,921,381 of record JARHVA010001259.1, read on the forward strand.
CACTACCCATATCTATACTTAGTCCTATATGATCAAATGTATCCATACTAAACCGATTTAAATACTCCAAAATACTTTAGTATTCATTATAACATATAAAATTAAAAATTTTGGATAATTTTCATCTACTAAAACACATATAGAATAAGATTTTGTATACAAAACCTAATACATGGTTTGCATTGTCTGAGACCACTCGAAAAGAAGAAATTTGAGTTTAAATGTTTCAATAATGGTTTCAAAAGATTGTAAAATTTGGTTAAGAACTTTCTTATCTCAATACGCCTTTTCTAATTAAAATAATCCCTTATTGACACCTTAGTACCATATTTATTTTGAGTTCTTGCACCAACTATGTGTATGATCTCAGTCTCCCACAAGGCTTAAACAAATTTTTATAAACAATATATGTCTAAAACAAATGGAAAATTAAAAGAACCTTTTAATAATTGAAAAAAAAATCTTACCAATATTTATGCATTTCATTATATCTTTCATGTAATATTTTATTCACACACAAAACACTTACTGCCTTCATTCAACATAGAAAATAGGGGTATCATGGGTTTGAAACATTGATTCTCACAAAAGACTTTAAAAAAAATTAACCAATGATTGAGATGTTGGAAATTTGTTAGTTATGTCATGGAGGTGACCAAATGAGTAGATGAAGTGTCTTGATAGTCTAAGTGTCAATGACAAAGTGTGCAGTCTGTAGTGTGTTTACCCTAGTATACTTGAAGTAGACTTGGTTGATCTTAAGTTTTGTAATGATTAAGCATGGGTATAAAGTATTAATAATGTGTGAGATTTTATATCAGAGGTCAAGGATGATTGGAGAGCTTATGTAAGTGCATTGTATTCATTTAATTCTTCATCATGTTCATCTTCACATAGTTGGTTTTGTGATAGAAAAATCTATGTAGATAGTTTGATGACATCACCATTGCCACATATAGATGAGTCAAGGGGAGTTATTCATATGGGTGTGATCTTATCCCAAGTTATTATTATCCAAGTTTAAATTCATGTAGTTCAGTGGATCAAAGGATATAACTATGCAAAGTTGGTTTCCTAGGTAGTTTGGAATAATTTCTCAGACCATCAATGCATGTCATGCATAATATATTAACCAACAAGTTTGTGTATTTATTTTAGGTACCCAAAAAGTTAAAGAAGTCAAATGTTTTGATATTATTATTGTATATAGTGCTAAGAAGCTACCCTAGAAATTTGGAATCTTTAAGTGATTTATTACACAAATTATAATGCTTCAAAGTTTCTCTAGAATACTATGATGGGATAGAGACCATCAAGGTTAATCACGTGAAATTCTAAGGTCATTGGTCTAGAAGATCCAATAGTGAGCACTTAATTATACATATTAAGATCAACATCACACGTGAAGTCAACATGTCAAATTTTGCATGTAATGGTGACATGTATCACAATCTTGCTAATCTAACAAAAGATCAACAGTGATTGGTGGTTAATAGTAATGAAGATAAATGATATAGGATAAGTCAAAGATTCAACAGTGCACACGAGACTACCAAGTGGCACAAGAATAAGTAGATTTCATTAAATTAATCATAAGGCATATGAGGGTGCCAAGCTTCATAATCTTAGGATTTATAAGCAAAATCTAATGGTGAGTGCAACAAGATAGAGACTTGGTTAATCCACCAAGATTGATGGAGTGCAATTGTCTATAGTTGATAGGAAGAAATGAGATGATGATAAGTGATCAATGTTTTAATAATTAAGAAAAGGTAAATATCAATATAATTTTAAAAGAGATCGATTGTGTGTATTATTTCAATCTATTAGAGGGCATGATATGTTCATAAAGTGTTCAAAGTTTAATAGTTGCTTAGTGACCATTGGAATTCAAATATTCAAATTTATGAGGGAGAATTGGTGCTTAGTACCTTTCTCATATATTTTGATCCAGGATGAATTCAAAGGTGTAGTAAAAATAAAACTTGTAAAATACTGTAAGGATCATCCATATAACCTAGTTAGAAGGTATGAATGTTTGTATAATCAAATTTATTTATCTCCAAAGTTGACTATGTGTTTGACCATATTCTGTAAGTGACTTGAGAAGGATATTTGAGTTGTTCTTGATAAAATTTAGATGTTGAAAGGGTACCAAGATACTATAGAGTATTTTATACTCTATGAAGATCATATATATGGATTTTTTAGGTTTAACCAATCCATATTAATTATTAAAAAATTATTAAAAGGTGAATGTGTGTTCATTCATGGTGGATGTGTGCACAAAATGTTGTTTGAGTGAATTGAGCTTCAGAAGAATGGTGATGTGATGGTTTTTATAACTTAAGGAGTACCTATAAATTTTGTGGCATGGGTACATGTATTTTAAAATGTTCATATGTTCTTAGTTTTCTCATATAAGTGTCAAAGAGGTGAATGGGTCTTCATAGGACCTAAAAGGTGACTTATGCCTATTTGAGAGATGGTTATGCTTAAAGGTGACCCATGTTAGATGCCTTAAGGGTGAAGGCATGTGTTGTGGCAAAAAAGGAAGTTTTTTATCATAATAATCATGAAGACTCTGCAAAAGGTCAAGCTAAATGTGATGGTTTTTAGGCTTTCTAAGAGACTTGAGAGAAGAGGTGTGTGAGAGAGTTGTGGAGTAAAGGAAAGGGTGTAAAATAGAGTAAGTTGATGACTATGTGTATGACCTATAGGCTATATTTATGATGTAAAATATAGTGATCTTACAATTTGAATATTGAAGAAGAATTAAGGATACATAATGTCTGTGTGAGCTTCATGGTTGATTTGAGAAGCAGATCAAAGTGTGGATTATGTAGTATGCAAAGTTAAAGAGAGATGATATACATTATATCTCCATCAGATTGATAGGTAATTAGTGATTAAGAGATGTTATTTTAATAGGTTTTGGGATGGTTATCAACATCTAGGTTAGAAGGACTTGATCATATTAGGGGCAAGTGCTACTTATGAAACAAATGATTCACTATAACTGATTAAAAGGACTTGACCAATAGGTGGTTAGAAGTACTTGATCATCCTAAGGGTAGTTGTTCTTCATGAAATAGGTGTTTCACTAAATTTTGGTTATAAATACTTGATTATTATCATTTTTTTATCATCTTATATTACAAGAAGTCCATGTTTTTATAGGCTTGAGAGTGGGTTTTCTTCCCCAAGAGGATTTCCCACATAGATCTTGTTTTATGTGTGTGAACTTGAATTATCTTCATTGTTACTTCCTATAGACATTGTGTATGCTTCATAAATGGTTGTATTAAATGATTAAGTGTCTAAAGGGTTTGTAAATTAAATTATATTGGTTGTCACCACTGATTCACCCCTACTTTAGTGATTATACCTCTAAAAATTGGTATCAGATTAGGTCCTTTCAAGTTTAACCACTTGAAGGTGATCAAACATATAATGGCTGACAAAGAGATTATGGCTTGTATTCAAGACAAGCTAGTATGTGTTTGATCAAATGTCAATGCAAGCATGGATGATATGAGAACTTAAGTAAAAGTTATATAAGTAATAGTCAAGAATCTATAGGTCATAATGGATAAAGGTCTCAACCAAAGGATGGAATAATTGGAAAACAAAATCATGACTTACTCAGATGTGCTCTTATATAAGGGAAAATGTGATTTTAGCTCCACCAAAATAGTTAATAATGAAAATTCATGGATCAATAATGGTCAAGAGAAAGGAAGGTCAAATATGAATAATATATTCAATGGGTATTTCTTCTCCTAAAATCAATTTTATCATAGACATAGGGATTATTCCTTTTCTCTAGATATCAAAAGGGATCTAATATGCTACAATTGTAACCAATAAGTTCATATAGCCAATAACTAAAAAAGTGATTTTTGGAAAAAGGATATACAAATCATTGACACAATCAAATGGTTTAAGGAGACTAAGTCTAAGATTGAAGAAGAAAAGAAATAGAATTGAAGCAATCCACCAAAGGAAGAGTCAATGTTTGTTCAAGTAGCCTTACATACTGAAGAAGATGAGAACAAGATATGGTTCATAGATAGTGGATGCTCAAATCATTGAAAATAAACAAGATAAATTCCATTTCTCTCAAGAATACCAACCTAGGTTTAGTGAGGTTTGGTGACAACAAATCTACAAACATAGTTGGCAAAGGTATTGTGAGTTTGGACAATGGTCATACTAGGATTGAGAATGTCTTATATGTATAAGTTTTGAAACATAATCTCTTAAGTGTGATCCAAATGTGTAAGTAAGGAAATGTTTTAAATTTTCATAATGATGTATGTATGTAAGAAAGGCAAAATCTAGAAAATTAGTTACAAATGTTTATAAAATAGACAACAACATGTATGTATTCCATGAATATAAGAAAGAGGAATGATTCATGAGTCAATTGAAAGAAATATGTATTTGGCATAGTAGGCTTGGAAATATAAATTTTGATAATATGGTAAAGATCAGTTCAAAGGGTTTGGTAAGGCATATACCTAATATTTCTAAGATTCTTCATTATCTTTACAAGGCATGTCTTCATGGAAAACAAACCAAAAGAAGATACAAATACAAGGAGTTCTCCACTATAAGTCCATTATAGTTGATCCAAACTGATCTATGTGGACCTATTATAACTCAAAGTATTCAAATTAATAGCTACTTCATTCTTATCATTAATGATTTTACTAGGATGACTTGGATATTTTTTATTGAATAAAAATCAGAAGCTTTTGAAAGATTTATGGAATTCAAAGCACTTGTGGAAAATGATAAAGGGTCAAAGATTAAGTGTGTAACATCAGATAGAGGAGGTGATTTTTGGTCTCATGCATTTGATTATTTTTGTGAGGAACAAGGGAAAAGGATATAATATTCTTATATTATAACACCACAATAGAATGGTGTTGTTGAAAGGAAGAATATGACTATTCAAGAGATGAGTATAACCATGCTTCAATATTCAAAATTATCATATGGTTATTGGGAAGAGGTTACCAACACTTTAGTTTACATCTTAAATAGTTATCAAATCAAATTAAATGGTGATAAGACTCCTTATGATTTATGGAAGAATAAATCAACTAATGTCAAACATTTTAGAGTGTTTGGGAGCAAGTGATTCATCAAAAGAGATGAAGAGAATATTGGAAAATTTGATTTAAAGTCTAATGAGGGCATATTATTAAGTTAATCTTCTATCAATACTACCTATAGGTGCTTCAACAAGAGACTTCACAAAATTCTTGAAAGTTTAAATGTAATGATAGATGAGATAAGTAGATTCAATAAACCAAAATTATAAGTGACTCAATTTAGAATTTTATTGTAAACAATGATGAGTTATCTATTCAAACAAATGATGAAGATGAAGATGAGGAAGAAAGATAAGACTCTAAATCTCCATCTATAAGAATTCAAAAAGATCATCCAATCTCTCAAGTTATTGGAAATATTAGTGTAGGTTTACAAACTAGAAGGAGAATGTTGATCAATCAAAATCAACAAGACTTGGATTTATTATCCATGATTAAACCCAAAACATTCATGGAAGATAGAAAAGATTAAAATTTGGAATGGTTTAATGGATGAATAACTCGATAAAATAGTAAAGAATGAAACATGGGATTTAGTTCCTAAGCCAAAAGATAAAAATGTGATAGGTAATAAGTGGGCTTTCAAAAACAAGATGAATAAGAAAGTAGAAGTCACAAGGAAAAAATCTAGATTGGTGTGTAAAGGATATGCTTAGGTTGAAGGAATAGATTTTTATGAGACTTTTGCTCCTGTGTCGAGAATGTAAGTAATTAGACTCTTCTTGGAATATGCAAGTTTTAAAGGTTTTAAGGTATACCAAATGGATGTGAAATCTTCATTCTTGAATAGAAACATATAATAATAAGTCTACATTGAGTTACCTGAAGGATACTTCATGTCAAATAATCAATATTTTGTGTGTAAATTGAATAAGGCTCGTTATGGTCTTAAACAAGCTCTTAGAGCTTGGTACAATAAGTTAAATAAGTATATTTTGAGTCAATATTTTAAAAAAGGGATAGTTGATAGTATTTATACGTTAAGATAGAAGGAAATCATTAATTGATAGTGTTTGTATATGTTTATGGCATAGTTTTTGGATCTGAAAATGATAATATGAGTAAAGAGTTTGTAGATACTATGAGGACTGAGTTTGAAATTTCAATGTTGGGAGAACTTTGTTTCTTCTTAGGATTGTAGATTAACAAAATTGATGTAGGGATATTCATTTCAAAAGATAAATACATCAAGGATATGCTAAGGAGGTTTGAAATGATGGATTTTAGACAAATGGGTAGTGCAATGATCACAATATGCAAGTTAAGTAACTATATAACTCACCAAAAGTTGATCAAACTTTGTATAGATCCATAATTGGAAGTCTTTTATAATCTATTGATTTTAGGATTGATATCATGCAATTAGTTGGACTCATACATAGGTTTCAATCTTATCCTAGAGAATCTCACTTGAAATCAATCAAAAGGATCTTGAAGTATCTCAAAGCCACCATAGAGTATGATTTATGGTATCCTAGGAGTAAAAAATTCACTTTGAAATCTTTTACTGATGCAAATTGGGTAGGATTTGTGGATGATAAGAGTACCAATGGTGGGGGTATTTTTCATGGGAGAATGCTTGGTGTCTTGGATAAACAAGAAGTAAGCCTTAGTATCTTGATCAACTACAAAATTTGAGTATATGGTAACTTCCTCTTGTTGCATGCATGTCTTGGGGATGAAATAAATTTTGGAAGATTATAAGGTAAGACAAAATAGACCTTGTCCTATCTATTATGATAATAATAGTGAAATTAGTATCTCAAAGAATCTTGTTATGCACTCAAAAACTAAGCACATTCATATTAGATATCATTTTTTGAGATAATAAGTGAGTAATAAAAGTGTTAAGTTGGAGTATGTGCCTATGAAAGAACAACTTGTAGATATTATGATGAAACGATTGTAAAAAGCTACATTTGAGTATCTAAGAGAAAGAATGGGTGTAATTTATTTATCTATGAATTAATATAATGTATTTTGGTTAAGGGGGAGAAATAATTTCATAAGATTTCTCCAGAGGTGGATTGAGAGAGAAGGCTAGTAAGGCTGTGTGGTGGTTCTTCATGATGTGTGGAGATATGAAGATGATCAAGAGGTGTAATGGCTTAGATATCTTAGGAAAAGTCCCTCTAAATTTTTTTTGGTGAGTTTCATTATATTTTAGTGTTTTTTGTGTGTTCTTTCCTCATTGGTTGAAGTGCTTGGTTGAAGAGAGTGTTGGCATGTAGCAAGAGAATGTTATCAAGGCAAGAAGAGGTAGGCTCAAGGTAAGGGGGAGTTTGAATCATATTTGTAAGGTGGTCCTATCATATTGGTGGTATTTTTAGGTCCTCAATATCATTTTGTGCCCACTTTGTCATTATGTCAAAGGGGGAAAAGGTTCCTATTGTGAGAGTGCTTGAAGAGAGAGAAGGAAGGTAAGTTGTATGATGGGTGTTGACATCAATGGAAAAAAGGGAGATTGTTGGAGAGTTTTCAATAATGTCATGGAGGTGACCCAATGAGTGGATGAAGTGTTTTGATAGTCTTTGTGTTAATGACAAAGTCTGAAGTGTGCTTGTCCTAATATGCTTGAAATAGGATTGGTTGATCTTATATTTTGGTATGATTAGGGATGGGTCTAAAGTATTGAGCATGTTTTAGGTGTCCTATTATAGGATAAAATTTCACCCTTCGAGAGATTTCTTTAGGATCCTTCCAATTGAACTACACAATGAGAATAATCCTAGGCTATGGGTCACCTATGGTGGGGTTGGACCTTTAGAGAAGGTTAGATTCCTCTTGATTCTCACCTTAACTAATGATTCATAGGTAAAAGGGTTGAAAATATGATAAGGGATCCTAATAATACTATAGGGTGATTCAAAAAAGTTAAATGGATACTCATATAAGCTTGAACACACATTGGATCAATATAGAACAACTATAGCTCACACAATCTCATAATCTCACTAGTTGCATAAATGTTTCATAGAAGAGATTCCAAGTAGAAAAATAGTCTAGACCTACAAGTTAGATTGAAAAAACCTTGAAAGAGGAAAGTAGAAGGATAGTAAAATAGGAAGAATCTCCTTCCAAATTCATGATACACAAACATACTAAGAATTGGTTAAAGAAAAGAGATGGGCAAAGAGTTGATCCTATTACTTCAAAAGGTAGTTTTCATAATATTTTGACAAGGTTTAACCATATCAAATGAGTCCTTTTACAAGAGTCTCAATGATAACCTTATCCAATAAAAAATGATAAATTCTAAGAGTTGGGAACACCTTCAATGGGAATTATACTAGGATATAAAAGAGAAGAGAGAGAAAGAGAAAGAATGTGGGAGCATGCCATAAGAGAGGGAACACACTATCCTAGGTCAATAATTAAACTTGAGGTACCACCTTTTATTCCTTGGCCAATGAAATCCTTGACACTTTTTTTTATCAATCAGGACACTGCTCATGGCTTATTGAGTGAGAAAGTTTCCAAAGGTTTTGAGGATGTCTTGAATGCCCCTAGTTGTAATTCCAAACACTAGACCTTTTTTTATCCTTCATGCCATCTCTCACTTAAAGATAAAAATTCATGCTCATGGATTCAATATAATCATGGATTTATGCATTTTAGGTGACTTTTTTTCAAAAATATGGCCATATTAAAGGACAAGGACCCTTTATATTAATCACATATTTGCTCTATCTCCATGTTTGGATTGTAGGCCCCTCTTATAAATGGAAAACCAATCTAATATTATTGGGTTTCCTAAAGCTACCATATTATTACATACCTATAGAATATATATCCCCTTTTTATGGATTATAATAGGTCCAAATAGACCTATTCTATCTCTACAAGATCCAAAAGTTCATTGTATACATAGGTCCTCCTTCAAAGTAATGGCTAACATAGTCATAAATGAACCTTGAAAGCTATAAAATATCAAATCAGATATCTATATTAAGCTCTATTGGTGATCCTTTTATGCTCTTTATACTTGAATGTATGGTTGTGTCCTTTTAATGTTGTTGGATTGAGCTTCAATGGTGACATAATGACCCTACAATGCCTATGTTTGCTTCCATCAAAAACTGGCCTTGGCTTCTTGACCTTTATTTTTATTGGTAATCAATATTTGCTTAGATCATTGACTTATTGACCCATATCACATCATTGATCTTGCTTGATATGAATGATTTCAAGTCATTGATCTACCTTTGACTTGTCAGTCTTTCTCTGAATTGGTGCTACTTGGTAGTCTCACATTTGATTTCAAGATCTATTATTAGTCTATCAACTTCAATGCTTATGCCATGTGTCAATGTCTTGAGCACCTTGACTATTTGACTCATCTCACATTGTTGGATCAAGATGTATGATGCAATGTGAACTATTAGATCTATTAGGACCCATTATTTTAAAACCAACAACTATTTTATGAGCTTAAAATTGATGTTTGCACTCTTGACAAGTGACATTCATGTGACAGTCATTGATATTTTCATGAATATCAAATTTAAGATCAAAAGGGTGTTTTTTTAACTTTATTTTTACTCTCATGTGAATGTATCCCATTATTTGACCCACTTTGAAGGTTTGTCTCTAGAAGCAAAAAGGTCATGGACACTCCAAAATTGTAGGAGATGTTCTTGATACCACAAATATTGAACCCACTTGATCTTCTACTTTTGGGAGATTTTTAAGTGTGTATAAACAATGTTTAAGTGAGTTGATCTATGTTTTTTCCATAATGTTTGCATGCCTGTCATGGAAAACATAGTCAAACTACCTAGGACATCAAATTTACACATGCATAAATTTTGATGTGATTTTTTGGATGACCTAAAACTTGGTGCATATATTATTGGGACTAATTTGAATAGACCCATATGATCATTTTGTCATGACTCATCCACACATGGAAATGATAATGTAAACAAACTTCCTACTTAAAAATTATGCCATTAGACCTACAATGTCTAGATGGACACAATTAAAAACAAAATAAATACCATGCACTTCCATACGCATTCTAAACACTCTTAACACCCCATAGGGTCTATAAAACACTTTAGACTTGTCCCTTAGAAATTAAAAAATTATAATTTAAGAGAAATTAAAGTGTTTCAAAAGCTTTGTGAGAAAAAAAGAGATCCTTGGACGACTCATTCCATCCAAAACTTTTGTTTATCTACTCATCCATTAGCAACCTAGTCCATATAGGTGAAATCTTGGTATGTGAGTTAAAAATGGCCAACATCTTTGGTGACTCATAGGGAAGCATCCCTGCTATGCTTGATAACCCAATCCATTTTGCCTTGACTAGTCTATTTGGAGGATGGAGTCCCAAGTCTTCCCTCACTTAATATTGAAGATAACACAAGGATATCCCTATCTAGAACCTTTCTTAAAGCAACAATATCAAAATAAACATAAAAGCAAAGTGACCAAGGCACATATTAAAAAGGAAACATGCAATAAAAAATAAATGTGCACAAGGCACTAAGAGTAAATCATAAAAACTACTATAACATGTACAATATGTTACAAAGGATGAAAATCCATTCAATAACAGGGATTTAAATGAATGCCATTAACTAGGATGGTTAATACTTCTCAATCCAATTGGGCAAGATAAAAATCATTGTGTTCCTTGCATCTATGGATCAAATAAGTACCATTACAAAATATTTAAAACTTGGTATGGTTGTCTAGTTTGGCCTTATTTGAGAACCATTTGAGGATTAGGTCCCATTCCTTGAAGTTCTTTGTTGTGTCTCTCTTGTCAAAGTCCTTTTTGACTTGAGCTTTATGTGACTCAAATGTTTTCATAGCAAGGTCCCTATTTTCTTCTAGCTCCATGAGATTTATCATCCTCACATTCATGGGCTCATCCTCCATTAACTCAAGATGATGGGCTAACTCTAATGTAGGCATCTCAAGGGAGATAGGAAATTTGGCTTCCCTTCCATACACAAGAACATATGGAAAATTTCCAATTGTAGTTTTAAGAGTCACCATATCAGCCCATAAGGTTGTCCTTAGCTTGGTGTGCCACATTCTATAATTCTCTTCTATAGTCTTCCTGATGATCCTTAGCAAATTATTGTTTTTGGACTGTACCAATCCATTTCCTAGAGAATTTAGTTGGAAGAGGTACTAAGATATATGCTTAGTTTGAGATCCCACTCACTTGTATTCACACCAAGAAATTCCAATGCATTATTTGAAATTATGGTGGTTAGTGTAGACACCTAAATTTGGCTGCTAATGAACTCTAATTAGGATTTTGACCAATTTTCTACCAAAATGGACAATTTATCCTAAAAACATTAAAACATGCTAAATGATGTGAAAATAAAATATTCAAGTGCCCATTTAGGCTAGGGTATCCCTAAATGGGACAATGTAATTTATGGGCTAGCTAACTTTGATCAGATCATTTTGAGTCAAAATACCAATTTTGCAGTTAGGTACTCTAGATTGTTCTCTCATATCAAACCTCTTACATGAGACATGTGACTTTATTATTTGGTGTTGAAAAAATCCTAAATGGGATAATGAATCCAATGCATCTGACATTGACTTCCAATACTAATCCAATTAAATTTTGGACTAATAACAAGGAATTTTGATCAATTTAAGTAATTTATGCACAAAGTGCTTAATCATATTTAAGATATAGCTAAACCAAATTAGATTCCAATTAATAATTCCATGGAAACTTGTTAAACACCAAGATTCATGCCTCCCATGCCTCATCAATGCCCTCAATGAACCTTAATTTATCCTTTATCACAAATATTTATGATCCCATTTATCAATCTTAATTGCATAATTAGATTAATCCTTAGCTACACATCTCAATCTTGAGATGGATGGTTCAGGTTGATTCTAGCTATTTTCCAAAATATATAAATAGGGAGGCCATGAACATAATTTTCAAGTCTTGATAATGCAAATATATAATGCAAAAATGAGTCCAAAAACTATTTCAGTTGGTGTTACCATGCCAAATTCATTCCAATCCAAGCTAAATCCAAAGGTGCCAAGGAGAAGAGGAGATATCGAAGCCTCCTTTGATGAAGACTTCATGAGCACAAGCCAAGCAAGCCACTACAAAAATCATTTAGAGAATGTAAGGAAGGTGAAGGATTCTTGTTTTTCCTTATTTTTTAGTTGTGTTTGTCATTTTTTTTTTTATTATTAAGTTCACCCTAGTAACTAGGCCTAGAGATGTATGATAGTTAGTGTGTTTTTATTAGTTTGTTTTCATTTTAGGACTAACACAATACTAATCACCTCTCTTGAGTCAAATTCTTAGTTAACATAATGGTATGCATGGTGGGACCAAACACATCCCACACATGAAGAAGATCATTATGCAACTTTAAAATATTCATTTATATCTTTAAAAAATTTTCAATTTGATTTTCTAACTTTGCTTTTCCATTTTTTCTTTGTCATGGGTTTACATAGTAACCATCATCAATTGAGTAAACTTGTCAACCCAAATTGTCTATTAACCCAACTCACCTATCCAACCTAACTCACCTATCAACCTGAGATCTAAAATCTTAATGTCATTTGCTCGAACTCCTAAGTAATCTTTTTTTTAGGTTGAGGGGGTAGTTTGGAAATATAATTAAATTCTTTTGACTAACCACACACCTTTCAAATTGGGTTTAAAAAGAACTTGATCAAAAATCATGCACACTTCAAATTTGGCTTAAAATGAACATGTCATGTTTAACACACATTTTAATTGGGGTCTAAAATGAACCTAAGATTTAGATAAGTCTTAGGTACTTTTAATTTAGTGTTTAAAACACATCATAAATCTTGAAACATTTTCAATTTGGTGTTTTAATCATGAATCTAAGCTAAGTCTTGATTTTTAATTTGTTTTTAAAATGAACTTAGGTTTTTATTTCTTCATGTGGTTATTTTATGCAATATTTTCCATTTTTGTACTAAAGCCAAAGGGCTAGTAACAAATCTAAGAAAATATTTTCAAATTTGGTGCAACAAATCTAGATAACTTCAGTTATTTGCAAAACTTGCTTGTTGATTATTTTAGTGAAAAGAGATGTGCATGTATTCTCTCCCATCCATCCTCTTTAGATAAATTTTGGAATCAAAAGAATCATCTCATCTCAATTTGAGCCTAATCCAAGGCATAGAAACAATGTTGTCTAAAACACTCCCCAAAAACTCATAATAGTTTAGGTGATCTTGAAACAACCCTAAAGTCTTTCTATCAGTCACTTATTTTATTGAATTTTGGCTTGTGAGGAGGACTTCATTACCTCTCATAAGTTTTATAGGGAATATTTAACCTAGGATTTCATCTTCTTACACTGAATTCAACCACTCCCACTAGGATCAGAGGTTTGAGTAGTTAAACCACCTTCTAGTGTTGGATTTGAAAATGAGACATATCTACACTTTAGACATCACACTACACTGAGCAAGAAATAGATGCAATGGTTGTAAAAAGTACAAGACCTTTTTTATAACAAGCCAAGTGTCATGGACACCTAATTAAAGTGTTGCTTATCTTGTTTGCTAACATGAAAGCTGGAAGACATGGGATCCATCTAAAAATGATTAAAAACTAGTTATTTTTAGTCAACCCTACTTTGACATACCCTTAATAGGAATTTGGATGATTTAATTGTATTTTTTCATATTCTTACTTGGTTTTTTGAGAATAAACCTAATATGTTTATTTATAAGCCATGTAAAAACCAATTTTTTTTATACGTCACTCTTTTGTCTAAAGAGGTGTTATGATATCCATTTTACACCACACTTGTGCCTTTAAATGTTTTCTAAACATGTTTGTGTGTGTTATTTGAGGGGAGTAGTGTTATGTTTCCCAAAACATGTCAAACCATTTTTGCCTTTGAGTCATTGAAACATAAGATTGATCACATCATTCAATCATGCTTATGCTACTAGGCTACTTGATTTATTTCAATACTTGTTTACCATTGTACCAAAAAACATTTGATTTAAACCATGTCACATCAACCATCTAGACCTTGTTTATGCTCCATCATGTTGTCCAATCTTGTCTACCTTGTTTGGTCAAATCCTAATTTCCAATGTTGAGTTTTCAATTAACCTTGTCAATGTTTAGATTCAAACATTGATTGATTTTTGTTTAGGCCTTAATCTATGGGGTTGATACACATATTTCTCTTTTGGGTTGCATAAATTTGGTTAATTAATTACCTAAATTTGAATACTATTGATTTTTTATTTGTTTAATGCCTATCCTCATCATTATTTTTGCCTTTGTTTAAGAGAACATAGCCTTTCTCCAAGAGCCTTTTACCTTATGGCTTATACCAGTCGATCATGTTTATGTTTGATTATGTGTGTCAGGTCTATGTTAAACTTGTTTCCAAACTTGTTAAATTAAATTAAATTCACATCAATCCTTTTTTTCAAGTCTAGATTTTGATGTCATTTGGCCAAAAGTCCTTGCACAACAATTTGATCCTAGCTCTTAACTCCACATTTGGATAAAAGACCTAGTAAATCTTTTTCTTTTCCTAGTTTAGACCTTGTTTGGAACACTTTGACCTAGACTTTTGACATGTTAGTTTTTATTCATATGCTTAAACTTTTGTATGTAAAACATTTGATGTTAGAATACTTTATACTAAGTCTTAGCACAAACCATTTTTTAGCTACAACTTCATGATCAAATCATTTTTTAGAGAAACAACTCCACTTTCAACCATGTTAGATGTAGTTTGAACCATTTATCCTTAAGATAGTTTTTCAGCATTTGTAAAACTCTAAGATTTTTGTTTTGGATATTTTATAATTTATGTGGATATGTCTAGCTACACTTATGGTGGAGTCACATACAATCTAACTTATTATATAATGGTTTCATAAAATCCCACTAGGAACCCCTATAGATAAATATTTTCTAAGGAGTTTTATTATTCTCCTTATAATACTCCATATGGGGAACATAGTCAAAATACACAAAATCCAAATCAAATTACCAACTAGGATGATATGGTATATGAGGAGACTTTGAATACCCAATTACATATAATGTTGTTTGGGATACAAATCCATACCCTCTTTACATTAATTAGTACACAGACCATATTCAAGAACCAGCTTATGATCCAACTTAAGATTGGGATGATATGGTTTATGAGGTGGATTTAGATGATTTTTATTGTACAAGAAATAAAGCTCCAAAATACCCCATCATCATTCTAAGACCTCATCCTTTGGCTTATGTGAGTAACCAAGATATTCACCACCCTATCATTACCATTTTAGGACTTTATCCTTTGGCTCATGTGAGAAATAATGCTCCCCAATGCCTTACCATTCTCCAACCATTGGCCATTTATTGTATGGTTCTAATCTAAACAAGACCTCAACCCATCCAATCATTTAAAAACCAAGCTATGTTTAAAACTAGTATTTTTAAACTCATTGGAAACCAACACCAAGAAAACCAACCAATTTGAGATATTTTTGTTGAAGCAACCACTTGTGATAAGTCAACCTATGATAAATCACCTATTGATCCTATACCAATTATCAAGGAGTCTCACTCTGATGATCTAGTCTTTGCTAACTCACTTATTAATGATTATAACTACCTTTGAGACAATCATTACCTTGACCATATGCCTATTTTTTAAGAACCTCCTATTGACAAACTAGTCTCTAAGGAGTTATCTCTTTACTTTTTTCCCATCCTCAAGGAGTCCCACTCTAAAAAACTATTTTTATGGATCCCATAATGCCATCATTGGCTATTAATTTCCCAATACCAAACATTTAACAAGACATCATTATAATAGAGTATCCATTAGATAAATAATCAAAATTAGAGTCAATTTTTATTCTTGAACTAACGTCAGATTTATAATTAGAATTAGAATCAGCATTAGTCTCAACATTAGATTTAGAGTCCATTGAGTTGAAATTAGATTCAAAAACAAAATACATTCATGATTGTTACAATATTAGTTTTGCATACGTCATAGATCAATTTAAATACATTTGTGGTCCTTCGATAGTTTTTGAGGATGAGTAATTCAACTTTGACATGAGTTATCCTAATATCTTCTATGAGAATTATACAACCTCTCCCCATTCCATTACCATTCCACAGGCCATTACCATTAACCATAATAGCCATATTATTGACATTTCATCTCCCATAAATGTCAATTAAGATTGACAGAATCACACTTTGTTGAATTGCATCCATGGTGACATATCAATTGAAGAAGTGAAAGAAGGCCAAGACCACATTCATATAGTAGAAAAACACTCTCCTAGTGAAACCTTTTTAGAGGCACTAGGGGATAATCAAAGTTTAACCTTAGCATCTTCTAGTGAAACTTTTTTAGAAGTGCTTGAAGACAATTAAAGTCAAAATTGAATGTTCCTTACTAAAACTTTATCAAAGGAATTATGGAATAATAAAGACAAATTCATTGGTTAAAACCTCATTGAGGCACTAATAACTAAGAACAAAATTCATTTTCTACTTGATGAAGATAATATCAAAGATCAAATCAAAATAACTTATAATCTATAACTTAATCAGATGGTAGCTATTGTCAAGATCAAACAATAGAAAAATTTGGTGATCCTATCAAGAGAATATTCAAAGGTATTCAACCCCATCACATCCAAATTTATGGCGAATCTGACATCAATAATATTACATGTGACTGAATGACTTGATCTTTATTTATTTGCCAACCATTAGCCATTCCATTATCATTTACCATTCCATTTCACAATCAAACCTATTATCCATTATTTATCCCTATTTATGATCTACGACTACAATTTCCATTCTAGAGGCTATAAAGATACCTTATCTCAACATTTGAAGGAATACAAATCAATAATAATGAATATCACAACAACATTCTTAGAATCTAGATCTATAATCAATTCTTGATAGAGAAACTATTCAGATGAGGTATGGGATAGCAATTAACATGATTGATTATTCTATTTGTATCATTTTTTGATTAGGATGTGCATCTCCAATTCAACAAGAACAAAAAAATAATATGCCATTGTACCATACCTAGACCAAATAGAATTAAAACAAAAACAATAATCACCCAAGACGAAAATATGTACCATTTTCCATATTCCATTTGCCATTGTCACATATTCCTACCATTTATCCCATCACTTAGAGGAAACCCTCCTACCATTTTATCCAATCTATCAAAACCCATAATTATTCTATATCAATACCATGTCATCCTATCATTCCATTTCTATCTAGACCAAAGCCTATTTTTAGTCATCCTACCCAATCTTATTTTGACCTCAGTTCCTTTGATTTTTCTTGCACTTTTTATGAGGGGATTCTAATCAAGTTTAAATAATCAATCAATACCATGTTTAAATAATATTATATGAAAGTAGTGTGACGTTGATCTAGCAAGATATCTTTCATTTTCTATCTTGTATCAAAGTTGGTTTATGTGAGTCTAATTATAACCACCTATGGATAAATCAATATTTCACTGGTCTTGTTACTAATTATAACTTCCTATGGGAAAATTAGTATCATTAATCTATGCTATTGTATCCTAGTTATAATCACCTATGAGTAAACTAGGGGAAACATTTGCTTATCATGCATTGTAATCTCACCTTGCCATTACTATTTTCATTTGACTGGCCATTTTCTATATATGAGAACTTATTGGGACCTTATTGGTTTTTCATTACCTTTTGTGTGGATGGAATTACTATGACTTGACATCATTTTGGGATTATGTAGGTCATGATAAATTAATTTTGAGGTCACCTTAGTCCCCTAAGCCACACTCTTATTATTTTGAAAGAAACCTAAGCCAAATGATGTCATTGTTTTGTGAGCAAGTATCTTTTTATTCTTGATTGAGTTAGGATACCTCAAAATTCCAAAAACATTGAAATATTTAAAAATACCAAAAACATTTATCCTATCTAAGCCTAGTCAGTCATCCTCAATTCAACCTACTAAGACATGGTCATTATTAGGATGCTTTCTTTTGATTATGTTTTTAGTCTTTTTATTTGTTTGTTTATTTCATAGTTGTTTGTCTATTTGTTTGATTTATAATTATTTCATTGTTTATTTGTTTTATTTCCTATTTCTTTGCTTTCAACACTATTGCCTCAACTTAATCTATATATATGCATTAGGTGATTCCTTGTGCACATTATTATTGAGTCCATCCATATTAATATGTCAACATTGTCATCATATTTTTTAATAACTGGTGCATTATTTTCATTTGTTTATTAGATCAGGAGTCAGTCTTTACACATGTTTTGGGATAGTATTCATGGTGTTCTATCATGATGCATACCAACATGTGCCATATCAAAAGTAAGATTCAAAAATTTCTACACATAATGGACCTATAAAAGCTTCTACTTGGCACCTTGGCAAATCTTCCCACCCTTGATCAAATCAACCCATTAACCATTATAGTTATATTATTTCTAATAAGGATGAACATCTCCTTGTTGGCAAGTACAACTAAATCCTTTCTATTGATCAATCTTATTCTTCTATTCATATCTTTCATCACTTTGCACCCACTCATATTTAATATATATTCTAGGTTATATCCTTGAGTTATGCTTGCTAATCAGCTCTAATTGGGGCATAATCATTGTTCTAAAATAATCTAGGTCCCCTTAGATATTATAACTTCCTATGGGAAAATCATTATTTTAAATTTTATTATTGATTATAACTACCTTTAGACAAATCAATATCCTTTTTAAATCAATACATACAAGCATTTTCTCATTTGGATTAATCTTAACCATGGTTAATTACACATTTCTTTTTGCTTCTTTTTTGAGGGACCATCCATCAATAAATGTGATGGCCACTCCCTCAAGGGATCATCATCATAGGCTTCCCAAATACTTTTTAGAGATTTTTATTCAACCATAATCTTATTTTTGGCATACAGGCCATCTCTCATTATTTGAGAAGGCATTGCTTTACCTACAGTTTTCAACATTTTCCCATATAGGGGCAAACTATAGACACCTAAATCTAGCCGCGAATGACCATCAATCAACCTTTTGACCAATTTCCATAAAAATACACAATTTAGTCTAAAAAAACTAAAACACCTTAAATGAGTTTAAATTGATATATTCACGTGCCAATTTTTAATAGAGTATCATTAAATGTGACAATGCAATTTATGAAGCAACTAACTTTGATCAAATTATTTTGAGTCAAAATGCCAATTTTGCACCTAAGTGCTCTAGATTGCTTTTTTCTATAAAATTTCTTGTATGAGACATGTGCCTTTTTTATTTTAATTTGGAAACATCTTAAATGGGATAATGGTTCCAATGCATATAAAATCAACTTCCAATTCCAATCCAATCAAATTTTGAGCCAATAATATGACATTTTGACCAATTTGATTAATTTGTGCACAAATTGCTAAGGTTTTGCATCAAAGTTGACTACTCATGTTTAAGGCTAATTAAACCAAATCAAGAGCTTAAGTTAATTTTCCATGGAAATTTTTGAATATTTATTTTTATAAATTGATTTTCATTAACTACAACATCAAATGACATCATCCTATGGGGTGGCATCCACAAGCCATAAATGCCAAAAATATCTAAATTAATACCTCATTAAGACCCCTCATGCCTAGTTAATTCCCCTCTATCCCAAATATTGATGAGTCTATCTATGAATTTTAATTAAATAATTAAATTAATCCTTAGCCACACATCTTCATCTTGAGATGGATGGTTCAGGTTGATTCTAAACCATTCTGAAAAACTATAAATAAGAGGCCTTACCTATTGAATTTTAAGCTCTTTTATGCCAAAATTATAATGCCCAAATTCATTCAAAATAATTGTATCTTAGTCTTATAATTCCCAAATTTTGAGTAAATCCAAGCCAAGTCAAAGCCAAACAAGGTGCTAAGGAGAGATGGAGGTAGCCACACTTCATTGATGTAGACTTCATGAGCACAAATTGAGCAAGCCACTACAATAAGAATTTTGGAACATCCAAGGAAGGTGAAGGAAGGTCATTATTTCATGTTTTAGTTGTGTTTTCCATTTTTGTTTTGTTAACTAAGATCCTCTTTTGAGATAGGCTTAGGGTATTAGTTTATTGTGTTTTTGATTGATATATTTTATTCACCAACACAATACTAATCTCCCATATTGCAATCCTATGTTCACACTTTATACTAAATACACCAAATAATTCAAATACTAAGTTTAAAATAAAACCAAGCTACAAGGTAAAATCAAATGAAATAAAAAATTAAGAAAAAGTAGTAGTCAATGCAGTATCACAACCAATGAATAAGTTTCAGTTGATAGCTCCACCAAGGATGTAACTATCATGGTTACCATTAGCTCCTCATATATTTTTATAAAGGTTGCCTGAGTGTAATCTCATATCTCTCCCTCTATCATTATAGGTTGATATGACTATAAAGGGTATGATAATAACATATATTATGACTATCAAAGGACATTCTACAGCAAGTCTTATAATAAAACACATAATATATACGATCTTATTTATCACAATACTTTTGATTTAATCATACGCATAGAGGAAGCAAGACAAAAAAAATTGAAAATGAAAAGATGATAACATTTAGTAATCCATTTAAAAACCATGTCAAAATAGAAAACAAGGATAGTTCAGAGGAAAATCATGCATTTAATGCACATTATAGACACCAAAATTTTTCACATTGTATTTTTGAATGTTGAAACACCCATGGACCCCCTTGAAACCAATTTGACCCTTAGAATGCTAACCAAACCTAACCATGGTCAGTTTTACCAACTAACCAAACCCACCCTTTTTCCCCACTTAACCTTTGACACTAGATCATCAATAGTTAGAGTGTCCATTGATGGTCACTCTAACCACTGATGGTCAGGTCCCTTCCTCATCACTTAAAAAACATAACACTATCTGTGTACAAGCTAACATGGCATAATTTAATATGTTCACCTTACTTGGTGCTAAAACATCATGATGCATCAAAATCAGTAGTCTAAACCTCCTATAGAACCTTCTACCTCCATCTCTCTTTGCCTATAAAAAGAGGGGAGTAGGAGGTGAATGGGGATCGATAATCAAGCATCATAACACATAGAGAATCAAGATATCAACCAATAGGTATTCTTTCTAGTAATTCAACAACTACAACAGAGACCTAAATCTCTATCAAAATTGATCTTGAGGCAAAGTACCATTACTCTACCAAAATTTCTCTAGAATCAATGATTTTCCATCAAGCAATAAAATAGGTACATTATATATTTCAAGTTTTGTTTATTAGGTTATTAAATTCCCTACATAAATTAGACCTTTATGCATCTTATCTCCTAACCCCCTCACTTTAACTAGAACCTCAAAACACTCACTAACCCCTTCTAAAATGTAAACCAAACATTTTCTAAACACCTTTAGGACCCACAACAACCGTTGATGGTCACACTGACCATCAATGGTCACCATCAACCATCGATGGTCACCCAACCATCGACAATTAGCATAACCACTGATGGACAACCCAACCATCGATGGTCACTGTGGTAAGAAATAATATTAAGTTATTTCTACCTACTTACCCTTAGCCAAATCCCATTATTTGTGTCCCTTCCTATTCATAGAGACTTAACCTATTTTCTGAACGCAACCTAACCTATTATTATTAGTATTGACCTAATATTTTCTATAATTAGTCTATTTCTTTTATTAAGCATTTATTTTTTATTGAATTTCCTTTCAATATTTTCTATCATTTGATGCAAGTAATTTATCTTCATTTCTTTCAACAAATTTATTTTAAGAGTGTGGATTGATAGACTCCTAGTAAGCTCACATTTATTAGATGTAGCTCATGCTAAGAAATCCACCTTGCTACTCATATAAAAACCCCTTTGCATGAGTTATTTCTTACCTATAATTAATTCTTCCCAAAAAAAAGAGGATCTCTTCATAATCATCTAGATCATGTGCACAAAAATAAATAGGTTCTTCTACCACACCCTTATTACTAGTTTCTAACTTCTTCAAATAGAAATAAGTTCAAATTAAGAGAAACATTCTAGCGTGCCTGATGGGACCTAGTAGCATATAGGTTCCCTTTTTCATCCTTATTTTATGCTCATATAAATAAATCAAAATTTATTTTGGGTATAAAATAAACCTTACATAAATTGATTGCTTATATTGTTAGCTCATTTAGTGAAATTAAAATAAAAGTAATCAATCATAGTTTCACTTATTTATCACACACTATACCAAACCACTTAAATCAATTAAATGTCAAACAAATTTGAAACATATCTTGACTAGGATTTCATCACCTAGTGATAACTTTACCCTTTCCCAACAATCTTACTTAGAGGTCATTACCAAGGGGAGAACTAACTCATCTCTCTAGTTGAGTATAAACTCTAGAAATTAGTATATACTGGTGAACCACCTGACACCCTTATCACTATGGTAATACCAAGCCACATATTTATTTTCAATATAGATCTTTTTGAGAGACTTAAACACTTGAAACCAACCATAGACTTCTTTTTTAGTACTTATTCTACAAAACAAAGTTCTTATTCACACTTTCCAACTAAAAAATAAGATAAAAGTGAGATAAAATATATCCTAAGATTTTAAATGCACTTTAGTGTATGTTTTGATTGCCTTGACATATTTTTCTTTTGTTTGCTTTGTGTTTGAATTATGAGCTCCCCTTTATTCCTTTCTATTTCTAATATGGTCTTTACTAGACAGCATTTAATAAATCAAACCAACCAAGAGCCACCTTCCTCTTCTTCATCCCCCATGGAGTATACCTTGGATGTTGAGGGTTCTCTCCATCCTTCTACCCCCTACCATGCCTTGGATTGTTTACCAAGGTGATGCATATTTCTCCACTTTCTTTGATAACAACCATGTGGCCCTCCAACACTATATTAACACCTTATCTCACCACACCCCTACTTCAGTTATTCCTAGTGATCCACCTTATGGTATGCCTTCCCATCTCATGTTTACCACTAACTCTACCCAACCTATGACCACTCAAGCCTCTTCCTCTACCAATAATCCACCTACTACCTCCACCCAAACTTAATCAAACCTCCCAACCAATAACTAAACACCCATTACACCAACCAATATCTCCTCTAACATAGGGGAAACCTTACCTTTAGTTACCCAAACCACATCCACCATGAGTATATCTTCTACCCATATTTACACTATTCCCCTTATTATTACCAACCTAGAAATATCCACCCCACTTCAAAATGTGGTGCTTTATATACCTTATACTCTTATACCTATTAGAACTAGAGTTACCACTCACCCCTAATAACTAACCCATCCATATAAATTCCATATTATACCAATTTGATCATACTTCCCAACCAACTTGCATCAATCCCTCAACAAATACCCATGACACCCTACCCACACTATGTTCCTAATCCACAAGGATACATAACTCCATCTTCTAACCAAACTTTTTGTTCCCATTAATCCTTATGTGGCATCATCCCAACCCTTAATGACCACATACCAACATATGTCATCCTCTCAACCTCCTACTAGTTATCCATATATTCCATCCACCCAACCTCAACACAACTTAGCATATAATTATGGAGCTCCCTAACCCCAAATTTATTTGGTCAAAATGTTGATGGACAAAATGACCACCCTAGAGTCATCTATCTATAGAACTCAAAATTTCTTGTCTTATGACCAAATCTATAATGAACCTATTCACCCATCCATCCCTATCCAATGGTACCCTCCTCAATGGTAACCACCCAAATTTTCTAAGTTCAAAATCAAGGAGCACCCCCAACAACACTTAAGAGAGTTTTGACATTCTTGTTACTTGATTGCCTATGATGGTGTTCTTATCCTTTGTACCTTTCATATGTCTTTGTCTAGACCAGTATTGGATTGGTATAGTTCTCTCACCAATCACACCATATTTTTCTTTTCCCAACTTGCCCAAACCTTTTTAGACCACTTTTTGATCAATATATCTAAGAAGGTCTCCGTCATCGATCTCTACTCCCTTAGCTAGTTTGATGATGAATCAATTACCAAATTTGTAACACGATGGAGATATATTATCAACAAATTATCTTTCTCTTTACCCTAACCTAAGTTGATTAAAATTTTATCTTAGTCTTGTGCTAAACACATTACCCCTACTCTACAGGTTCACACTTTTATAACCTTTGATGAGGCTTTCACCATGGCACATAAATTAGAAATAAGAGCCATCAATGAGGGGAAGTTGAAAATAGGAAATAGAAACTATAGCTCTAAATCCAATGACCATTCCCCATTCAAAAATACCAACAAATCTAACTACCTAACACCAAACCAAAGGTAGCCACAAATATGGTTATACTTAAAATTGCTCTACCACTATTTTTCAACTAACCTAACCAAACCCATTCCTCTAACTCCTCTAATAAATAAACTCAAAATAAAAAATAGGCTACCCCAAAACAATACACTCCACTAAGGGATTAATATGCTTTATTTTTGGATAAGTTTCTAAAATCTAACATACTACAATGTTCCCCTATCAAACCTCCTCTACAATTTGATGCTTCTCACCCTATGCCTGGTTGGTACAATAGGAATGATTTATGTGATTTCCACTATGTCATTAGACATGATGTTAGTAGGTGTAACACCTTTAAAAACATTGTCCAAATCTTTATTGATAAAATATAACTTGCATTGGACAATCCCAATGTACCCCCAAATCAGTCACTCAACATCATTTGACAACTTTTTCCTAAGCATGACCCTTTTACCAATCATGAGGATCACAAACCAAAATAATCTCACACTCATGAGGTCCATAGGGTTAATGTGATTATCAGTGAACCTATCATTGAGGAAATCATTTCCTTAACCACTTCTTCCTCCACTCCATCTATTGAAATGGTGGAATTACCCTCCATTCCTTTGGATATCCAAACAAAGTTAGAAACTACCTCCTCTTCTTTACTTGATGAGATTACCAACTTGTCCACCTATCCTTTGATAGAAATACCCAAGGAGGAAACCATTTTCATTATGCATTCCATCCCTATCATGGAACCACCCAATTTCTCTTTGGAAACCATTCCATAAGGAGAGATTACCTTATTTACTCCTTCTATAGAGGAAACATCTTCTTAAATATTGAACTCTTTTACCAAGGATAAGGACAAAAAAACCATTGCCTCACCTCAACCTATGGATCTAATCTTTAAATCCTACACCAAAGTAACTATTGACACTTGGATTCTCACCATTGAAGAGATGCCTAAATATCCTCATCAAGTGGTACCATGGAGACATTTCTCTTGTTGTGGGTGAAAATATTGAGAAATGAATCTCTAGATAAGTGACTATCTCCTCTTGATCCACCTTTAAATCTCTCTCTAATTTAATAATTTGGATATGAAAAGGCATTAAGAGAAAAAAATAAAATAATGAAAGGGTGATACAATAATGTATAATGTCCTCTCAATTGAATTAAACAACTACTTAAAGACAAATAAGATGTTTTTCACATAAGACTCATAACTTAGGATTCATTTCTACATCAATGTTTCGTATGCTAGATTCAAGAAGGTATATGATTCCTAGGAAGGGAATGAATGATTATAAAGAGGGATACAATCATGGAGCACTTATAATATATCTCTATACTTAGAAAAGAATACTATAAAAGGCCTTCAACAATCTCCTTTCTATAAGTTGGTAGACCATCAAGAGTAAAATCTAGAAAATGTAATCCTTCACTAGACTAGACCAATGAGTTTTAAGTCATTACTCAATATTGCAGCATATGAGTAGAAACAACACTTGTATATTTATTCAAGATTTATTCAAGTACAAATTTGGCAAGATTTTTCCCAATAACCAGTAAAGGCTACTAAAACAAGCTAAAAGAATGCATATATATAGCTTTTGAGAGAGAGGTCAAGCAAAGAAAGTTCAAGAGTCACTTGGACATATGTCTGTATGTGAAAATTAGTTACAATTACATGTGGAAGAGAGGTGGGGTGAGATATACCATGTCAAGAGGTCTACTTATTTGAATCCAGTCATAAGAATGGTGAAAAGTGGCATAAGATCTTCAAAATTGACATAAGAAATGGTTTATATTGAAAATCATCTATGAGCATTCAAAATTGAAAACATAGGAGCTAACACATGGCACTATTGAGGGAAATAGGACATATGGTGATAATTATAAAATGATTTTCCTAATTTTTAGCCATCCTTTGGACACCTATGTTTATTGATTTTATGAAAGCTCTTTGATTTGGTCAACTATCAACAATGACTCAAACCATCAACCTATCCATTTTCCTTTCTTTATTTACACCAGATGCTCATGATTTAACCATTTGTTACCTCCATATTTACTCTTATGTGCCCACAAATTATTTTGACATCAATGACTATTTTCTAGAATTTGAAATTGATGTTTGTGGGGCCTTCACCTTCCTTATTCATTCAAAACACTTTCCTTGGACTTAAGCTTCTTTCAAACCTTTTCCAAGTTCTCTTTAACTAAGGAAAATGTCCTCCAAATCATGAAAAGTGCCCTTTTAAGACCTCTGCATGGGATACTTTTGAGTCAAAGGTGTCCTTTGTAAATATTTGTCTTGGCCACTTTTCCCAAAAGAAATCCTTTAGGCTTTTTGGTTTTGACCATTTCTATGGACAATTTTCCCAAACAAATTCCTTTAGACTATTGAATGACCTTTATAATTTTGAAAATGGACCATTTTGTTCTTTGAAATGTTCCTTTAGGTTTCTTAAAGTGGATCTTTAGAACTTTGGAATGACCCTTTGGTAATTTTAAAAATATCCCTTCAAAATGATCAAAGTGCTCTTCAAAAAATTTCGAAGTGTCCCTCGAAAAAGTTGTAAGTGCCCCTTTGACTTTTGGAAATGACTCTTTGAAGTTCTTTCAATTGAACCTTCCAAAAGGAAAATACCCTTCAAATTTTTTGAAATGTACTTTTTGGCTTTTATGTTTGGTTTACTTCCTAAAAGAAAAACAATCCTTTAAACTTTTGAATAGGGCACCTTGATTTAAAAGTACCCTTCAAAAATATTGGGATGCACCTGTCCAAACTTATACATTTGAAAAATTCTTTTAGTCAAATTACATGGAAAATTTTCCCAAAATACTTCTGACCCCTACCCAAAAAAGGATATCCTTCAAGGAAATTATTTTAGACAAAATGTTTGACATAATTTACAACACTTGAATAAAAAACCCAAAAATAAAAGCTTTGAAAGAAAGAACACTTGTACATTTTCCATAGGTTTTGTGTGGAACACCTCCTCTGAAGGACTTTGTACATAATAGGAAAACCTGAAGTTGAATGATTGAGCTTGAATGACTAAGTATAAAAATTCTTTGAAGCAAGTCTTTGAACATGAACAAATTTTCTTGTGTTTTAGCAAAGGACCTCAGACCTAGTACATAGGAACCTTGAACTAGGATGAACAAATCCACATGATCAACTTCCTCTGCAACTATTTTGCATGCAATATCTAACACTTTGAAACTATTCTTTAAACTCTATTTAGACCTATTAGTATGACTCAAAGAAGGTAAAATGACCTAAACAAAAAAAAATGATCAAATATAATAACATTCATATTAAATTGAAGAGATATGAGCTCACACTATGATATGGTATTCTAATTTTGATACAGGGGTGCCCAATTTTGGCCTACAAGATACAAATTTGGTCAACAAATTATTGACTCATAGGGGTAGTATGCCTTCTATACTGACCATACCGATATCCTAAATATTCCATTGGACATGGAGTCAATATATACATTAAGATGAATAATAAGTGTATGCCACAACAAAACACAAAGTGAACACACTAACCAACAATAACAAGACCGCACAAAAATAACACAAAAAAACTCACACTTGTGCATAAGCACTTAGGAAACATAGGAAAAATAAGAGAATATGCACAAAGGAAAAGGAGAACCCTAGTAACAATACTTTAGATATATCTCATTAACTAGGATATGAAGCTCCTCTCCATCCAACTTTGAGAGTTAGAATGTATTGTGTTGTTTGCATTGTTTGATCACATATGGGCCACTCCACAGATCATCAAATTTTATGTGTTTTCTATGTTTTGCCCTATCTTCATCCCATTTTAGGATAATGTCTCATTATTTAAAGCTCCTTGGCATGAATTTTTTTGTCAAAATACTTCTTTTATTTTTCTCTTGGTTAGTTGTCATAGTGTTCATAGCTTGATTTCTTATCTCCTCAAGCTCCATCAACTCACATAAGCTAACCTCCATGCTATCATTCTCCATAAATTGTATTTTATAGGTAAAATATAATGTTTTTAACTTAAGTGAGATATGAATTATACCTTACCTTCCAAAGACAAGTGTATATGGTGAATTCCCAATTACTCTCTTTGGGGTGATCCTATCAGCCCAAAGGTTTGTCTCCAACTTGGTGTGTCAATTCCTTTGATTCTATTCCATTATTATATTTATAATCCTTATTATATTATTATTTTTTGACTCAATTATGCCATTCCATTGGGGGTAGTATTTTGAGGAGGTACTAATATAGATACCATGCTTTAAATCCCATTCACTTGTTCTTATTCTTAGGAATGCCAAGCCATTGTATGAGATTATTATTAAGGAGATCCAATCCTTATTACTATACATTAATAGAAGTCAATGACTGAAATATCATTAGCCTTGTTAATAAATACATCCTCTACCCATATTTTAAAGTAATAAGTGGTGGTCAACGCCCACTTGTGACCAACACTAGAAGGAAGATTGATTAGGCCTATAAAGTCCAAACCCTATTGCATGAAGGGTTGCTCAACTTGGATTGGATGAAGAGGTAAGGTATCTATATTTTGTTTGAAATTAAAAATATCACACTTTTGGAATATTATTACCCAACCATGGGTATATTTGAACAAAATAAGCCAGAAGTAACCAACCCTCATAATCCTAGCAGTTGTAGTTCTTGGAGCAAAATGACCACTAGCTAGTCTATCATGGAGCTTATACAATACATTGTCAATATAATCCAAATAAATACATATCAAAAACACACTTGAAAATTACCTCATAAATATCACTCCATTAAAAAGTATATAAGGAATGGATTGTAGCCTAAAGTACCTTCTTTTGGCCCTATCAAGACCTTATGGACACTTACTAGTTTGAAGGAAGTGGATCATGTCATATGCCCAACCTCTCATAGATGAAGTTGAAGTTGTCATAGAGTCATCACGAAGTACCAAAATATCTTATTTTTTCTCTTTCAAGTTTGAAACAAGATTCTCACATAGTCCTTTTCCTTTCACTAACTTGGTAGATTTGATCTCCACATCATATTCCATTACCCTTGTGATCCATCCTACCCTCTTTTCATTTAAATCTCTATTCAAGATAAATTATTTCCCAATATAATGAGGCACAAAAATGTGAATTTTATTGTTAGGAAACATATGCCTAAATGTCTTTAAACTCCTTATAATCGAAAACATTTATTTCTCAACATAAATGTATCTTACCTCATAGCCTTATAAACCTTGACTAAAGAAGGCAA
Organism: Torreya grandis; assembly: GCA_037957365.1. Classification (NCBI taxonomy): domain Eukaryota; kingdom Viridiplantae; phylum Streptophyta; class Pinopsida; order Cupressales; family Taxaceae; genus Torreya; species Torreya grandis. The sequence goes on from JARHVA010001259.1 coordinate 2,951,211, forward strand.
TAGGTTGTTTAAAGTTTTCATCATTATCTTGATTAAACATTTTATAAATTACCTCTTCATTACCAAAATGATATAGGTTGAAATATTTGGAGAAGTTAGGACTTACAAGGGTAGGATCCTAGGCAATGGTTTATTTGATTTCCTCAAAACATTAATTCCTCCTTCTCATCCAAGTGAACACTTCATATTTCCTTATAATGGAGATAAATGGATTGAAAAAGTTATAAAAATTAGTAATAAATCTCCTTATAAAATTTATCTTTCCAAAGAAACTTTAGAAACCTTTCTTATGTTTAGGCAAAGACAATGCCAAGATGACACTTACCCTTTCAGGATCAATAGACAAACCTTTTTTGGAAATTATGTGGCATAAAATTTCTCCTTCATGAATATAAAACATAAAATTATTTGGGTTTAGAGAGATCCTAAACTCTCTACACCTCCAAAAAATCTATCTTAGGTTATTAAAATGATCTTTTGCTTCATTGGAGAAAACTATCACATCCACAAGATATACCAATATAATGTCATTAATTAATCCTTGAAAAAGCATATCCATTACATTTTGAAAATGAGCTCTAGTATTAGATAACTCAAAATTAATTTTTATATAAGCATATGTACCCAATTTAGTAGTAAATTTTGTCTTATATTGGTCACTTATTTTTACCAGAATATGATTATACCTAAAATACCCGTCAAGGAGAGAAAACCTTTCACTACTTGCCACAACTTGAAAAATTTGTTCCATGAAAGATAGTGGGTATTTATCCTTAAAATACACTCTATTAAATTCCATAATATCAACACAACCTTATCTCTCCATTGTTTTTCCTAACAAGAAATAGATTTACTAACAAATATGAATGCTTAATGGGAAAGATGATTTTGGACTTAATCAGTTTGGTGAGTTCTTTCCTCATGAGAGGCTCAATCTTGGGATTGATTTGAATTTTCATTTTATTAATAGGATTATAATTCTCATATAACTCTATAGTATTTTGAGCTCTATTTGAATCAAAACCTATTAAATCACTATACTCCCATGCAAAGACATCAAAAAATTCTTTCCATAATTCAATGAAAACATGCTTCTCTTCACTAGTACATACGTTCCCAAGTGCAAGCAATTTATCTTTGAAGATATAAACCTTCTCATAGTTTTAAAACTTAGTAGATATTATTATATTCTATTTATTCAACTAGTCATCATCATTGAATATGCTCTCAAGAGTGCCTAGGACTTTAGGAAGTTTGTTAGACTTCAATTGAAAAATCTACCCCCCATATTATTTTTATAGTTTAGACTAATTCATGAAAGAAAATTAAGCTTATTCTTGTAAAAAAGGTGTTATTTTCTAATCACTATAAAATACCTATTGATTAGTGACATTATCTGGTATAGAGGGCCTTACAATCACTTTTAGATGAGGTTGGTCCTTATCTTCTTTTATCCCTTTTGGAACATCAAACTGAGATCAAATTGCTACCAAACTATTAACATGCTTGTTATATTATCTTTAAATATAATTTATATTTAATTATTTAAAATATTCCAAAAGATCCCACACTCTATGCTTATAGGACTTAAGTAAAGAATTTTTTGTCAAATTTTGCCCTCTAACTTGATTCATAACAAGCTCACTATCTCCATACACTTGTAGTTCCTTAACTCCTCTTTTTCTAGCCCATTAAAGTCCATTGGTAAGGGAATCATAATATACCACATTAAAATTGCATGAGAACTAAAATATAAATGTTGAATAATACCTCTCCTTGGAAGGTGAAACTAACATTTGTCCACTACCTGACCTAATCTTACTTCTAGACCCATCAAATAAGAGCCACCACAAGCCATTCACATCTTCATTTAAATTCATAAAATTGGGAATTAAAAATTCCTTATCATTAATATAATATACCCCAAGAAAATATTCCTCAATAAAATTATATGGATCATGTTCATAGTGTTCATTTCCCCACTCATCTAGGAATAAATCAAAATCTCCCTCAAGGGAAGATTTTGGAGATTAGTCAATGTGAAGTTAATATTCATCAATTATGGCAGAGTTAATATTTTACACCTTATGTGAGTATGTTTCCAAGTGATATTTTTGAATACATTTAGATTCAATCTTCACCTTAGTGCCATACTTTGTTCTAAACACCATGTAGGACTAATTAGCTACCAAGTACCCACCTATTTTAACTCTATACTCTCTTGCCAAGCAAAGGGAAAAGTATAGGGGTAAATATACCACAACCACATAATGAGGAATATGAAAATTATGAAAATAATGAATTATAAAATTAAATTCTTTTACTATCCCCAAAGCCTTGGTTGGTGATCCATCTAATTCTAAGACTCCCTTAGTCATTGGCTCATACTTCAAGCCTAGTTTATCAGCTATACATTTGGACATAATTGAAGTGATATACCCACTATCTATAATGAAATTATGTACCAAAAAATAAAAAATGAAGAGAGAGATAAAAAATTTAGGATTATTTTCATTTTTATTTACTTGACCATCACCTGATTGGGTTCTATTCACTAAGACCACATTGTCATGTCTAGGTGGGCCAACTTGCTTACCCAATTAATGTAGTTCATTTTGAAGTATATATTTATACCATGTAGTTTTCAAGTAGTACCATAATGATATATTAATATTAAACTTATTAATCTATTCCACCACATTGATATGAGGATTTTTCACTTTAGATAAATCTTTAGGAGGACCAACACTTTATGAAGTAGCTTGTGTAGGAGCTGGCCTAAAGTTTAGAATCCTATGATTTTATTGAACTTTAGGATAATTATTAGATAAAATTACCATAGGATATGATTTATTGGTAAAAATAGGCCCTTGATTTGTTCCTTAAACTTCATCCACAACCCTCTTCTTTGATATAGTATTGGCAGCCACACTAGTATTGATGTTGTTTGAATTTGCCAAGTAATTGATGGAACAAAACTCTCCCTCCAAATTATTAATGAGATTAGAATAAGATTGGAATTGAAAAAATTCCATCCCATGTTGAATTTAAATCTCAAAAATTGGAAATTTTGGTACTTTATCTCCTTGCATTGTCATGGTTTGGCTATGCATCTCATTTACATAAACAACTTGTTCTTGATTTTTCTCAAAAGAAGGGTAACACGGTTTTTATTGAAAAATATTGTTTTGGGTGGGAACAAGGGCCTTGGAGGATGAGTAATAATTTATATTATATCTTTGATAAGGCCTACCTTTGGTGATTTGACCTTGTATATGCACATTATTTTGAAAGGGAGGTCTATTGGTTTGTCCAAACGGGTTATAAGGTTGATATGGTCTATAACCTTGAGCTTGTTTCCTATTGAGGGAAACAAATTCATTGGTAAAACTTTGAAACAAATTTTTTACCACATGTATTTCATTTGAATGGACTATAGAATATTTTTCATGACTAGGCAAAGGGGCTAAAGTGGGCAATGCACCTTGACTAGGAGAATGTAAATCAGGGAATAGTGGCATTGAAGGTTTAGGAGCTATCTTTCCCAGCGGGACAAGAAAATTATCAAAATTTATGGATATTTCATAGGTAATAGGAAATGTTTTTACACCCATAGATTTATTCATCATGGCAATGCCACTATTCAACTCTTTCAAGTAGTACAAAAATGCATAGTTTGGTATAGGCCTCATAAGAGATGGGATCCTATCTCATGTTTTTTGAAACCTAGTATTAAAGTCTTGCATGAATTCATGTGGTTCCCTCTTTATTTTGGTAAATTTCTTAGCTAGAGATAGGTGATCACTCTTTTACCCAAACTTATTAGTCAATATATCCCCCAACTCATCCCATGAGCCAATAGAATTTACGAGTAGAGTCTCATACAAATCCAAAACATTTCCTTTGAAAGACAAGGCCAAAAACCTAATAACTACATTTTATTGTGTGTTATTGTGAATATTACAAAAGTTTTATATATTCCTAATATACTCAATGATAGTAATAGGACCATCCCCACTAAAAGATGGAACACTTTTGAGGGATGCTCCTAGAATTTGATCATATTGTGCAAGATGCAAGGGAGATGCCCTAGTGAAAGGCATAAAAGGTTGTCTTATATCCATCTCAGAATGATCACTATAAATATTAGGAATGGAATATAACACAAACTTAGAATATTTAAACAAAAAATATCTTTTATAAGGATGAGTGTTGACAAACCTAAACCTTTTGGTGGAATATGGAAGTAGTTGCACAAATTCAAAAGGTGTCTCTTTAGAAGTAGATATATTTGTCACCTTTGGAATGGAAAATAGTATTGATCATCAACCAAAGACTTAAATTACTTAATGAGTCACTAGGTACTAAATTTATAATCTTTTTTCATCTTCAACTATACCAAGACCAACACTAACCTTGAAAAATCTTTTAGGACTTGGAAGTCCCACCAGGCATGCCAAAAACTATTGAGACTTAGATTTTCACCCTTGAGGAGATGTATAAATATCCTCATCCAAATGATACCATGGATACATTTCTCTTGGTGTGGGTGATAATATTGAGAAATGAATCTCTAAATAAGTGGCTAGCTCCCCTTGATGCACCTTTGAAACTCTCTCTCTACTTTAATAATTTGGATATGAAAAGGGATTAAGAGAAATAAATAAAACAAAGAAGGTGATGCACCAATGTATAATGTCCTCTCAATTTATTGAAACCACTACTTAAAGACAAATAAGATGCTATTCTCATAAGAGTCACAACTTAGGATTCATTGCTACATCAATGTTTCATATGCTAGATTCATGAAGGTATACGATTCTTGGAAAGGAAATGAATGATTCCAAAGAGGAATAAAATAATGGATCACTTCTAAGATATCTCTACACTTAGAAAAGAATACTAGCAAAGACCTATAACAATCTCCTTTTTTCAAGTTGGTAGACCATAAAGAGTACAAGTTATAAAAGATAATACTTCACTATACTAGACCAAAAAGATTCAAATCATTACTCAATATTTCAGCATATGAGTGGCAATAAAACTTGTATATTTCTTCAATAGTTATTAAAGCACAAATCTAGCCATAGATTTCCCAATAACCAATGGAGGCTACTAAAATAAGCCAAAAGAATACATATATATGGCTTTTTAGAGAGAGGTCAAGCAAAGGAAGTTCAAGAGTCACTTGGACATGTGTCCATATGTGAAAATAAATTATAATTTCATGTGTAAGAGAGGTGGGGTGAGATATGCCATGTCAGGAGTATACTTATTTGAAACCAGTCATAAGAATGGTGAAAAGTGTCATAAGATCTTCAAAATTGAAACATGAAATAGTTTCTATCAAAAATCATCTATGAACAAACAAAACTAAAAATAAAGGATCTAACACATAGCACTACTAAGTGAAATTAGACTTATGGAGATAGTTATTTAATGATTTTCCTAAATACTAGCCATCCTTTGGACACCTATGTTTATTGATTTCATGCAAGCTCTTTGATTTGGTCAGTCACCAGTAATGACTCAAACTATTAACCTATAAATTTTACTTTCTTTTTCTACACTAGATGCTCAGTATTCAACCATTTGTTACCTCCACATTTTTTATTATGGTCCCTCCAATTATTTTGACATCAATGACTATTTTATGTAGTTTGAAATTGACATTTTTGGGGACTTCACCTTATTTATTGATTTGAAACACTTTCCTCTGACTTAAGATTCTTTTGGACCTTTGTCAAGTGATCTTTAACTATGGAAAATGCCCTCTAAATCATGAAAAATGCCCTTTTGGGACCTCTACATGGGATACTTTTTATTTAAAGGTGTCCTTTGGAAAGATTTGTCTCAGCCACTTCCCCTAAAAGAAATCCTTTGGGATTTTTGCTTTTGACCATTTCTATGGACAATTTTCCTAAACAAATTCCTTTAGACTATTGAATGACCTTTCAGATTTTAAAAATGGACAATTTGGTTCTTTGAAATGTTCCTTCATTTTTTTTGAAGTGGACCTTTGGAACTCTGGAATGACCCTTCAACAATTTGAAAAAGATCCCTTTGAAAAGATTGAAGTACTCTTCAAAAAATATGCAAGTGTCCCTTGAAAAAGTTACAAGTTCCCCTTCAAATTTTGGAAATGACTCTTCAAAGTTATTACAAATGAACCTTCTGAAGGGAAAATACCCTTCAATTTTTTTGAAATGTACTTTTTGGCTTTTCTATTTGGTTCACTTCTTAAGAGAAAAACAATCATTCAAACTTTTGAACAGGGCACCTTACTTCAAAAGAACCCTTTGGAAAGACTGGGATGCACCTTTTAGAACTTCATTTGAAAAATTATTTTAGACAAATTATGTGGACAATTTTCCCAAAAGATTTATAACCCCTAGCTTGAAAAAGATATCCTTCAGGGAAATTGTTTTAGACAAAATGTCTGATACAATTTCCAACACTTGAACAAAAAACCCAAAAATAAAAACTCTAAAAGAAAGAACACTTGTATATTTTCCATGGGTTTTGTGTGGAACACCTCCTCCAAAGGAATTTGTACATAATATGAAAACTCAAATTTTAACGATCGAGCTCAAATGACTATGTCTAGAAATACTTCAAAGAAAGTCTTTAAACATGAACAACTTTTATTGTGCTTTGGTGAAGGACATCAGACCTAGTACATAAGAACCTTGAACCAAGATGAACAAATCCACATGATCAGCTTCCTCTACAACTGATATGCATGCAAGATCTAGAACTTTGAAACTATTCTTTAAACTCTATTTAGACCTATTTACATGACTCAAATAAGGTAAAAGGACCTGAACAACAAACTGATCAAAGCTAATAGAATTTATATTACATTAAAGAGATATAATCTCACACTATGACATGATATTCACCCCTAAGATATCTAAAGATCAAATTTTTAAACATGAGTGCCTGATTTTGACTTGTAGGATCAAAATTTGGTCAACAGGAACCAAACCAATTTACAAACCCTTCTCTAGATTTGTCCAAAGCTTAAAATTTTCTTCTCAAAATAATATAGATTGAGCCACCCTTTAGCACAATTTTGGGCTCCCCTATCAAAAAAATAATTATCCTTCAACCTCACTTTCATCCACCATTAAACCTATCATCACCTCAATTCCTTCATCAACCACCTCTCCCTCCAAAACTATAGAAGAACCATCCAAACCATCTCCATCCCAATTCATCAAATCACTTTACACCTCTTTAATAAAATCTATAAAAATCTTAGGGATAATTCCTAATTATAGCCTTGTGTGATCATATTTGAAGTTGGATTTAACCCCATTTATTATACCAAAGAAAACCTCAACCAAACTAGCCAAGAAGTTGGAGCCACCCAAACTCCCACCTAAAACTAAAACCATACCACTTCCTTTCCTCTTAACTTATATATTATGGCCTCATCCCTTTTCAATCTTAGGTGCTCATCATTATACCAAGAAGGTGAACCTTACAAAAACTAACCAAAACAATTCCCTCCTTTTATTCTACATTTACCTACCCCTTCTAAAACATCAACCTCATCCTCATTTTAAGCCAAAATATCTACCTCCACCTTCCCACCTATCTCCAAGCCTTCATAATCTCAATCATCAACCTCTAAATCTTTCACCTTTAAATCTTCCACCTCAAAACCACCTAACATCAAATAATTCCAATCAAACACACCAACCAGAACAATCCTACCACCTACAACTCCTATGGTGAAGCTTACTTCGAAGAAGGCTCACACCCTGAAATCCAAAAGCCCATCACCCATAACACCTTTTATCAAATATTATTTAGCCATTTTACAAAGTTTGTTACAAACTTGTTCCTCAATCATACCACCTATCAAACCCTTTAACCCTTCGAGTCCTAAACCCTCTTATTTCAATGATAATATAATTTACTCATACCATAAGACACCTTGATAGGACATAGAGAACTACAAATCTCTCCAAGCACTTGTCCATAACTTAAAGGATGAAGATGATCTATTTTTAGATGAACCTCTCTTGAGCCCATTATTAACCCATCCACTAAGTGAACTGATCCAACACTTACCTACTTCCACACTCTCATCCAAGAGTGAGGAGAAATTGAAGTAGCCTTATAACCCAACACTTCCCCTCATCCACACTATCCATATGGTCACCTAATCTTGGGCCTAGCAAAAGGATAATGGAAAGGCCAAAGTATCTATTCCAAAGACATATCCTTCCACCCCTCAACCTTTCAACCAAACCCAAACACCTTCACCTTCATCTTCACCTTTACTAAAACCTAAAATATCCATTTTGGATGCCTCTCCCTTGAACCCTTCTGAATCTATCTTGTGAGTAGTTCTAAAATAAAATCACCAAACACTAGTGAAGATAAGCCTATACTAGCTAATCAACACCTCACCCCATCACCACGAAGCATTATTAGAGGCCCTATAATCTATAGAGGTCCAACCCAAAGACCATAAATCTCTTACAACCTTTGTCAAATCCCTCTGACTCTCCACATTTGTGACATTCAAGGATTTAGAAATACCTTCTATTCATTCTAAGGATCATGAGCCCTCCCTCTTCATCACTACATACATCAATTAAACTTGTAAAAAAGAGTGATGATTGATGGAGGAGATAGTATTAACATTATCTCCTCTCATTATTATGACCAACTCTAACTGCCAAAGAATATCATGTCAAAAACCTCAATGGTCCTTTATTCCTTTAATGATACTATGGCCATAAGCTTGGGAATAGTCATCCTCCACATCTTCATGGGACCTCACATTATTTTAGAGTCCTTATATGTCATATAATTCAATTTCCAATAAAATATCTTACTTGGATGCCCTTGGATCCAAGTCATGAGTTGTGTCCCATCCACATTGAATCGATGTGTCAAATTCAAACATGAGGGCCAAGTCATCACTATATAAGTAGACCCTAGTCCTTTCACATCTTACAACATAACATATTAACATAATTATGTTCTTCTTCCTCTCTCATCCACCTCACCACATAAAAATAAAAAAAACCCACATCTATCATCGATGAAGCTTCAACTAACTCATCTATCCCTTCTTCTCAGAGCCCCATATAGGACCCCTTAAAACCCATGTTCCAACATATCTCACTGATAAAATGCCATCTTTTGGACTTGGATTCTTTCCCTACTCCTCAAGAGTATGGGAACCTTTACCATGATCCTACTTATGATCCTAATATTAGAACCATCATTCCTTTTGGACTTCCCAACCACCAAACCAATTTTATCTATGGGAGACTTGATCATCCACTTCTCACTCCCTCTACCACCTCTTATATTCAACCATTTACCTCTAATTTATCCTATTTTGAAAAATCAAAATTTTCCAAATTACACCTTCATAGGTGTACCTAGAAGGGATTCAACATTATACATTTTGAACATAGACCCCTTAAGTTACCTTTGATCAAAACCCTAAAACCTCATGCATTATTTGGATATGGGTTTGTACCACCAAAAGAACCCACCAATTCATCCAAACCTATTTCAACTACTAATGAGGATGTTCCATCCTCACCAACCCCATCTCCTTCAAAGTCTAAGGATTTTAAAATCATCCCTCCTAACTTCTTTTTTAGTCAATATCATTAGTTTTCCCCCTTGACCTATCAAAAGGATAACCAAACTAAAACCTTTCATTTGATTCATCTAAAATGGAAGAAACTGATTCTCTTACCATCCACACCATCTAATATCAAGATGATGATTCCATTAATACCTACCTTTGTGTAGGGGATTCTTCTATCCATAAATCCCTTCCTCTTGAAAACCAAACCATGTTGAATGAATCCACTATCAATGTCAAGTTAGGTACTTAGGGTAACCCCTGCATTATGAATATTGGTCAATCCTTAGATTCTTCAAAGAAATAGGATTACCCTTCCTTCTTTCATGACTATATTACATCATTTACTTGGTCTTATCAAGATATGACTAGGATCAACCCTTCCATTACTCTCTAAAACATCATCATCCATCCTAATGTTAATCATGTTAGGAAAAATCTTCACAAGATGCACCTTCATATCACTCTTCTAGTCAAATAAGAGCTTCAATTCCTCTTATCTATAAATTTTATCCAACCCATTGACTATCCCCAATGGGTTTCTAATATAATTCCCATTACCAAGCCCATAAGGGGACTTTGCCTCTATATTGACTTTTTTGACCTCAACCTTGCTTGTCTAAAGGATGACTTCCCTTTTCCTAGCATATACCAACTTGTTGATCTTACAGTTGGCCACAAGATGTTATCCCTCATGGATGGTTTCTTAGGATATAATTAGATCTTGATTTCCCCTAAGGAAGAAAACAAAAAATATTTCATCACCCCATGGGGAACCTTATATTATTAGGTCATGCCACTTTTTCTAAAGAATGTTGGAGTAACCTACCCATGTGCAATGACCTACATATTTCATGATCTCATCCATAAAATCATAGAATACTATGTATATTATCTCCTTAAAAAATAAAAATACTACAACGATCATCTAAAAGTTCTCAAAATTATCTTTTAACATCCAATCCATTTCCACATCTGAATTAACCCTAATAAATGTGCTTTTAGGGTCCTATTTGGAAATATTTTTGGCTTTATCATCTATCTCTGAGGAATCAATGTAGACCCTACCAAATTTGGAGTAATCCTCAACATGCCACCTCTAACCCACATTAAGCAACTCCACCACCTATAGAGGAAGCTTCAATCCATCCATCACTTTATCTCTCAGTTATTAGATAGATGTCAACTTTTTAACCATCTTCTCAAGAAAGATACATCTTTTAAATAGACTAAATATTTCCAACAAGACTTTGATTCACTCAAAGAGTACCTTATTTCTCCACCCATTCTTACCCCTCCTAAAGAGGGTCAACCCTTCTACCTTTATATCTCTATCATGGACCAATCCTTAGGGGAAATTCTCACTCACCATGATGAACAAAACAAAGAGAAAGCTATCTACTATATAATTTAGACACATATAGAGTACGAGACTCATTATACCCATACTAAGAAACTTTGCCTCACCTTAGTCTTTGTGGCTACCAATCTTTGTCATTACCTCCTCAATCAAAAAACCTTTATCATCACCCACACTGACCCACTCACGTACATGAACTCTAAGACATACCAAAGCCAACATATGGCTAGGTGGCTCATGTTCCTAGCTATGTTTGACCTTGAGTTATTCTAGTAAAAAATAGTTAAAGGGAAAGTTATTGCTGATAAATTGGCTGAAGCTCCTTTTTTAGACAACCAACCACTTCCTTTTGTGTTTCCCAATGAGTCCTTCATGACTCTTTCCTAAGAGTAAATTACCTACTAAATGACCATGTTATTATATGGCTTGAAATGAGAGCATAGTGGTGGTGCTAGAGTTGTTCTCATTCCACTTGGTGGCAAACCTTTTCCCCTCTCTTTTAAACTTGATTTTAAGTGTACCAAAAATATGGTTGAGTATGAATCCAAAAAAATAGGTATCCAAACCACTCTAGCCTTGGTAGTTAAGATGATCAGTGTCTTTGGTGATTCCCAACTTATGGTCAACTAGGTCAATGGATCTTACCAATGTAATAATGATGTCTTGCAATAATAAAAACAACTAGTAGGTGTACTCTTAGCATCATTTAAACATTACCTTATCCAATGTGTTCTACTATCTACCAACAAGTTCATAGATATGATGGCTTCCTTTGCTTCTTAGATCCCATCCTAACCTTCCAATTCTAAGCTCTTTATCACCATTCATCATTTTATCACCCTCTCTTATATTCAATCTGACCTCCTTACCATATGTAATGTGGAAGAATCTCCATCATACATTTTGTATGAGTAAACCTTTAACTAACGCAACCTTAGAATCATTCCTCCCAACCTATCTAGGAATGATCAAAGAGCCTTTGTTTAGAGTACCTCTCATTATACCATATCAGGGGGAATCCTTTAAAAATGTGGTTTTTATGGCCTCCTTCTCCATTACCTATGAATTCATGGAGCTTCTCATGATATCAAGGAAATGCATGATGGAATCTATGGGGGATAATTTAGTGGTCTAGCTATCTCTAAACATATCCTTCACCTTATCTTCCATTGGCCCACCATCAACTAAAACTACTATGATTTTGTAAATTAGTGTTTTAAATTTTAATGAAATCCCAGTTTACATCATGCACTAGCCTATGGCCTTCAAGTACCCAAGGACTTTTGACCCTTCTCACATTATGGACTAGATCTCATTAGGAAATCAATCTTCATTCTTTATAACCAACACCACTCCATCATCACCACCATTGATTATTTCACAAATTGGGTGGAGTCTATTCCTTTCATCTCGACCAAAGTGGAAAAGATTATCGATTTCATCAACCATAATATCATCTATCATTTTAGTGTTCCCCATAAGATCATCACTGATAATGGCAAATATTTCAAAAACAAAAAAGTCCAAGGTCTTTGTGATACATTTAGTATCAAGTTAAGCTTTTCCTCACCTTATCATCCCTAAGAAAATAAATATGTGGAAGCCTCTAAAGAAATTATCAACAAAATATTAATCAAAATGGCTAGTACCTTTAGTTAGGATTGGCATTTACACATCCATTTTACTTTATGGGCATATCACATTATCATTTGAACGTATACAAGTGTTACCCCTTTTTCTTTGGTATTCAAAGTAGAGGTGGTCTTCACCTCTCAAATTTCATATTCCATATATTTTCATATCCTTTCAAGACATTATTTTTGAGATCAAATATCATCAAGAGAGTCTAGCACAACTTGAGTTACTTGACAAACACTACTTAGCTACGCTTAATCACCTTCATGTCTACCAATAAAAAGTCAAATTCATCTATAAAAACTACCTAAAAGAATTAGATTTCAACATCAGAGACATCATCTTGAAATAAAATAAACATGTAACCAATATGGAGAAAATAAATCAAGACAAGTTTGTTTTCAATTGGCTTAGACCCTACATCATAACCCATAAGTATGGATCAGGAGCTTATCATTTTTGTTATGTTGAAGGTAAACTAGAACTTGAACCTCTTAATGCTTCACATCTCAATCATTTCATTTTTTAAAATGGTCAAATAACCTTTTGTCTAACTTAAGCTCATCCCTTAATTTATGATATTTTCACCTTCCTCACACATTTGCATCATCCCCTTGAGGACAACTAATAACTACATAGAAACATGTGATTAACCATCATAGTCATAGCCTAATCCTAGATATGGGTACCATGGATCTACCCATGGTATGGTTTTCATGGATAATTTTTATCCCTAATCTGATATAATTCTCAATCCACCCCTTTCACTTATTATTAACCTCTTGTGCTCAAGGTCTTGCCATCATAAAGGTAAACCTGTAAGCCCAAATAGACTTATCCATGTCTAACCTAGCATCATAATAATTTTGGATACCTAAATATTACTTGGTTAAAATATCTTTAGCTTGTAGACCACTCCCTTGAAGAACAATTGCCCAAAATTTAAAATTTCTTAAAAAGATAGACTGTTCCCTTAAAGGATAGCTATGAAAATGAACAAATCCAAACTTAGACCAATCCCTTGAAGGATGACTACATCAAAACTTGTCAAAATAAATTATTTGAGGGTTATCACATTGATCAACTTCACAAACCTATAAGAAAAACAACAAAATACCCTATATCAAAATCATAACAAACTATCCCAAGAAAGCTACAATCAGCTTTCATATACGACATTAGTGGACTTCTTGCATCGATCAATCTGAAACTTGAATTAAGATATGGACTATCTATTATGGTTCTTAGGTCACTTATAGAATGGGAAAATTAACCCTCAAGAGGTTACACTACCCTTCATACCACCTATCACCCATCTCCCCTTTTTACCATTTACAAATCAAGAGATTCAAAGCTTACTTGACAACAATGTGATCAAGTTACCATTTTATCAACCAAAATATTCTAATGTAAAGCATGTGAAAGGCTTATGTTCCTTAAGCCAATCTAACTTTGGGTTTTGTTTTGTATTTCACCAATGAAGAAGCATCATGATTCCTCCTTATCCTCTCCTAATTAGTTTATGTATTCACTTAGACATATGTCTCATGATGTTCATCTCTTTTCTTACATCTATCTTATTATCTAACTTACTTTATGTACTATCATCATAACCTTAACCATAATAATAAACATCACATAACCATATCTAAAACATCATTACCATAATCTAAAACATAACCATATCACATACCCATGATCACAACCATAATCATGAGCCACATCATTAGCATAATCATAACAATCATAACAACACCATAAACATCATAACCATGTAAACAACATCACATATCACAAAATCATAAATACTAACCAAACCATAAATATCATAATCATTTATTAGAACATCATAATCATAAACAAAACCATGAACATCATAACCATATGTAAAACAAAGCATCATATCATCATACTCATGTATAACCATAACATCAACCATAAACATCATCCATAATGATCGCATGACTAAGCTAGTGATTTTACATATCATAAGAATAAACATCAAAACCATGAACCATGAACCATAAAATCAAATCTATATATCATCATCACATCATATACATCATGTCTCATCAACATCAAATAGTACAATGTGCATCTCTCTCAAAACAAATATACATCTCGCTACATCAGCTCATCAGCCAATATCAAAATAGTATACATCTATACATATCATATCTTATATCCCTGGGGCACCACTTCCATTTGGTGCCTTCCTCACTAAGGTGGCTAATTTTCCATCAACTAAAGGACCCATTGACCTAGATTTTTTATACTTGTACCACCTACCAAGATAGATCTATACTCACCCCATCAAGGCTCTTATGAACAATGTGTCAAAATTATGGCCTCATAATATCACAACTCCTCAACTATGACCAAGTACCATTCCATAGGGATACTACCTAGTGGTCTTACTAGTTATATAGCTACTCATCCTCCCTATCTTAAAGAGTACCTCTCTTGGGTCACCAAGCCTAGTGAAGCCCTAGCTTGGTCCCTCTTCCCTATCATAGTCATCACTTGACCTTATAATATGGTAACCTAGCCATATAATGTGGCCATTTATCCCTATAAATATATGATCTATGCTTGTGTAGGGGCTAGTGTTGATCCAACCTATCCATTAGGGCCACCTCCTTGTACATGTACTTGTACCTATGGACCCCCACCAACTAGGTCCACATCCATGGGTTACCTAACCTCATCATCCCATCCAAAATATACAACTACATATATGACCTAATATGATGTTGTATAGCCATTTATAAAACAATCATCATCAATCTCTACTCTAATGATTAGCTCCTCACGATCAAGAACCACCTCCACTAACTATGGCACTAGAAGAAAAAAATTGACATCTTCTTGTTTATAGCTCAATAATAGACCTAAAATCCACCATACCATGCTAAACTACCTAAAAAATCTATCAACAAGGATGATCTCAATCTCACCCTCTCCTCCCAAAAATCCACCTATAATTCTGCATTGACAAAATATGTAAATTATAATGGGCCCACCTCAGAAAGCTAACATATAGCCTCCAAACTACATTTATAACTACCAAGGCCTCCAACACTTCTTTGAACCAATAAATATCCTTCATGCCTCCTTGATCTCCTATGAGTGTGTAATCACTCCTCCACCTCATGAAACCTTGAATTCCATATGGGTGTATCCCTCCCATGGTAGCCCCATTAGTCTCAAGACCTAGATATACTCATAGGCCAAATAATTAAGCACAAACCCCATGCTAATGTCATATCTTTGATGAGCTTAGAACCCCAATATCTCCCTATAAATCTATACCAATAAAAACTAGTGCCCACCCAAAAAAATGTTTAACCAAGAAACATCTCCACCAGAACCCCCATTAATAAATATGAAAACCATCCACTACTTGAATCTATAAATTTAAAGTAAGAGATTTCCATCATCATCATTATATGTCATCAACCACATATCATATTTATCCCTCTAATACAATGGCTTGTAACTAAAGCTACTAGCATGTCACCTGCTGAGGGCTTGATCCTCACCATAAATGAGCTTCATATGATCATCTATCTCCTCACTCTCAATATGATTTATCAAATCCCTCTGAATGGGAATCTATGTAATCTTATATACATTCTCTATTAGGATGGTCATCTCACTCATTAATAAGATAAAAGTGTTCATGGTTGGGTCCCATCTCTCAATGAGGGCCATGATCATCATTGTATTTTGTATCATGTTTTAGAAGTGTATCATCACACTAAGGCCAACCTCCTCCATGTGCATCTAATCATCATCAATCATCCCTTGATGTATCACTGTAAAGATACAAGGGACCTAGTCTTGTATCTGAATATGATCTTATGCCTATAAAATTTGTTAGAAAACATACTTAGCAATCTATTTAACTACTTTGCCTATGAAAAAATTCCTTTTATCTCATCCACCCTACCTAATAACACCTATTCACCCCATATAAACTACATCAACCCTTTCTTAAATCTACCTAACACCCAAGATAAACTCTATCAACATATATTTTTGCTACCCTTATCATTCCCAAACATTCTAATTTAACTTTATCATTAACCTTTATATCAAAAATACTAACCTTCATATTTTATCAAAACATAATTACCCTTAACCCATTTTTCTTAACCTTTTATCCACAACACCTAACCCTTTGATCGACCACCGATGGTCACTACAACCATCGATGGTTAGCTAGCCATTTATACTATGGTTTTTAATTATCGACGATCAACTATTACCATTGATGATTGGGTACGACCTTTGATAGTCACTATGTGTGATAACCAGTGGAAAATACCCAACCCTACATACCCAAACCCATCAAACCACCCCTTTTTTTAACAACTAATTAAAATAAATATGCTCTTTACCCTAACCCAAAATTACTTACCTTCCTAATTTTACTTTTTACCTACAAAATTCAACCAAAACACACCAAAACCTAAAAATTAGGGCAAACCCTTAAACCCTCCCAAAATCATAAACAAATTAATAAAATTAAACTAATAAATGACCAAATAAACTTAACCTAATAATTTAAGATAACACTTACCTTATTCCTTGACTATTATTGAGGTATAACCCTAGCTCTCACTACTTGGCCATGTCTTTGTTTGCCCTGCATCATCAATCCCACACTAGCTCAACACATGACCCCAATCAACCAATCATCAACACCCTCATAAAAAATGCCAAAGTCACTAGTACATGAAATTTATATAGTCAAATGCAAATAGTGAAAATGGTTTCTATTTTCACTTTTTTGTCCTCTATAGTTTTAGGATTTCCCCCTGACCATCGATGGTCAAGGTGACCACAAAAGGTCAAGTTTGGGACCCTTGACCATCAATGGTCAAGAAACCCACTTTCAACATTTTGGCACTAACACCTTCATGCCACCTTTTTAAAGAGTACCCTTCTCCAGCAAACTAAAACCAACCTTCAGAGAACACCCTATCCAACCAACCAACCATCCAATCACATATACCTTGATGTTGGCCATTTTTGGCTTGAACTATCACATATTTTGAAATTACCTTACTTTGGTCATTTTGACCATACTGACCAACCTTGCCATGTTGAACATTTGAATTTGAACCACCTACTATACACCAAACCTTTTGTGTTTTTCATGAGAGCACTTCCAACCTTAGATACCCATAAAATGACTAACCTTGTCTAGGAGACTTCATAGGAATAACTTGATCATCTATGCCTAACACTATGGCCCATTTACCTTATCACCAATCATTCAAGAATAAACCTTATCTTTACAAACTAGGACAACTTACTCTATATGAGATCTTGGATATCATACTTAGTGACATTTTGTGTACATGTTTGTGCTTCAAATGCCTGACCACCATTATCACCAACCTCGTAACTCACCATAACCACTTATCAAACCCATACCTAATTTGATTTCACCTCATCAAATCCTATTTTAAGGTGGAACACCTCATCCCATACTCAAGGAAATTAGACCTATGACCCATAATCCATTTTTATTTTACATCTTACTAACACAAATTATATAACAAAAAGGGGCAAAATGTAGACACTATTATTTTTCACACTGTAGTTCTAAATGTCAAAACATCCTTGGAGCCCCTTAGGACCAATTTGACCCTTTAACCCCTAACCAAACCTAACCATGGTCACTTTGACCAAATAACCAAATCCACCCTTTTTCCTAACTTAACCTTTGACACACAACCATCAATAGTCAAAGTGACCATCGATGGTCACCCTAATCACTAATAGTTAGGTCCCTTCCCCATCACTTGAATAAACACAACACTAGCTATATACAAGGTAACATGGTAATATTTAATACATTCACCTTACCCAGTGCTAACACATCATGATGCATCAAAATAATCAACCTAAACCTCCTATGGAACCTTCTACCTCCATCTCTCTTTGCCTATAAAAGGAGGGGAGTAGGAGGTGAATGGGGATTAAGAATCAAGCATCCTAGCACACATGTAATCAATATATAAACCAACAAGTTTTCCTTACAAAAATTTAATAACTAAAATAGAGACCTGAACCTTTGCCAAAATTTATCTTGAGGAAAAATACCGTTACTCTACCAAAATTTCTCTAGGATCATTCATCTACCATCAAGTAATAAACCAAGTATATTATTTAGTTTAGGTTTTGTTTATTTGGTTTCTAAATTCCTTGTCTAAATTAAACCTTTCAGTATCATATCTCTTAACCCCCTCGCCTTAACCAAAAACCCAAAATAATCACTAACCCCTTTTTTAACCTGAACCAAACCCTTTTCTAAACACCTTTAAGACCTAGAACAACTATTGGTGGTCACCCTGACCATCGTCAATCACCATCAACCACTAAAAATCACCCAATCACTAATGGTCATTATAACCACCAATGAATACAATAACCATTTGATAGTCACTATGGTAAGATATAATAAAAATTTATTTCTACTTATTTATCCTTAGCCAAATCCCATTGTCTATGTCCCTATCTATTCACATAGACCTAGCCTATTTTCTTGACTTGACTTGACCTATTTAGTATTAGTATTGACATGCTATTTTCTATAGTTAGTTTATTTCCTTTATGAAGCATTTATTTTTAGTATTTTCTATAATTGTATGCAAGTACTTTAACTTCATTTATTTCAACTTAACTATTTTAAGAGTGTGGATTAACAACCTCCTAGTAAGTTCACACTTCTTGGATCTCATTCGTGCTAGGAAATCCACCTTGATACCTATCTAACAACCCCTTTGCATGAATGATTTCTTATCTACAGGTCATTCTTCCTAAGATAAAGAGGAGCTCTTCATAATCATCTAGATCATGTATGCACAAATAAATAAGTTCTTCTACCACACCCTTATTACTAGTTTCTTACTTCTTATTAAAATAGAAATAAGCTAAAATTGAGAGAAACACACATCCTCCTCCTCTAACATATGGTCATCAAATAAATGGTATTATTGATAAAATATAAGCACATCAAAATCATGTGTTATGATCAAATGTAATGACAATGAGATCATTGATGATGATTTAGATATGCATGTACTCTTTATTAAAACTTATATCAACAAAAACCCCATACATAGTGTCATGACTAACAATGGGTCAAGTGGAAACATATATATATTATGACAATTATTCATAGTCTTGGGTACACATAACAAGATTTACAAGATACATCAAAAAATTTAAAGCACTTGATAAACATATTCATAATAATCTTGGGCATATAGTGATACCTCTTTAGGTGGGTTCAATCATAATGGATACTAAATTCTTATTATTATCAAGCACATGGGTTTTTGACATGTTATTAGGATGCATTTGGATACAAAATATTCATTTATTTCCATCTAAATTACATCAATATCTAAAAAATATAAAGTGTAATTAGGTGGTCAATGTTTTAGGTATTTGATATGAATATAATATATAGTGATTAGTATCTCATCCTCTTCCCCCAATAATACCATAGTTGGTTATTGAATGTATTTAGGAGTGTAGTGTAAATATAATTATTACACTTGTGTAGGATATTTCTATGAACTTCACATCAAAGAGTTATTAAATGCTCAAATATTACATTCATCCTCTACAATGCATCCTAATGAAGTACCATAGATAGTTAAGTGTATTCCATAGTGAACATAGGTAATGAAACCTTATCTTATTATACATCATACTACACCATGTTTTGTACCCTATAAAGTTACACATCCTACATACGATTTTGTAAGTAGTAACCTAGAAAATTACATTACAACACTAGATTCCTTTTTAGATTATGATCATCTCCATGCATCACTTTTCATTCACATAAAGTCACCCTCCCATTATATGATACATTCACAAAATATGGTCCTCCCATTTATGGTATTATTGTGTAGTTTATTTTACATTATACACACATTCAAATACTTTTTAAAAAAAATCAAGTATTTTAAAAATAGAAAAAAAAATAATCATTTCAAAACCATAAAAAAAATTCAAAATTCAAAAATTAAAATATTTCAAAAATACAAAAATATAAAAAATATAAAAACATTCAAAATACCCTAAAAATTAGGAATTTAGCATGACATGAGTTGATACCTTACTTTTTTACATATATTATTTATCACATGTTTGGTAGATATAATATTATTTTTAATACACACATATATTTTATGAGGTATATGAGTGTGATGTAGGACACACATATTATACATTGATTTTATCTGCATGAAATACAATTATCTACAACTATCCCATCTCAATAGATCTATATTTGGAGAAGGTTAATCAAATAGAGCCCATGATACTTAACTTTTAGGTAGTGACCAATAGATTTGTAGGTCTAGAAGAGGGTTCATATGTCATAAATGCAAGGAAGAAAGAGTTCCAAATCCTAAGCTTGTGGCACAAGGAAATATCTCTAACTAGACTTCTATGAAAGTAAATTATTAAAAATAATAAATATATATAGTTGTGTAAGTAAATTAATTTAAAATAAAGAGAAGGGTTAGAATGATAAAAAATGGTAAGGTTATGTGGTCAATAAATAAGGGTCTAGGCAACCTAAAATAGGATATGAAAAATCTAATAAATCTTATAGTTACACCAACTTTTTTGATATAGAGATAACCTATATAAATATACACACATTCATTCACTAATCAATAAGATACATTTATCTACTGAGTAAATAGAAGAAATATTATAAGGTTATAAATACCTACCTTGGAGTGGACCCATTGAACATAATTACCCCCATTGGTTAATAGTTATTTACAAGAGATTGTTGTGTATGTGAAGACATAAAATGGCTGGTATAATACCTAATAATAATAAAAATGACTCCTATTAAATCTCCATCACTTACATAATAAAATCTTATTCAAGGCAATATTATAGGCCTAATTCTTCCAAATATGACTTAGGTCAGAATTGTAAGTGAAATTAAAGTGAATAGAGTGTATATGATATGTTTGGAATGAAATACGACCCATAAATATAATTTTATATTACCTAAAACCAACACTAATCTCTAATCTAATGGTATAGGCTAGGTCTATATAGTTAAGAGATTTTGACAACACTAAATGACATTATCTAGGCTGATATATTATGAATATTAGAAAACATGCTTAGAACTACATCAATCTAGTCGATAGAGTACAATAAGGGAAAATGTGATAAACATATGAAATAATTTTATCTCATGCCATATGATATAGGGATATTGACATAACTACATGAGGATAAGATGGAAGGAGGTAGGTGGTATACCAATATGAGGAAGTTGAAATAGTGGTATGAATGATATGATCATGACATAGATAATGACATCTCTCTCAAGGAACCACAATATTACCCACATAATTCTCATTTTACCCTTTAATGTTTACACTTATGGATATTTATGCTTATAACAAACCCACTGGGTTTTACCAAAATATAAAAATAATATATTTTTTAATTTAATTACACATATTCAACATATAGATTTCACGGTGCACGCGTCCTTGAGCTAAAACTAGGGTTTGAAATCTTTCACATGTCTGTCCATCGTAGCCACAACAAAGGGTGCACGGAGGGACTTCCAAGCGCAGTTAGCATAGAGAGGGGTGGAGGTGTTGGAGTTTGACCCCGTGACCCTGTGCGTGGTGATGGAGTATTGTTGCCATGACTAGGGGTTTTTGTTAGTTTTTTGGGAATGCTTGATTTAGGGTTCCTGTTGAAGGCCACCCCTATAGAGGTGTGGCTGTGGAAGATGATGGCTGGGAAAATAGACCCAAGGGAAATCTCCTTCACTCAGAATCTGTCTAACAACCTACCCCTCATGGTTTTATACAAATATGGTAGGATATACATGGACATCATCATCATAATCCTGAGGCAGCTGTTGAAGCTGTGGAAAGTAATCGGGGTGCAAAACATGGATCTTGAAAGTGGGGTGTGGAACCAGTTGAATAATGTAGTTTTGGTCTTTGACAAGGGGCATCCACTGGTGTAATGATGCCAGGGTTGTGGGTAGTGCAATTTTAGAGTTTGATGGTGTGGTAGAGTATGGCCTTTCTCTTGACATGGCTACGGCCATCATTATTTTAGATCTGACGATGTCTCCATCAAATCAAAGGGGCAGAGAACCAAAGGTATTTTTCAAAAATTTTATGTCTCAGTAAATGCTTGTGTGTCGTTATTGTTTATTGCAATGGCAACTTGCATTGTTGGTGAGGGCAAAATGATAAAGATATATATATTAACATTCTTTACCCTATGTTGTAAGTTCTTTGAGGTTTCAGGTCCTTATAAAACTTGGGTACTTTTATTGGACTATGTTTGTGGTTTCAGGTCCCTGTAAAACCTAATTTTGATACTACTCTTTAGCAGGTCTCAAGATTGCTTTTCCTGGTGGTTGTTAATGCTTTATTTTTCTTGATTTTGTTAAAGGGTTTTGGGGTCCCTTCAAAACCTGCTTTTACCATAATCTAAAACATATAGATTTCACTAAAAGAAACCTAATAGTGGTCTTTAATTAAATATATTAATTTAGTTAATCAATAGGTTTATAGATAATCCACTTAGTTAAGTATTACCATGGATAGGTATAGAAATCATGAACAATACTTAAAAACCAACAAATACTATATATAATAATAAATTAAATAATACAAATTCAGCCATGGTTGATACAACGTTACAACCAATTTTCTAGAAGTATAATGTATAAATGTTACATTTTTTTAGTAATACATAATAATATCTCAAATGATAAAACATGATATAAATATCCATGGAGCAGTGTCTCCATGACTCAAGTATCAATTTGTAATCTCAAGTGTAGTCTCAAGTATTGTACTCCAAAAAAGAGGGAGAGCATCATCCGAGCACTTTTCCATACCAAACATGGAACATAAATCCACCATACTATATACAAAATAAGGGGATGACCCTCCCTTCATGGAAGGGTAGATAATGAAGATGTGGGAATCCAAAGCAACAAACTAGAACTAGTGTGTTTAAGATATCTAATACATAATGTTTAAAATAAAGAAGTCCATTATAATATGATATTACGAAAATATGAAAACCCTATCAACATATGAAATGACAATGTTTATCAAAAATTATTTTGGCCAAAGTTTCAATAATAAATGATCCCTAAGATCCGTCAAATTCTCACACACCACTCGATTGAATTACACCTCATCTTGTATTAATGGCACTAATTAAGCAATTGAAATCTATCCACTACTTTATTAGGGTCATGAATGTAAGATTAAATAAAAATATATAATAGTATAAAAGAAAATAGATTCATTCATATATTTTAATTTATCTAATAATAAAATTCATGATAAGTTTATAAATATCTAATATATTCATTTAGTCCATCAAATGAATATGTAATGAATCTAAAATTCATCTAGTTTATTACAAATAATAATCGAAATCCAAAGACAATCCTCAATATAACATACCATCTATGTAATGATTATCTAGACTACCAATTACTTAACCACCAAGTAACTTAAAATGTTATTTCTCCACAAAACAAAATTATATCACATGCTTAATAAATTATTCTTATTCCACATATAACAAAAGCTAGTCAAAAACATCATAAATGCTTTATATTTAAACTCTTAAATAATGTATCTTAATGCTTTTATAAAAACATTAAATTATATAACAAGCATCCATTTACATACTATAAGGTAATAATGTTTTCAAGCACTATACTATTGTACATATGTATACATATATACATAAATGGTGAATCAATTCAAATTTATGACACAGTCCATAGTTGTATATATTTTACCATGCAGTTGTGGACTATGTCATAAATTTGAATTGATTCACCATTTATTAAATATGTATACATATGCATAATAGTATAGTTCTTGAAAACATTATTACCTTATAGTGTGTAAATGGATGCTTGTTATATATTTTAATGTTTGTCTAAAAGCATTAAGATACATTATTTAAGAGTTTAAATATAAAGCATTTATGATGTTTTGGACTAGATTTTGTTATATGTGGAATATATATATATATATATATATATATATATATATATATATATATATATATATATATATATATATGTATGTATATATATATATATGTGTGTATATATATATATATGTATATATATGTATATATATATATATGTATATATATATATATATGTATAATGTATATATATATGTGTGTGTGTGTGTGTATATGTATATATATATATATATATATATATATGTATATACATATGTATGTATATATATATATGTATATCTATATGTATATATGTATATATATATATATATATATATATATGTATATATATATATATGTATATATATGTATATATATACATATACATATATATATACATACATATATATATATACATACATATATATATGTATGTGTGTATATATATATATATATATATATATATAGACACACACACACACACACCCATGACCCTTTTATTAAACTAGATAAATCCAAATACACTAATAAATGACACATACAAAATTTCATACATAATGAATATTTCATACCAAAACCTTTGAATCAGTTTACATAATTCCATCAAATAAATGGATATTAAGAACACATAATCAAATATATATACTCAATCAATTAGACACAATTTGAGAAATTTTTTTATAACAACACAAAATTTTCCAATTCAAACTTATACAATTTTATGAATAACATTGTATACCCATTTTTCTATTGACTAAGTAAAACTTATTACACAAATACAAACTAGTCCAAGTATTCAACAATATACGAAGTCATAAATAATTGAGTTCATAACCGACATAAAATAAATATAATGACATCTTAACTTAGGCATAAAATTTTTATCATAAAAATAGTTTTGAGTTCAAACAATAGTTCATTCTCTCACCTACCCATACCCAAGTTTAATAGTTTAACCATTTAGTTTCCAAACCAAAATAAGAGTAAGTATACATATTAGGGCCTCTATTATAAGTCATTCATTTATATTAAGATCATAATATAAAAATGTATGAATTCATTTGAATTTTAATCAACTAATTTTCATTCAAATGAACATGTCTAGTTCTTCCTTTAGGCATCCTACATACATACTTAATAAATCCATACAATTTCCATCAAAAAACCTTATACATCCTAAATTTTATATATATATATATATATACGTATATATATATATATACATATATATATACATATATATATATATACATATATATATATATACACACACACACATATATATATATATACATACATACATACATACATACATATATATATATATATATATATCAATTTAGACCAAGTATATACATATATGTGTGCATATATATCTATATCAACACAATCAATTTTGTATAAATATTTCATTCATCTAACCCAAAATCCAAATAGATGTAAACATAATTGAACCCATAAAATGTTCAAAGTTTTAATCCATTTTCTAAACACCCAAAATGAGTATATATCAATTTGATTTGAACCAAATAATTTGAACCACAATGTATATACCGATTAAGAATAGATTTCCATTATTGAATAGTGTTTTCAAGCTGAGAGAGGAGTATAGGATAGGATTTCATAGAAGCCTAAAATAATCATGGAAAATTCTATGACTTTACCCAAAATCCTTAGGTTACCTTGAATTGATTGTGGGGTTCTATGGAGGCTGAGCCTTTTATAGAGCCCTACATACAACCCATTATTATATGTTTCAAAACAATGAAAACCCAGTAACCAAAGATTAATGAAAACCCATTCAATATTTCATATAATAATTTAATTACAAAACCTACCTGGTAAACGTATGAATGCCAAATAAAGTTGAATAATTCCATTCTTGCTACACTTATTCACACCTTATTCTCCTTATATCTCTTACTCTCTATATGTCATGAGCCATCCCATTAACATCCCCCATTCTCTTCTTTTTATTCTTTTCCATCAACCTACTCAACTTCCACTTCTCCACCATTAATGGTAGGCTAAAGTGGCTCAAAAATATGCATGCCTGAATAGCTCAACCAAATCCATAGTCTACCACCATGAAAACACAACCAAATACATGATTCTATCCAAAATGATGCTTAACTAATGTCAAAATATGATAATAAACCCTAATAATCTTGAGCCTTCTATTAAATTCCTTACAAAAATCATTTTCTATCTTTTATAAAATTTGCATGACAATGAATTAAACAATCAATCATCAACCAACTAAAGTATAAGTCACATAATCCCCAATGTTTCTATAGACACTATAAAACCACACATAGTGTTTCTAGATGTCAAAACATCCTTAGATTAGACCATTACCTAGCCTTTGACCATGTACCTAAGTCAAGTTAGCTAAGTAGCTAATCCAAATCACTAACCTACCCTTTTTACCCAACTTGACCTTTGACACTCAACCACTGATGGTCACCCTAACTACCAATGGTTAGGTCTCTACTATCTAACCACTCAAACTCAATCTTTGTGCAAACCTAAACACGTCACAATTTAATTCATGTAGTGAGCAATGCATTAAGAATTTAATTTGTGTAACAAGTTTCATCCCTTCCAGAACCTACATCTTCATCTTTTTCACCTATAAAAAGAGAGGAATAGGAGATGAAAAGGGATCAATACATCTATCCATCTTAGAGCTCATCAATCAGGTAATCAATTTATCAACCAACATCAAGAACTTATTTTTAGGTCTTCCCTTCAATAATTCAGTAGCTACAATAAAGACATGAACCTCTAGTAAAATTATTCTTTAGGCAAAAGTATTGTTACTCTACCAAAACCACTTGGGATCAATTACCAACTATAAAAAAACTAGCTAAATATATATTTGGTTTTCAAGTTTTGATTATTTTCCCCCTAAATTAGTCCCTCTTACATCATATTTTCTGACTTCTCATCCCTAAATAGACTTCCAACAATTTAATGACCCCATTTTCAACCTAAACTAGACTCATTTTTGAACATCTTCAATACCCAAAGCAACTGTCGATGGTCACCTTCAACTGTCGATGGTCACCCAACCACTAATGGTCACCTTAACCACTAATAGACACCCTGACTACCGATGGTCATTATGCTAGGAAATGACAAAAAATTATTTCCATCTACTTACCCTCAACCAAATTCCACTTTTAGTCTTCTTTCCTATTCACAGGATTCACACCTATTTTCTAAACCCAACCTGACCTTTTTAGCATTAGTATTGACCTACTTATTTATATAATTAATCTATTTCTTTGATCAAGCATTTATTTCTTCTTTCATTCCTTTTCAATATTTTCTATCATTTAATGTAAGTAATTTATCTTTATTTCTTTTAACTTAACTATTTTAAGAGTGTGGATTGATAACCTCCTACTAAGCTCATGCTTCTTGGATCTAGATCACGCTAGGCAATCCACTTTGCTATCCATCTAATAACCCCTTTATATTAGTGATTTCTTATCTACAGGTCATTCTTCCCAAGACAAAGAGGAGATCTTCACAATCATCTAGATCACATGCACATAAAAAATAGGTTCTTCTACCACACCCATAATTAGTTTCTTACTTCTTCCTTTCTGATAAATTAAATTGAAATTGAGACAAATATTTTGGCATGCCTAGTGGGACATATTAGTATATAGGTTCCCTTTTTATCCCTTATTCTATGCTCATATAAAGAAATCAAAATTTATTTTGGGTATAAAATAAACCTTGCATACATTGATTTCTTTCATGTTTAGTTCATGTAGTTAAAATTAAAGGATAAGTAACTCAATCATAGCTTCACTTCTTTATCACACACCATAACAAACCACTTAAATCAATCAAAAAATCATAACACTTGACATATGGCATGACTGGGGTTTCATCTCCTAGTAGATCATCTTCACCCTTTGGCTATCTTAATTTGAGGTCATTACCAAGAAGAGAACCCAAAATTCAACTCTCTGGTTGAGTCAAAACTCTAAAAATTGGTATATACTAGCTAAGCACCTGACACCCTTATCATTATAGTGTGTGAAGTGAGGGGATAGACCCCAATACCAAGCCACATATTGATTTCCAACACATTATTTTTAGATCCTTAAACACCTAAAACCAACCATAGACTTCCTTTCTAGTACCTATTCTACAAACAAAGTTCTTCTTCGCACTTTCCAACTAAGACATAAGCCAAAAGTGAGATAAAAGGTATTCTAATATTTGAAATGCACTCTAGTGTATTTTTTTAATTACCTTTATATCTTTTTCTTTTTTTACTTTGTGTTTGAGTTATGAGATTTTTATTATTTATTTATATTTCTCACATGGTCTTTACTAGATAATATTTGAGGAATCAAACTAACCAAGAGTCACATTCCACTTCTTCTTCCTCCATGGAGTATACCTAAAGTGTTGAGGGTTATCGCCATCCTTCTACTCCCCTTACCATGCCTCATATAGTTGTCTAAGGTGATGTGGATTTCATCACTTTTCTTGATAATAACCCCATAGCTTTCCAACATTACCTCAACACCTTATCTCACTGCACCCCTACTTTGGTTCCTCCTAGTGATCCACCCTATGGGATGCCTCCTCATCTTATGGTTTCCACTACCTCTACCAAAATTATGATATCTCAAACATCTTCATCCACTAATAACCCATCCACTACCTCAACCCAAACTCAATCAAACAACCCAACCAATAGCCAAACACCCCCTACACCAACCAACAACTCCTCCAACATAGGGGTAACATCACCTTTTGTTACCCATACTCCATTGACCATGAGGGTATATTCTACTCATATTGCCACTATTCCCCTTATCACTACCAACCCACCAATATCCACCCCACTTCAAAATGTGGTGCTTTCCATACCTTCTACCCTTCCACCTATCAATACCAAAGTTACCACTCACCCCTAACCAATTAACCCATCCATACCTCCAACCCAATCCATATCAATTCCCTAATCTACCAATCTAATCATACCTCCAAACCAGCCCACATCAACTCCTCAACAAATACCTATGACATTCTACCCCTACTATATTCCTAATACACAAGAATACATAGCTCCATCTTATACCCAACCTCTTGTGCCCATTAACCCTTATGTGGAATCATCCTAACCCTTAATGACCACATACCAACATATGGCATCTTCTCAAACCTATACTAGTTATCCATTTATTACATCCATCAAAATGCAACAAAATTTATCATATAATTATAGAACTCCCCAACCCCAAATAGATTTGTTTATCCTATTGATGGACAAAATGACCAACCTAGAGTCATCTATCTCCAAGGCTCACAAACTCTTATCTTATGACCAAATCTATAATGAACTTATTAACCCATTCATCCCTATCTGACCTTTCCCTCCTTAATAGTAAATACCCAAATTTTCTATGTTCCAAAGGAAGGAAGACCCCTAACAAAACCTAAGAATATTTTGGAATTCTTGCTACTTGATTGCCTAGGATGATGCTCTTCTAGTTCACACCTTTCTTATGTATTTATCTAGAAAAAAATTAGATTGGCATATTGATCTCACTAATCACTCCATCCTTAAATTCTACAAACTTTACCAAACTTTTTTAGACCACTTTTTGATTAATATATATAAGAAGGTCTCCATCACTGACCTCTAATCCATTAGGCAATTTGATGATGAATCAATTGCTGATTTTGTAGCTCGATGGAGAGGTCTTATCAACCAACTCTCTTTCTCTTTTTCATAACTCAATTTAATTTAACTTTTATCTCAATCTTGTGCCAAAAAAATCACCCCTAATTTATAGGTAAAAACCTTTAGAGCTTTTGATGAGACTTTCACTATGGCATGAAAACTAGAAATCAAAACCATCAATGAGGGGAAGTTAAAACTAAGAAATAAAAACTCTAGATTTAGATCTAATGACCATTCCCCATACAAAACTACCAATCAATATAACTACCCTAAAACCAAACCAAAGGTATCCATAAACATGGTTGTCCTTAAAAACATCCCACCTTCGATTGTCAACCAACCAAACCAAACCAACTCCTCTAACTCCTCCAATCAATAAACCTAAAATCAAAATCAGGATAACCCAAAATAATACACTCCATTAGGGTGTCATATGCTTTAGTTTTTGACAAGTTTCTCAAATCTTACATCATACAACTTCCCCCTATCAAACCTCCCCAATAATTTGATGGTTCTTGCCCTATCCCTGATTGGTACAATGAGAATAATCTATGTGCATTCCACTAGGTAATTAGACATGACATTACTAGGTGGAACAACTTCAATTCCATTGTTTAAACCTTGATTAATAGATGATAACTTGCATTATATAATCCCAATGCACCCTTGAATCAGTCACTCAAGATCTTTTGACAACCTTTTCCCAATCAAGCCCCCTATACCAACCATGATGACAACAAATCAAAATCATCTCACACCCATGAGGTCAATATGGTCAATGTAATTATTATTTAATCTATCATTAAGGAAATAACTACCTCAACCATCCCTCACTCCACTCTACTTATTGAAGTGGTGGAATCACCCTCCATTCTTTTGGATACCCAAATAAAGGAAGTAACCACCTCTTCTCCTTCACTTGATGAGATAATGGATTTACCCACCTCTCTTTTGATATAAATATGAAAGGAGACAATCATTTCCATCACACATTCCTCCCCCATGATGGAATCACCCACTCTCTCTTTAGAAACCATTCCACAAGGAGAGATCACCTTACCCACTCCCTCCATGGAGGAAACATCCTCCTAAATATTAGAACCTTTACTCAAGGACAAGGGTGAAGAAACCATTTCCTTACCTCAAATTATTGGCCTAATATTTGAATATGATGCACAATTAACCAAACTAATTTATAAACCCTTTTATATATTGGTCCAAAGCCTAGAATTATCCTCTTAACCTAATTTGGATTAAGCCACCTTTTAGCACCATCTCGGGCTCTCCTATCAAAATAATTATGAACCTTCAACCTCACTTTCATGTACCATTAAACCTATCATCACCTCAATCCCTTCATCAAACATTGCTCCCTCCAAAACTATATAAGAACCATCTAAACCACCTCTATCCAAAATAATCAAATCAACTTACACCTCTTTAATCAAACCTATCAAGAACCCAGGGAAATTTCCTACTCCTAGCCTTACCCACCAATACTTGAAGTTGGACTTAACCCCATCTACTCCAATAAATAAAACCTTAACAAAACCAACTAAGAAGGTGGAGCCAACCAAACTCTAACCTAGAACTAGAACTGTACCACTCCCTTCTCTCTTACCTTCTATCTTGGGACCCCATCCTTCTTACATCTTAGGAGTTAATCCTTTTATCAAGAAGATGAACCCTCTAAAAATACCCAAAATAAACTTCTTCATTTTATTCTACCTTTACCTACCCCCTCCAAAACATAAAAATCCCCATCATTTTTAGATGAACTATCCACCTATACCTACCCTCCTATGTCCAAACCTTCATCATCTCAATCATCCACCTCTAAAACATTCACCTTCAAACCTTCCACCTTAAAAACAACCAACCCCAAGTAACCCCAACCAAAACCACCTACTAAAACCATTATACCACCCATAACTTCCATGGTGAAGCCTACTTCTAAGGAGGCTCCCACCCCAAAAACCAAAATCCCATCACCCTTAACACTTTTGCTTGAATATTATTTGACCATTTTGAAAATGTTGTTACAAACTTTCTCCTTAAACCTAAAACTTGTCAAACCCTTTTACCCTTCAATTCCCACCTTAAAACCAACTAACACCACACAACCCCAACCAGACCCACCTACCAAAACCATTATACCACCCAAAAATTCCATGGTGAAGCCTACTTCTAAGAAGCCTCCTAGCCCAAAAACCAAAATCTCATCACCCATAAAACATTTTATCAAAATTATTCAACCATTTTACAAAATTTATTACAAACTTCCTCCTTAAACCTAAAACCTATCAAAACCTTTGACCCTTCAATTCCTAAACCATCTTAGTTCAATGATAGTTTAATCTGTTCATACCACATGACACCTAGACATGACATAGAAAACTTAAAATCTCTCCAAGAACTTATCCATAACTTATGGGATGAGGATGATCTATTATCCAATGAACCTTTCTCAAGTACATTATCAACCCAACCCCAAAATGGACCTATCAAACACTTACCCACTCACACACTCTCATCTAGGAATAAGGAGGAATCGAAGAAACCTTATAGCCTAAAACTTCCTCTCATCCACACTATCCATATGGTCACTTGATATCAAGCCCAACAAAAGGACAAGGGAAAGGAAAAATTGTCTATTCCATGGACATATCCTTCCACCCCTCAACCTTCCAACCAAACTCAAGTGCCTCCACCTTCACCTTCACCTTCACCTTCACCAAAACCTAGAATATCCATTTTGGGTGCCTTTCCCTCCAACCCTTATAAATCTATCCAGCGAGTCATTCTAAAATATCTTCACTAGATACCAGTGAATATGAGCCTATACTAATTGATCAACACCTCACCTCATCACCACTAAGCATTGATATAGGTCCTATAATCCATAGGGGTTAAATCCAAAGAACCTCAACCTCTTGTAACCTTTACTAGATCTCTTTAATATTTTACCCTTATCACATTCAAGGATTTATAAATACCTTCTATTCATCCTAAAGATCCTGATCCTCCTCTCTTCATCATGGCATATATCAATCAAACCCACATCAAAATGGTGATGATTTATGGAGGAGATAGTATTAATATTATATTCTCTCATGCTTATGACCAACTACAATTTAAAAAGAATATCATATCAAAAACCATAGTGGTCCTCCATTCCTTTAATGATACTATGGCCATAATCTTGGGGATAGTTGTCCTCCACATTTGGTTGGGGATTTACATGATTGAATAGCTATTCTACATCATATAAGGTTAATTCTAATATAATGTCTTACTTTTATTCCCTTGGATCTACTCCATGACTTATGCCCCATCCACCTTGCATCGATATGTCAAGTTTGAACATGAGGGTTAGGTCATCACTATACAAGATGACCCTAGTCTTTGTGTATCTTGTAACATGACATATTGACCCAAAAATGTTCTTATTCCTCATTCATCCACCTCACCACCAACCAAAAATAACTCCACCCCTACCATCAATGAATCTTCAAATATCTCATCTATTTCTTATTTTTAGATCCGCATAGAGGACCCCTTAGAACCTACATTCTAACATATCTCACTAGGAGACTATCATCTTTTGGCCTTGTATGTTTTCCCTACTCCTCAAGAGTATTGGAATCTTTACCATGATCCTAGTTATGATCCTATATCATATTATCATTCCTTTGAGGCTTCCCAACCACCAAACTAGTTTCATCTATGGGGGACTTGATCATCCCCTTCTCACTTCCTCTACCACCTCTTCTACTTGACCATTTACCTCTAATTTCTCCTATTTAGACAAACTAGAATTTGGTAAATTATACCTTCACTAGTGTACCTAGAATGGATTTGTCCTTAGCCATTATGAACATGGAACCCATGAGTTACCTTTGATAAAAACCCAAAAACCTTATGAGTTATTTGGCCTTGGGTTTATTACACCCAAAGAACCCACTAATTCACCCAAACCCATCGCCACCATCAAGGAAGACATCCCATCCTCACCAACCCTATAAATTTTGAGGTATAAATATTTTGAAACCATCCTATCTAACTTTTCTTAGTCAATATCATTAGTTTGGGTCCCTTAACCTATCATAAGGGTGGCTAAACTAAAATATTTCTTCAAATTCATCTTGAAATGGTAACAAATGATTCTCCTTCCATCCACACCATCCAACATCAAGACAATGATTCCATTCTCACCTATCTTGGTGCATGGGATTCTTACATCCATAAATCCCTTCCTCTTGAGAACTAAACCATGTTAAACAAATCCACTATCGATGTCAACTTGGGTACTCAGGATAACCCTCACTTTGTAAGGATTAGTCAATCCTTAGATTCCTCAAAGAAATAAGATTATCCTTCCTTCCTTCATGACAAAAACATAGAATTTGCATGGTCCTATTATGATATGCCTAAATTGATCCTTCTATAGCTCTCCAAAACTTTGTAATCCACTCCGACACTAAGCCTATTAGGTAAAAACTTCATAGGATGTACCCTTACATCGCCATTCTAGTAAAAGAAGAGATTCATCACCTCTTGTCTATCAATTTCATTCAATCCATTAACTATCCCAAATGGGTTTCCAATATCATACCCATCACCAAACTCATAGGGGGACTTCACATTTGTATTTAATTTCATGACCTCAACCTTGTTTGTCGAAAGTATGACTTCCCTCTACCTATAATTAACCAATTTGTTGATCTTACAATTGGCTATGAGATGTTATATATCATGGATGGTTTCTCAAGATATAATTAGATCTTGATTTCCCCTAAGGATTTGCATAAGACTTCCTTCATCACCCCTTAGGGAACCTTCTATTATAGGGTCATGCTATTTGTTTTGAAGAACACTGGAGCAACCTACTAGCATGTGATGACCTACATATTTTATGATCTCATCCACAAAATATTAGAGGACTATATAGATGATCTCCATGGGAAATCCAAATATCTCAAATAAAATCTAGAAGTTCTCAAAATTATCTTTGAGCATCTAATCCATTTCCATGTCTGACTCAACCCCAATAAATGTATTTTTGGGGTTTTATTGGAAAGCTTCTTAGATTTATCATCTCTCTTTGAGGAATAGAAGTAGACCCTACAAAATTTTGATGGATCCTTGAAATACCACATCTAACCCACCTTAATAAAATTTACAACCTATATGAAAAGTGTCAATTGACCCATCATTTCATTTCTTGGTTGTTAGATAGATGTCAAACCTTTCATAATCTTCTCAAGAAAGATATATCTTATAAGTGGACTAAGGACTGCCAACAAGCCTTTGATTCACTCAAAGAGTACCTTATTTTTCCACCTATTCTTATCCCTCCTAAATAGGATCAGCCCTTATACCTTTATATTTCCACCACCAACCATTCCTTAGGGGCAATGCTTGCTCACCATGATGAACAAAATAAATATCAATTTGTCTACTATATAAGTCAAACACTTATAGAGTATGAGACTTGGTACACCCATATTAAGAAGTTTTGCCTCACCTTAGTCTTTGTGTATTCCAAAATTCATCATTACTTCCTCAATCAAAAAACATTTTTCATCACCCACACTGACCCACTCAAGTACATGCACTTTAAAACATACCAAAAATATCATATGGCTAAGTGGCTCATGTTCCTAATAGAGTTTGACTTGGAGTTCCTCTAGAAGAATTCAATTAAAGGGAATGTCTTCATCGATAAATTGGTTGAAGATCCTTTTCTAGACAACAAACCACTTCTTCTTGAATTTTTGGACAATTCAATCATGACTCTTTCTCTAGAGGACATAACCTACCCAATTATCATGTTCTTTGATGGCTCAAAGTACTAGCCTAGTGGGAGTGTCAAAGTTATTCTCATTCCCCTCGATGGTGAACCTATTTCTTTCAAAATTTATTTTGAGTGTACCAAAAATATGTATAAGTATTAATCCCTAGTGATAGGTCTCCAAACAACTCTAGCCTTGGGAGTTAAGATGATCAATGTCTTTGGTGATTTCCAACTTGTAGTTAACTAGGTCAATGGATTTTACTAATGTAATAGTGAAGTCTTACAATAGTAAAAACAACTATTAGATATACTCTTAGCATCATTTGATCATTACCTTATCCAATATATTCTAATATCTACCAATAAGTTCACAGATACAATAGCTTCCCTTGCTTCCCAAATCCCATCTTAGCCTTCTAATTCAGAGCTCTTTGTCACCATTTATAATTTTATCACACCCTCTTATATCCAATCTAACCTCCCTACCATTTTTAGTGTGGAGGAATCTCCATCATATATTTGATATAATCAAACCTTTGAATACATAAATCTTGACATCATTCCTCCCAACCTCTCTAGGAATGCTTGAATATTCTTTGTTCAAAGTACCTATCATTATACCATACTAGTGGAAATCCTTTAAAAACATGGTTTCGATGGCCTATTTATCCATTTTCTACATAGTCATGAAGCTTCCCATGCTATCAGGGAAATACATGATGATATTTATGGGGTCACTTTAGTTGTCTAGCTATCACTAAATGTATCTTTTACCTTGGCTATTATTAGAATGACCTCAACCAAGACTATTGTGACTATGTAAAGAAGTGTCTTAAATGTCAACTACATACCATTTTACATCATGTGCTAACCCATGGCCATCAAGTATCTAAGGATTTTTGCCCTTATCACAATAGGGACTATATCGCATTGGGGAAATCAATCCCCATTCTTCACAATGACACCACTCCATCATCATCTCCACCAAGTATTTCACCAAATGGGTAGAGGCTATTCCTTTCATCTTGACCAAATAAAAAAATATTGTTGACTTAATCAATCATCATATCATCTATCATTTTGATGTTCCCCATAAGATCATCATGGATAATGGAAAATATTTCAAAAATAAAAAAAATTAAGGTCTTTGTGATGCATTTGGAATTAAGTTAAGCTTTTCCTCACCTTATCATCCATAAGTAAATAGATAGGTAGAAGCCTCTAACAAAACCCTCAACAAAATGTTAACCAAAATGGTTAGTGCTTCTATTCAAGATTAGAATTTACTACTCTGTGGGCCTATTGCACTAGCATTAAAATCTCTATGAGTGTTACCCATTTCTCTTTGGTCTTCAGAGTAGAGGTGGTTTTGCCTCTTGAAGTACAAATTACCTCTCTTCACATATCCTTACAAGACATCATTTTTTAGAGTGACTATCATCAAGATAATCTAGCATGACTTGAGCTACTTGATGAATGCCACCTAACTATGATTAACCATCTTTATGTCTATCAATATAAAATCAAGAGTGCCTATAACAAGCACCTAAAAGAATGATAATTCAATATTAGAGACCTTATTCTTAAGGAAAATAAACATGTGACCAATATGGATAAAAGTAAGTGAGGAAAGTTTGCTTTCAATTGGCTTGGACCCTACATCATAACCCACAAGTATGAATCAAGAGCTTAGCAGTTTTCCTCTCTTGAAGGAAAACCAAAACTTGAGCCTCTCAATTCTTCACACTTACATCCTTTATTTTGTTAAACAAGGATAAAACTCATATTTTGTATAACTTAAGCTTGTCCCTTGATTTATGATATTTTTTCCTTTCTCACACATTCATCCCATCCCTTTGAGGATAATCGATTACAACATAGAAATATGTGATTAATAATCATAGTCATTTCCTGGATTAGTTCTCATGGATAATTTTCATCTCTAAATAGATGGAATCCCATGGTAATTGTCTCTCAAAACCACTCATTTCACCTATCATTAACCTTTTTTGTGCTATAGGTTATGCCCTCATAAAGGTAAACCTTTAAGCCTATATATACTTGTCCATATCTAACCTAGCATCAAAATAATTTAGGATACCTAAATATCACTTGGGTCAAATATCTCCAACATATAGACTACTCCCTTGAACGACAACTACCAAAATAAACAAACCCAAACTTAGACCACTCCCTTGAAGGATGGATAATTTAAATTTATGAAAGCAATCATTTGAAGTTTATTACATCAATCAACTTCACAAAGTTATCAAAACCATGAAATAAAAGACCCTATATCAAAATTAAGAATAATCTATCCTAATAAAGCTACAACCATCTTTCATTTATAGCATCATTAGACTACCCACATTGATCAATCTACACCTTGCCATAAAACATGGACTTATCTATTATGGGTTTTAGGTCACCTATATAAGGGGAAAACTAACCCTTGAGAGGTTACACTACCCTTCACATCACTTATCATGTATCTCCCCTTTGTATAATATATAAATCAAGAGATTCAAAGATTACCTCACACAATGTGATCAAGAAACATTTTTACCAACTAATGTATGATAGTATGAAGAAGCATCATGCCTTTTTCTTTATCCTCTCATAGTTGGTTCATGCATTCACTTAGACCTAGGTCTAGTATTTTTTCTCTCTTTTCCCACATCTAGTTTTGTTATCTAACTTACTTTATGTGCTATCATGAAAAAAATAACTATAAATTATAAAACAACACCATAAGCATTACATAATCATAAAAAACACATCCATAATCATAAAACACATCACATATCTAACCATAAACCACATCACATATCCATGATAATAAACATAATCAAAACATCGTAACCATAAATAAAACAAAGCATCACATCATCATAATCCTATGTAAATCCTAACATCAACCATAAACATCATCCATAATCATGGCATGCCTAAGATAGTGAGTCCACATCTTATAAGCATAATCATAATAAACTATAAACATCAAAACCATGAAGCATGAGCCATAAAATCTCTCTCTCTCTCTCTCTCTCTCTCTCTCACACACACACACACACACACACACATCATCATCATCATCATGACATCATATCCATCATGTCTCATCAAAATAAAATAGTATATATATATATATATATATATATATATATATATTCATTAATATCTCTCTCTTAAAAAAAAACATCTCATTACATCAACTCATAGGCTAGTATCAAACTAATCTACACCTATACATATCATATCATAACCTATGCCCCTGGGGTACCACTACTACCTAGGGTCTACCCCCTAAGGTGCCTACATGTCCATCCATAGAAGTGTCCCACTGACTTGTAGTTGTTATACTTGCACCACCTACCAAGATAGCTTTGTACTCACCCCATTAGGGATCCTCTAGATAATGTGTTAGAACTATGGCCTCATAATAATATAACTCCTTAATGATGGATAAGTACCATGCCATGGGGATGCTACTTGGTGGTTTTACTAGTGTTGTGGATTCTCCTCCTCTAGCCTATCTCAGGGAGTCCTTCTCCTAAGTCACTAATGCTAGTTTAGTCCTAGCATGGTCCCTCTCACCTATCATAGTCATCATCTAAACTTGTAATGTCATAACTTGGCCCTATCACATAGACACCTACCCATGTAAAGCTATGACTTATGCCTGTATAGTGGTTAATTTTTATCTTGCCTATCTATTAGGGTCACCTCCCTATACCTGTACTTATGGACCCCCACCAATTGGGTCTACATCCATGGGTTACGTACCCCCATCATCCCATCCAAAATTGACCACTACATAAAGGGCCTGATACCACACCATGTATCCATCAATAAAACCTTCAAGATCAATCTCTACTCTAGTGGGCAACTCCTCATAATTAAACACCATCTCCATTGATGATAGATCTGGAAGTAAAAATTCAACATCCTCTCACCTATACCTCAAGAATGGACCCATAGTACTATGTATCAGGTTAAACTACCTACAAACCATATCAAAATGGATGAGCTTAGTCTCACCCTCTTTCCTCCCAAAAATCCATTTGTAGCTCTGCATTGATAAAATGTGTAGAGTATAGTGGGCCCACCTCAAAAAGCTGACATATGGCCTCCAAACCACATCTCTAACCACCAAGTCCTCTAGTGCCCCTCTAAACTAATTAATGTTTCATACACCTCCTTTAGGTCTTGTGATCACATAATTAGTCCTCTACCACATGAAACCCAACCTAAAGTCCATATAGACATATCCCTCCCATGGCAGTCCCATTGACCTCATAACTCAAATATGCTCATAAGCCTAGTAGTGTAACACAAACCCCACACTGATGTCATATTATCGACCATTTTTTGCCCAATAGGTCAAAAAACTGGTCCCCCTTCTTTTTTATGCTATTATAAGCCAATACTTTTGATTTTGCATGAGTCTTGCAATTTCTATGAACTCTACAGAATTTATATAGACTCTACAAGTGTAGTCTTTCGATAGATGAAGAACCAGTCAAAGAGTGCAAGGTTTTACAAAGCTTCTTCAAACTCTTGTCTAAAGAAATTCATAAGGAAAGTGAGCTTAAAATGGTTCAATGACATGATATTTCAAAAGAGTTAACAGCTTTGAACCATTGAACCATTGAACTGGTTCAATGCCTTGGTTCATCGCTTTGGTTTAACACCTTCATTCAATATTTTAGTTCAATTGGATGGTTTAATCACTCAGTTCACTTAGTCAGTTCATCACTTTTGTTCAATGCTTTGGTTCAACACCTTGGTTCAATGTGTAAGTTCATCGCTTGGTTCAAAGCCTTGGTTTAATCAATCAGTTCATCAGCTTGGTTCAATGCATTGGTTCAATGCTTTTGGTTTAATATTAAAGTTCATCGACAAAGTTCAATGCAAAGCTTAATGCAAAGTTCATCATCGATAGGTTCAATCAAATGGTTTGATGCCTTGTTTTAACAAATGTTTTAACTATTGAACCAGTTCAATGGATTGGTTCAATGGTTGGTTTAAAGGAGTGGTTCAATGCAAAAGGTTCAAGCCTCCCGAAGGGCAAGTGCCCTTACGAAGGGAAGTTCTGAGTTTAAAAGCCCTTGCAGAGGGTAGGGAGCACTTCAAAGGAAGTAGAAGGATTTCAAAAATGCATAGAAAGTCTTAAGGCTTTGAATTCTTTCAGACTTTTTGTCTGAAGGAATTCCTTCAGACAAAAAGTCTAAAGGAATTTGGAGGAAGGCCGTGAGCTCAAAAGAGACTCGGGGGAAACCCTGAAAGAAATCAAGGCGGCCATTTCTGATGGAATTTTTGTCTATGGGAAAATTTTCCATAGGAAAAAACCCACATAAAAGCCCATAGAAAAGGCCAAAGAGACAAAGGCCACTGAAGGGTAGGTACCCTTATAAAGGGCTCTCAGCTGGCCAAATGAAGGGCATCTCTCTAGAGCCGAAGGGACACTTCCCCTTTAGGAAGGTCTAAAATAAAGGACAAGTCAAAGGAAAAGGCCTAAAGGAATTTTCCAAGGACAGTGATGTCTTAAAAGCCATCAACTTTAAGAAGATATATTAGTCATTGTTTTTCAAATGATTATGGGTGCACAGACGCCAAATTTAAGATGGTGAAATAGCCGTTTGCCTTTAAATTGCCTAAGCGCCAACCAAAAAAGAGCCCAACGAACACAGTGACCTACTAGAAGATAGCCTCGAGGGTTGAAGGAGCCAAAAGGAGACAAAGCAAGAAGAAAACAAGGTGTAGAAAGAGACAAAGTAGTCCAAGTGGCAAAGAGGAGGCAAGTTATTTCCAGATGGTCACCAAATGGTGCAAACAGTAAGAAGCATAGTTTTTTTTCTCTAGTTTGCATTTATAAGCACACAAGCCATGCAAATGTGTTGAAGAGAGTAGTTTGTTCATATACAAAAGGTGCAACTTGCACTTCCTCATTAAGGTTGGGATGCCAAAGTCAAATCAAGAACTGACAATCAAACAACTCCCTCTTCCCAAGGCTCAAAGTGCACATGGGCCAGCTTGCAAAAAGAGTGCCAAAAGTCTTTCCCGAAAAGTGACAAGTTATTTTCCTCTTTTTATATATTGTAAAACTTCTCATTTGAGAAGGACAGACTCTCTTAGCCTTAAATCAAAACTCTACCCAAAAATCTCTCAGGCTTGTAAGGCAGAGCTCTGCCAGATTTTACCTTGAATTAGGACTTAACATTTTTACCTCTATTTAGACTTGCACTTTAAAGTATATGTCTATTTTCTTCTTTTGTGTTAAGTCATTGTCTTTCATGCTTTTCATAGATCAATTACAGCATGTCCAGTGCATTGTGAAGTCTCCTTTCTGTAGGTCTACCAGAAGTGTCTACAACAAGAATATAGGTGCATGTGAATAGGCTATCAAAGTGTGTCTTAGAACACCTTTGCTAGTTCCTTCCTCCTTGTATCTCTACGGACCCCTGACTCACTATTGCAGAAGAGCTTCCCCCTTTAGATGAGGTGTATGGGAATTTCTTCCTGGTGAAAAGTGTATGTTCAGGCTCAGTGGGTTAACATTTTCTAGTGTATCACCTTTTCATTTTTAGGCTTAGGTTCTATTTTTAGCATCTCTCTCTCCCTTTTCATCCCCCCCTTTTTCATTTTATTTGTTAGCAGTAGGAGAAACTAGGGCCTAAAAGATACATCAGAGAGAGCCAGCCCTCATCTAGAGACTCTCCCCTCCAACTTCAACGGTCCCACAGGTGAGGGGAGTTTCCATTGTTGCATGTGGAAGGGTGGGAGCTAGGTGTCTTACCCTAGATGCAATACACTATGTCAAAAAAATATGGCACACTTGGTGGGACCAACTAAGACAAGTTATGTCCAAAGAGTTGAAGAATTTTTAGTGTGTTCTTCAACCAACCAGCCTTTGGAAGCTTTTGCATCAACACCAATGGTGACTCTGAGTTGAATCAGCTAGTTAAGCAGTCTAGGTGCCATCAAGAAATCACATTTTTGTATGTATAATTCCTTTACACAAAATCATGGGTCTTGTATTCCTTCATATGACTTCGATCAGACTCAAAAAATTTATGGAATCCCCTCAAGCAGCTCTCCTAGTTGCCCTTCAACAATAAGGGAGGTGGTGCTAGAGTTTGAGAAGTAGGTAATGGAGATTGATAGACTGGATGAGCAGTATGGATATCAACAAGAGCTAATGTACAAAGAGGCATGCTTGTTCAAGCAAGCTCAGGCCTTATAGTCCATGGAAGAGGACGTAGTGAAATGGAGGAATCCATTCATTCAAGGCAGTTAGCCTTGCACACCCCCTCCTATCCTAAAGAAAGCCCCCTCTTATGCACCAAATCCTTTCTACCAAATGGCACTTACTCATTCTGGCTCATCTGATGCATCAATCAACCCTGCTCTTGACCCCATATGCCTAGCCTTCAAGCATCAAAGGGAACTCGAATAACCTCCCATGGAGATGAACCTTCTAAGTTCCTTAGATTGTGAATCTTCCTTTGGGGGGAACATTATGAACTAGCACATCTCTCTCAAAACTGATCCTACTCAACATGATGATGTTGGTGACCTCCAAAATAAACTCTTTTAGGATAATCCAGCCAAGCAAATTGAAGATTTAGAGGCTAAGATGAGACTACTTCATTAAAGAGAGTTAGAACTTTTAGACCTTATAGAGGAGCCTCAAGACCTTGGAGAAAACAAAGTTACTACCTATTCACAAGAGCAAAATTCCAATTCTAAGATCCTGAACTAAAAGAAAATAGTAGAATCATTTAGCAAGAAGGAGGAGGAGAAAGGTTTTGCTCAAAACCTTGAAGAAGATGAGGTTTCTCCTTCTCATGATGATGTTGGTGACCTCCAATAAAGGCTCTTCCAAGAGGATATGGCTAGAAGAATTACAGAGTTAGAATCTAGAGAGAGATTCCTTAGCCAGTGTGTGATGGACAGTTCAGACCCAACATCACATTCCATGTCTAAACACACCCAATCTACACACCTCTAAGAGATCTATCAAGCCACACCTAATATTGATGAAGAGATAACCAAATGGAAGGAGGAGAATCATTTGATTCTAGCTCAAGGACTACCTCCTCTTCCACATGGTTTTTCCACTTCACCCTTTCTCAAGGAAGAACCTATTCTGCAAGAGGCGAGTGAGGAGCAAAAGAACCAATCTACAGTTCCCCAAGAGGCTATCATGAGTGACAATGAAGAATAAATCATCATCGATGCTCCTTGTGAAGACATCATCAATGATGGAGAAGACATAAGTCATGCATACATGTAGATGTTCCAGCAATATGAAGAGGAACATAAGCATGGTGAGCTCTCTTCTCCTTTGTTTGATGAGCTTCTTTGTTGCTTTGATGAGGAGGATGACTATGCAAAG
Source organism: Torreya grandis (assembly GCA_037957365.1). Taxonomy (NCBI): domain Eukaryota; kingdom Viridiplantae; phylum Streptophyta; class Pinopsida; order Cupressales; family Taxaceae; genus Torreya; species Torreya grandis. The sequence goes on from JARHVA010001259.1 coordinate 2,995,784, forward strand.
GATCCTAAATTTGAGGAGAACTAGATGGATGCCTTTGAACATCTAGAAACTCTGGTCCTTAAGTAGAGGATGGAAAGGCTAGTCTCCCTTGAGGAAAGATTTGAAGAAGAGAGCTTTGAACAAAGAGGTGATGTTCTATGGGATGAGCAATCATTTTATGATTCCATTTTAGACATCACAACAATCACCCTTCTTCAAGAAGGCCAAGAGGGAATAGAGGATGAGTTTGACAAGATCTCCATTGAAGTAGAAGGAAACGTGTCAAACCATGATGCATTGCAAAGGGACTATGTAGATCAAAGGGCTTATGGTGACGAGCCAAAATCCATAGATTTCTTGGTGATACGCACCAACATGAAGGACCATAATTTAACAACCTTCCAAGAATAAACAAAGTGCGTATATGTTGGAAGCATGTTTGATTCTAATCCACTCATATGCAGGCCAATCAAGGTGATAGGCAAGAGGAATAGGTTGCCAACTCTCTTTCATTTAGCCACTTGTTTGGTGCCATAAGTCTTCTTGCCAAGAAGGGGACTTAAGTTTTCCATTTGATCTAGGAGGGAGGTGAATATTTCTGGTTAGCTATATATAGTAGTTTGCTTTTAGTTTCTTTTCCTGCTTTCCCTAAGTGTAGTTTGCACAAGTAGTGTTTTTAGTCTTGTGTGTGATTTCCCTTATGTTTGGGGTAAAAATCTTCATGTTTGATTCTTGGATCTTTGGGGCTATTGCTAACCTTTCTTCAAATTTGCATTTTGGCTATGTGCCTAATGGACTACAAGGCAACTGGTCACTAAGCATAGCAGGCATGCTTCCCCTGGGAGTCACTAATTTGTTTACCATTTTTTGCCCAATAGGCCAAAAAATTAGTCCCCCTTCTTTTTTATGCTATTCTGAGCCAGTAATTTTGATTTTTCATGAGTCTTGTAATTTATATAGACTCTACAAAATTTCTATGGACTCTGTAGGTGTAGTCATTTGGTAGATGAAGAACCAGTCAAAGAGTGCAAGGTTTTACAAAGATTCTTTAAAATCTTGTCCAAAGAAATTCATAAGGAAAGTGAGCTTAAAATGGTTCAATGACATGATCTTTCAAAAGATTTAATAGCTTTGAACCATTGAACCATTAAACCAATTTAACACCTTGGTTCATCACTTTGGTTCAACGCCTTGGTTTAATGTTTCGGTTCAATCAGATGGTTCCATCACTTAGTTCACTTAGTCAATTCATTGCTTTGGTTCAATGCGTTAATTCAGTGCATAAGTTCATCTCTTGGTTAAAAGCCTTGGTTCAATGTATTGGTTCAACATTTTTGGTTCAATATTAAAGTTCATCGGCAAAGTTCAACACAAAGCTCAATGCAAAATTCATCGACAAGTTTAAGTTTTAACAAATCTTTGAACCATTGAACCAGTTCAATGGATTGGTTCAATGGCTAGTTCAAAGGAGTAGGTCAATGTGAAAGGTTCAAGCCTCTCGAAGGGTAAGTGCCCTTGTAGAGGGTAGTTCTAAGTTCAAAAGCCCTTGTGGAGGGTAGGGAGTACTTTGAAGGTAGTCGAAGGATTTCAAAAATGTGCAAAAAGTCTTAAGGCTTTGAATTCTTTTGGACTTTTTTTCTGAAGGAATTCCTTTGGACAAAAAGTTTGAAGGAATTTGGAGAAAGGCTGCGAGCTCAAAAGGGACCTAGGGGAAACCCCAAAATAAATCAAGGTGGCCATTTGTCACAAACTTTTTGTCTACGAGAAAATTGTTTGCAAGAAAAAACCCACAAAAAATCCTACAGAAAAGGCCGAAGAGACAAAGGCCGATGAAGGGTAGGTGCCCTTGTGGGGGACTCTCAACTGGCCAAATGAAGGGTATCTCTCCAAAGCTGAAGGGACACTTCCCCTTTGAGAGGGTCTAAAACAAAGGATGAGTCAAAGGAAAAGGCCTAAAGTAATTTGCCAAGGACAATGACATCCCAAAATCCATCAACTTTAAGAAAATAGATTAGCCATTATTTTTCAAACAATGACAGTTGTGCATACGTCAAATTTAATATGGTGCAATAGCCATTTTCCTTTAAATTGCCTAAGTGCCAACCAAAAAAGAGCCCAAAGAATTCAGTGACCCACCAAAAGATAGCCCTAAGGGTCGAAAGAGCTAGAAGGAGACAAAGCAAGAAGAAGACAAGGTGTAGAAAGAGACAAAGCAGTCCAAGTGGCAAAGAAGAGGTGCGTTATTGCCAGATGGTCACCAAATGGTGCAAATAGTAAGTGACACAGCTTATTTTCTCTAGTTTGCATTTATAAGCAGACAAGCTATGCAAATGCCTTGAAGAGAGAAATTTGTTCACAAATAAAAGGCGTGACTTGTGCTTCCTCATTAAGGTTGGGATGCCAAAGTCAAAGCAAGAACCAAAAATCAAATGGCTCCCTCTTCCCAAGGCTCAAAGTTCACATGGGCCAGCTTGTAAAAAGAGTGCCAAAAGTCTTTCCCAAAAAGTGCCAAGTTATTTTCCTCTTTCTATATATATTTTAAAACTTCTCATTTGAGAAGGACAGACTCTCTTATCCTTAAGGCAAAACTTTGCCCAAAAATCTCTCAGGCTTGTAAGGCATAGCTCTGCCAGATTTTACCTTGAATCAGGACTTAGCATTGTTACCTTTATCTAGACTTGCACTTTAAAGTATATGTAGGTTTTCTTCTTTTGTGTTAAGTCATTATCTTTCATGATTTTCATAGATCGATTACAACATGTCTAGTGCATTGTGAAGTCTCCTTTTTACAAGTTTGCCAAAAGTGTCTACAATAATAATATAGGTGCATGTGAATAGGCTGTCAAAGTGTGTTTTAGATAACCTTGTATCTCTACGGACCCGTGACTCACTGTAGAAGAGCTCCCTCCTTTAGATGAAGTGTATGGGCATTTCTTCCTGGTGAAAAGTGTATGTTCAGGCTGAGTGGCTCAACATTTTTTGATGTATCACCTTTTCATTTTTAGGCTTACGTTCTACTTTTAGCATCTCTCTCTCCCTTTTCATCCCCCCCTTTTCATTTTATTTTTTAGTAGTAGGATAAACTAGGGCCTAAAAGATACATTAGAGGGATCTAGCCCTCATCTAGAGACTCTCCCCCCTAGCTTCACTAGTCCCATAGGCGAGAGGGGAGTTTCCATTATTGCATGTGGAAGGGCAAGAGCTAGGCATCCTACCCTGGGTGCAATCCACTACATCAACACATACCTCTTGTGAAATCTAAACCCCTATAACTCTCTATATAACTAAACCAATAACATAGGTGCCCAACCAAACACTATGTGATATAATAACATCTCCACCAAAAATATTAGTAACAAATACTCAAACCTCTCATTGCTTGAATTTGGTAATATAAAAAATGAGAGTACCATCATCATCATAGTCATCAACCTTTGATCATCCATGGCCCTCTAATATAAAGGTCTATAACTAAAGCCTCTATCATGCCACCTAGTAAAGGCCCAATCCACACCATATAAAAGCTCAATATGTTTTTCTCTCTCTTCCTTCTTAATATGATATATCAACACCCCCTGAATGGGTATTCATATGATCCTATGTACATCCTCTATCAAGATCATCATCTCACTAGTTAGTAGGAGAAAGATGTTTATGGTTGGATCCCATCTCTTCATTAGGGCCATGATCATTTTTGCATCTCATAGCATGTTCTATAAGTGTATCATTACCCTAAGGCTGAGCTCTTTCATATGTATCTAGTCATCATTAATCATTCCATGGTGGATATTTTCAAAGATCCAAGGAACTTGATCTCACATGTAGATCTGATCTTATGCCTACAAAATTCAATATAGCAAATGCACTTAGTTTTCTATAAACTAATTTACCCATATACTTCACCATTTTTCACACCATTTATCTTACCTAATAACACCTACTTTTTCCTATATAAACTACATCAACATGTTTTTAAACCTACCTTCCCACCCTAGCTACCCTTAACATTTTAATGCTAAAACATTTTAAAATAATCTATTTCCTTAACCTTTTATCAAAAACCCTTGACCATTTGGTCAACTATTGATGGTTAGTATGACCATCAATGGTTGGCTATCAATTTGGCCTACAATATTCAACCATCGATGGTTTGCTACGACCACTAATGGTCAAGTATGATCACCAATGGTCATTATGTGTGACCCCCAATGGCAAATCCCAAACTCTATCTACCCAAAAACCTACCCAACCACTCCCTTCCAACAGTAAATTACTCTAATTTTTTCCTCTACCTTACATCCAGCTTACGTACCCTCCTAATTTCAATTTTCACCCACAAACTTTAACAATAACAACACAAAACATAAAACTAGGTCAAAACCCAAAAAATCTCGCCAAACCAACCATAAACTAGTAGAATTCAACTAACAATGACCAAATCAATCTAATCTACCACTTAAATATATCCCTTATCTCATTCCTTGATTATAAGCAAGGAGGAATCCTAGCTCCCACTACCAAACTATGTCCCTATTCACCCTACATCCTCAGTCTACTACTCAGTCAACTTAGCAATCAACTCCATCCAATCTACCACTCAATAACTACCTCATCAACACTCTCACACAACATACCAAATTCAAAAACACATGGGAGTCAAGAGAGTCAAAAGCACAAAATTGAAAATGACAACTCTATTTCACTTTTTATCGTCCACTTTTTTAGGGTTTCCCCCTGACTGTTGATGGTTAGGGTGACCATTGATGGTTGATTTTGAGACCCTTGATTGGCAACAGTCAAGATCTCTTATTTTCAACATTTTTTGCACCTATACCTTAGTACCCACTTTTGGAGATTACCTTCTCCCCCTACCCTACCAACCATGTCCACTTTGATGTTGGCTATTTTGGCCCAAACTATTGCATATTTTATGACAACCTTGCATGATCCTTTTGACCACACTAACCAACATTTCCATGTTGAACATTTAAATTTTCACCACCTAGTGCACAAAAAACCATTTTTATTTTTATTTGGATCACTTCTTACCTTGAATATGCAAAAAAACATTGACCCTATCTAGGAGACTTGATAGGAATAACTTGATCATCTATGGTGAATGTTATGGCTTGATTACCCTGTCATTAGTCCTTTTATCACCAACCTTATTTTTACCAACTGTCAACTTAGGCTATGTGTGATCTTGGCTATTACACCTAGTCACATTTTATGCACATGTTTTTGCTTCAAATGCCCAACCACTATTGTCACCAACCTCGTGACTCACCATAACCACTTATCAAACTTGTACCTGATATAGTTTGACCTAATCAACTCCCATTTTTAGGGGAAACACCTCCTCTCATTCTCAAGGTAACCACAACTTTGACCTATAGTCCATTTTTGTTTTACAACTTGCTAACACAAATTGTATAACAAAAAGGGGTAAAATGTAGACACTAGAAAACCACACATGATACTTATAAATGTTGAAACACCTTTAGATCAGACCATTACCTAGCCTCTAACCATGACCCTCAAATGAGTTAACTAACTACCTAAGCCAACTCACTAACCTACCCTTTTTACCCAACTTGACCTTCAATATTCAACTATCAACAATCACTTTGGCCATCGATAATCACCCTAACCATTGATGGTCAAGTCCCTAACACCTACCACTCAAACTCGGTCCATGTGCAAACCTAAACACATCATAATTTAATTCATGTAATGAGCTAACACATCAAAAATTTAATTTCTATAATAAGTTTCATCTCTTCTATAACCTACACCTCTATCTCTTTTTCATATAAAAAGAGAAGAGCAGAAGATAAAAAGGGATAATTAATCTATTCATCTTAGAGCTTAATAATAAGTAAATCAAGCTATCAACCAACATGAAGAAATTATTTATAAGTCTTCCCTTCAACAAGTCAAGAGCTATGAAAAATACCTAAACCTTTGTCAAAATTATTCTTTAGGCAAAACTACCATTACTCTGCTAAAATCACTCTAGATCAATTACCAACTATCAAAAAACAACCTAGTTATATTTATAGTTTTCATGTTCTAATTATTTGGATCTTGAATCAGACCCTCTTGCATCATATCTTCTAACCTCTTATCCTTGACTAGACATCCATCTATTTATTGACCCTTTTTTAAACCTAAACTAGACTATTTTTTAAACATCTTCAATACCCACAGTGATCATCCATGGTCACCCTGACCACCGATGGTCACCTTCAACTGTTAATAGTCACCCAACCACCAATGATCACCTTAACTACTGATAGTCACTCTAATTACTAGGGGTCACTATTGTAGGAAATAATATAAAGTTATTTCCACTTTCTTACTCTCAACCAAATTGCACTTTCTATCTTCCTTCTTGTTCATATGATCCACACCTATTTTATAATCCCAACCTGACCTATTTATCATTATTAATGACCCACTTATTACTATAATTAGTCTATTTCCTTTATCAAGAATTTATTTATTCTTTCATTAAATTTTAATGCAAGTACTTCATCTTTACTTCTTTCAACTTAACTATTTAATAGTTTGGATTGACAACCTCCTAGTAAGCTCACACTTCTTGGATTTAACTAACGCTAGGCAATCCACGTTCCTATCCATATAGTAACCCCTTTACATTAGTGTTTTTTAATCTATAGGTCATTTTTCCAAAGACAAAAAGGAACTCTTCAAAATCATCTAGATCACATGTGCACAAACAAATAGGTTCTTTTACAACACTTGTAATTAGTTTCTTACTTCTTCCTTTCTAAGAAAGTAAATTGAAATTGAGAGAAATAGTTTTATTCTATGCAATAAATATCAACTCAGTTGATAATTAATGTATTCATAAAAATACTATCAACCAAATACAATAATGTTTATATGGCATGGAAATTCGACTAGGTATTACAAGACTATAATTTAATATTGAAATTATATCCACAAACATACATATCAAATACAATTATTTCCTAAAATCATTAGATAATTAAAATAAATATATTAATTTATCTAGAATATACTATTAATATCAATATTTTGGTTAAACAGTTAATAAAATATCTTTTAAATAATGTTATTTATCTTTCAACATTTAAATTAAACATATATAATATCATAATAATAATCTTTAATTATTATCTAAATATTATAGATTGAATAAATATTATGGAATATATCACAACATCATAATATTATACTATATAACCATACTTAATAAGATAATAAGATAAGTAAACATAAATAAATTCACTCATTTAGCTAAATAATTATGCCAAACAAGATAAGTTAAGTACAATCAATAAATTAATGAAATCACTTAACACTTCAACATTATCATTAATAGCAACTAGATTAGTGAAAACATAAAATATCACAACAATCATTTAAATGTAAAATAAAACATACTATAACTATCTATCAAACAACACAATCATCAAATACAAATGTGGTGTGTGCAAGGGTTTTTGGATTCTTTATTTTTCTCCCCCAATGTCTTCATTTAAACCGCCCTCTCTAATGATGCTCTCCCTCCATCACACTCTAAAGTAAGAGTATGTATTGCATCTACCTCACAACAATGAAGGTAGTTAGCCCAAAACATAAATATATCCATAAAATAATGTTATATATCTAATCTAACATGATCATAATATAGAGAATATAAAATTACTGCTAACTCATATCAAATTAAGCATGTAAATTAAGCAACACAAAATTTCCAATAATCATCATATGTCATCAAATATTAGTTAATCAACTAATCAACCATAATAATCCATAAATCAAATAGGTTATTCAACTTAAAGATAAATTAGGATGTGATAATGCTTGATAAGTCACTATAAGATAAAGTGGTATTAAATGATAGATTGAAAAAATTATGTGTATAGATAATCCCCACCTAAAGTTCATCATGTTTCATAATAGTGTAACATCATACGGTGATCTAGGAATAAAAAAAGACATATTAACTATCCTAAGTGAAAATCAAATACAAAAATAAATGTTGAGAATTTAATAACTAAAAGTAACATATACATACCTTGAATTACCTTTATATAAAAATGGATCCATCCAAAAATAATAGTCTCAATTTTGGAGGGTGCATATACTAAATTTGAGAAACCCTAGGTATAAAATACTAGAAAGTGAATCAAGAAAATGCAGGATGGCTAAAGTAAATGGAAAATTTTGAAAAGTTATTAAATCAATTGTAAAATTGTTAATCCAGGATCATAAAGGCTAGGTTAGGATGAAAATACCAATGAAACTAATTAAAATAAAGTAAAATAATTAAATTGAAAGTCCAAGGCTATTTATGACTATAAAACCCAAAAGAAAGCATCCAACTTGAGATGAGTAAAATTTAAAGTATAACAACGGACACATAAGCTAATTAATGATAATAACATGAATGCAAGAAAAGTAACAAAACATACTCAAACAAAGATGGAAAATGATGGAAAAGCCTTAAGTGGAAAAATGGGACCAAATGGCCTAAAAAAATGAAAATAGAAGACTCAAGGTCCCATAAACTCAAGGTTACAAATATAACTAAGATATATCTCAGATATACAAGGCAATTACTAATATATCATCTCAAAATAACCCAAATATGTAGCTTTTATTCATATGTGAAAAGACTAAAATGTTCATATTTCTACCATGTCAAAAGAGATGGAGAGTAGAAAATATAAAAATCGGGAAAGATTTATAAGAAAACCTACTTGTCAAGGGAGAAATGTAATGGGGGAGGGGGAAATATGGTAGAACCAATGAAAAAATATAATATTTACTAAAAATGAGACACATGAATCAAGATAGAAAGACTAGGGGTTTTCACTATCAATGTCCCTAGAGAATCCTACTTGACAATGTAAGCTGGTGAGAACTATTGAAGTATTAATGTCATCCCATGAAAGCTAGTATGTATGAAAAGGAAAAGAATCCTAACATCCCATAATGTTTTCCTTGATCTTCAAGAACTATTATAGAGCCTTTATTCTACTACAAATAATGGTCACTTATATGAGAAAGTAGGTGGTATTGAAATGTAGGAAGATATAACTATGTAATGTTATAATGATACTTCCTACCCGAGTATTATGGATAACCATAACCCAATGGACCCCAACTCTAGCATGAGTCAAATTTTGGAGTATGAGATTCAAATAAGATAGGGGATGTGATAAATGAAGATAACATATTTTGGTGTGATATGTCTATTAAGATTATAATTCACCTTTTAACAATATACTTTTATTATGATGTGTATTTTAGCTCTTTTGTATTTTTATATTTCCTCATCCATATGAATTTTTAAAAACCAACCATGTGTGCTAAAGATGTTTATCACAAGAAATATTATATAGTGGCTATATAAAATACCTAAATACCATGATGTCTAAGACTCCTATACTCTCACCTTAAAATGAGTGCAATCTCAAAACTAACCTTGGTAAGCCTAAAAGGTTTTGAAGAATAGAGAATGATTGAAATGATCATAAAATAATAGGGTTTCCCTAATGTGTAAGATAAGATGTTAAAATGGTAGATAGGCATGAATCCTCATTATAAGAAATGGGAAAATGTGAAGGAAGTCATGAAGATAGAATTTTGAGTTTTTAAACAAAATATTATGATTAATTCTAAGTTAGGGAAAATACTACTCTTAAAAAATGCCTTATATTTTTGGGAAGACTCATAACTAAGGTTAGGAGAGAAATAAATTGATAAAAATGAAATTATGGGTGATTTTAAGGAGGGCCTCAACCAATGTATTACTGTGCAACTTAAAAACTAAAAAAAATAAAAGCCAAGATGCCTAAATGAATGACCCAAAAGGGTATGTGAAATGATAATAAAACAAAAAAATTATAATAAAAAGTAACAACTACCTGACTAAGGTATGGAAGAGTGTTTTTGACGAAGGTTTAGTCCTATCTAAGGTAGGGTAAATTTTAGTGGCTCATATATAAATTAACTTGGGTTTTTTGGCAAATATCTAAGTATGTGTTTTAAAATTATGGAAAAAGTTAATAGATGGTGTTTAGCTGAGAATGTGAATGGAAATGTGAATCATAATAGGTCATATAATCCATACAGGCATGTGACTATACAAAAAACTTATAAACACTTCCTTCATCCCTTTCATTCAACTAAAAGTTACAATTATGAGTATGTTCATGGATGTTTGTTTACATATAATGTCTAATAAGCTCATATTTACTTTCAATGGAGTGGAAAATTATATTTATATGTAGGAAATTTATTATAAATAGTAGGTGAGTTGTCCTAGAAAAGTAACTTACACCCAAATAATTGAGGCAAATCCATATCATTCACAACCCCTTATAATATCCAAATGCTAATTTCTAAAACTAAAATATTCATGAATTAAGGAATAATAGCCACTAAAATTTACCCTCATCTAAGTTGTTATAATATAACTCAAAAATTTAAAGAGCAATAGGTTTAAGTAAATAGTAATCAAAAGGACCATAGATATGTACTAAGGATAATGTGTAAGAAAACTTGGAGGTTTTAACATGTTAAGTTTCAAGAAGAAATTCTAAGATACACCTACAATAAATACTAATTCCATAGCAATATAAAAGGTGAAAAGTATATAATTAAATATAATCATGTAAGTGAAAAGCATATAATTAACTATAATCATGCAAGTGAAAAGTATTGGTAATCAAAAAACAATATAAAAAGTGAAATTAGGAATAACATGAAACTATGCAAAGTATTTATTTAAAAATTGAGCATTGATTGGTTATTTTAAGATGTGTCCTCCATTTATATGCAACCTATATGTACTAGGTAAAGTTATATCCTTAACTAATTAGGGAACCCACCATTTTTGGGTGTAATTTCCCTCTTTGTCATGGGTTTAGTCCACATTTATCATTATGTATATGAAATAAAAGTTTAAACTTTGATTTTTGTTGTTGTGTTGTTTAGCTATGTGTGATTTGTACTACTCATTGTGTTGTAAATCACTCATATATTGTTCATCTATAAAATGTAAGGCATGAATAAATGATTCAAAAATCTCTTTATGGAGAATGATGCCATGAAGAGATATGCACAAAGAGGGTAACTAAAATTATAATGGTAATATGTCATAAATGAGATACAAAGGAGTTACCTAAATGATAGTACAAATGCTAATATGGTAAGACAAAAGTGTGGGATATATTTTAATATTCATGTCTAAATTGGAATCCGTAATATTATTTTACAAGATTTTATTAAGGATTTATTTTGTAGATTAAGATTTACCCTTGCACTGAGGGGGATAAGGTGTCAAAAATCTGCATGCAATTTTGAATTTTTCACATAACTTCTTCATGTCTTTATTTTTAAAATTCCCATGATTTTTAGCTATGATGGTGTGCAAAATTATAAAAAAAAAATTATGATTTTATTAAGGATAAAATTATATTTAGTGGTGCTAGTAAAATTAATAGGGGGCATAACTTATACCCATTTGGTAAATTATCCTATGGTGGTAATGATAAATACAGGGTCATATTATGATCTATGTAGCTTTCCAATGATATATAAACCCCACATAGAGAATGGCCAAGGAGACTCCAATGTTGGAATTTCAGTTGGTAAACAATGAATTAAATAATCATAGAGTTGACAAGGATTACACTTTTTATAAAATGTAATGGTGTCTTTTTTAAGAGTAGGCCAAAATTATCCCATTTGTAGGTATTTTCAAGATATAGCATGTTTGATAAAATGGCTACCATAAATGTCCTTATGCATTTGCTGAAGAAGATAAGGAATTTCATCTTACGTAACATATCATTTCAAGGTACACCCACCATTTTGATAAAAGAGAATGTTATGTCTAATTACATATTTACAAGATTTCTTGTAAAGTCTAGTATTTTGAAAATTATCATCTTTTAATCAATAAGTACAAATTTCAATAAATTATATGATACATTTATACCATGAGATTTGTCGAGTAGTGACTACCTAAATGTGAAAAATTAGAGAATCATCCTTGTATTATAAGTTATGTGGATATTTGTTGATATGGATGAGGAACTATGAATCGTGTAATGCCTAATGAGGATGAAAAATATAGGGTGAAGAAGTAAGAGAATAAATTATATCATTTAGTTCTCATAGGGTTTTTTTGATCGTAAAGTATGTGTAATCTTTGGTAAGAGTTGAAACGAGATGTATATATGTGATGAGATATTCACTTTTGAATCCATATTCACCACTAACCTGATGACATATAATTTTTGAATCTCCTAAGGCATGTATATAATGTATGTTTAAATATATGGCTACTTGCATCCCAAGGATGAGAGCTTAATATTATAAAGTATTATTAGTGACTTCAAAGTTTAATAAAAAAATCTAGAGGAATGATTTTTCCATAAGGGTCATCTAAGACACAACCTACTCTAGCTCACTCAATTAACTTGGATCCATTTAAGTGATGTGTAAAATTTTATTCATGAAAATTATTTGTAACTTCACATATTTATTTTATGATAACTTTGGATTTAGGTTAAGAGACTAAAATTTTGAGCTCTTCAAAGTCTACCCCTTTAGATTAGATTTAAAATTATGGAAATAATCTTTGAGATAATTAGGTTGGTTAATACCTTTGATGAAGAGGATTTATTCATTAATAATAATGTATTTAAGGTGGCTTGTATATAGGATAAGAGTGATGATAAGTTTATCAGTTATCACTTGGAATTTGAATGATTTTGGGTGACAATTCTTAATTCAAACTCCATTAAGTGTAACATCCATTTTCCAATTTTTTCTCTAGGTAGAAAACATTTATAGAAGAAATGATAGAGGATATAAAAATTGACAATGATTTAAGTGGTCTAATAAATATAATGATAAATTTCTCTAGTTTTGAATTAGATTACAAGACAATCTTACTCCACTTTCATGTAATGAGACTCATAATTTATCAAGGAATGGCTAATGTACTAAATGGAATATCACTTTCTTGAGTCATCTTATTGTACAAGCATTACCATAATGCAAATGTGGGTATATGATGAATACAAGATGAGAGGATGATCACTATAAGTTTGTATAATAGTAGGAGGATGGATTAATTATTCATTTAGTTGTCAAAATATTTTTGACATGTGTAAGTCTATTTAAGAGTAATACCTTTCTTGAGACGGCATTTATTGAATAGATGTAGTAATTCATCTTGGGGAAAACTTGATCTAATTTCCCAAATTTTCTAAAGATAGGTATGAAGTTAGGATTGTATCAAGGAATAGGAATGTTGATAATGGCATTGATTTTAGTAAGATCTAGATCAGTCTATCACAAGGAAAATAAGAATCCTAAGAGTTTTTATGAGGTGACATTAAAAACACACTTGAAAGGATTTAGTATAACTTTGTATTAGATTATACAATCAAAGATGATATAAATATCATGAATATGGTTTTAAAAATGATTAAATTTGGTAATAATGCCATCCACATATGTTTTGGCTATTTTTTCAATTAGGTCATGGAATATATGGGTCATCACATGTTCATACATTGCTCTAGCATTTTTAATTCCAAAGGTAATATTCACATAGCAATAAGTTTCTCATTTGATAGTGAAACTCATTTTATGTTGATCTTAAAGAGCAATGTTAATCTGTTTATATCCCAAAAAACTATCCATGAGAGATAGAACCTCATATATGGATGTGGAATCAACAATGGCATCAATGGATGGTAGAGTAAAATTATATTTAGGACACTAATTTTAAATTAAAAAATTAAATACAAATTCAAATGACCATAGTGACTTTCTTAAAAATGGAAACAATATTTTATATCCATACAAAATAATCTACAGGTTTGATGAACTCAAAATCTAATAGTTTGATAATTTCTTTGTGACATAAGGTAGAAGCCTTGGGGGCAAACTTTTATTTCTTTTGTCTCATAAGGTTTTGCATTTGGATATGTTATTATTTTATTGAAAACTATGTTAGGGTTTATTCCTAACATGTCTCTATATGACTAAGCAAAGTATTTAGGGTGTTTATAAAAAAATATGCTATAATTATCTTTATCTTCAAGATGAAGTTCCTTATAGATAATAATTGGTTTAAGAGAGGAAGATGTGAAATTTTTAATTTCAAATATATCTTCAATAGGCATGGAAATTCCATATTGGAAATGATATAGAGATGAAGGAATCTTAGAATTGGGATGTGTTTTTTATTAATGCTAGTAATAAAATTATTGAAGCAATGAGTCTTTTTCTTAAAAAAATATATAAGCTTTTGGTGTTGGTGTGGAGGTTGAGGCTCTCTATCATGGAGTAATTCTGAGATAGTTTCATCACTGAGTAAAGATCCATAGTATTTACCATCAAATTTAAAATCCACAATATAATTACCCTTGTCAAATTGAGAATGTATGTGTCTTACAGTAATAGCTTTTACATTTAAGGTAATATTATCAGGTGAATAATGTGAATGTAAGATATTATCTTGGTCAATGCATTCTAGTAAAAAATAATGAATCTAAATTACATTAGTTTGGTTGATATAGTTATCAAGGACATAAATTTTCTTGACTATATCAGGTTGGCTGATATAATCTATTGATAGACAAAACTAAATTGCATCAGTTATTTCAATATAGTCTATATTGACTAGAATATTTTTTACTATATCAAGTTGACCACTATAATCTACTTGAGATGATGAGGATAAATAAACTACATTAGTATTTAATTATGCCTATTGATGTAGTCAATAATTAAAGGTTGGACTGTATCAGGTTGGCTGACATAAGATGAAAGCTAAGGGATAAATTGAATATTATTAGGTTGGATAATAGAGTTATAACTATTTTGAATTATCTATATGGTATCAAACTAACTAATGCCATCATTTTTTTCACTTGGATTTATACCCTTTGATGAGATATAAAATATCTCCTCATCCAAGTGGCACAATATAATCACCTCTAGGCTTGTGGGTAGCATAAGCAATGAGGTGAATCTCTAAATAGGGCTAACTCCCTTGATGTACTACTTTTGATTGCAACTACTACTAAACTTGAGGGTTGAAAAGGGATAGTGATAAATGAAAAAAAACTATCATAAGGGAGGTGATACACCAAATATGTTGATGAATTCCAACTATATGCATATTACACTTGAAATCAGAGGATAAACTAAAAATACACTTCTCCAATCTTCATCTTCTCACATCAATGTTACATTGTGAGGTTATAGATGAATATGCAAAGCTAGGAGGAATAAAAAAGAGGAATATGAGGAAAATAATGAATATTATAACTCACTAAATATTATATATTTCAAATAACACTTCACATGACTTGCAAGAAGAAACTTTCCAACTGCAAATAGATGATAAAATGAAATAATATGCTAAGGAATCCTTAGTTTTCACTTATGAAAAATAAAACATTCCATATGAAGACACTAATAATAGTCATGAATGAGGTAAAAATCAGTATTATTATTGATAAAAATGTTTACATTTGAGCAAGGATTCAACATACTTAGGTGGAGCATCCAATACAATGCCAAAATGGCTAGTTCTTATAGAACTTGTGAGAGAGAAGAGAAGAGAGAAGTCCAAGGGTCACAAGGACACTTATAAATATTATAAAATAATTTAATTTTGCATTATTAGATGATGTGGGATGAACCATGTAAGGTTAGAAGATACAAGTGTCAATCCAAGTCTTAAAATCCATGAAAAGTGGCAAGAAACTCCTCATTATGACTCAAAAAAATTGCCTACATAATTAACCCTATTCGAACAACTTATAACTTATTTTGACTAGGTATGACAATTATAATGATGTTTAAAGACATAATAAATTCCTCTCCATGCATTGGTTGTAGGCTCGATCATCTAAAATCACCTAGAAAGGAGCAATAATCATCTATATTCTAAAAAAGACTCTTTTTATGCACCCTGCACACTTGGATTCAAAAAAGAGATTAGTTTATTATGAAAATACATAATTTTTTTTTAATGACATATTTAAATTCCCTCCATGTCCTTATAATCATTAGGTACACATTAAAAATCCACCCACTTGAATTTTTGACACTTTTCCCTAACTTGTCTATTAGGTCAATTTTGACTAGATGAGTTGAAGCACTTGCTTTGGGAACATATAAGCTTATTAAAGTAATTAAATAACCATATGGAGTTATAAAAAGTCTATATATTCTTTAAAAACTTTATTTCATCTCAAATCTCTTCTTTTATCCTACATAATACAAAAAATTGTCAAAAGTAGCTTATTTATCACCCCATATGTACAATTATATATAACTAATTGACATGTGAGCAATAATGAGTGAGTCATATGCAAGGTAAAATAAGCTTCATTATAAAAATGTGTCATTATATCATATTTCTATCTCCATCTCCATCATTAGGTCTCTGTACGGGTTTAACAAGGGTTTTAGGCTTGTTTGCCCTATTAAGCTTTGTTTATAAAAGTCTAACATCCAAGTTGCTAAAAAATTCCACAAAATAATTGTTCAAAACCCTCCTTAACATCCATAACTTAAAATATTAACATGAAAGGAATCATGAAAGATATGAGTGCTGAAACATGACCTATCGAGCTCTTTCCTTCACTTTCTTGAAGGTTTGAGTAGTTTTTGAGCCAAAAATCACTTTCTTAGGGCTTATCCTATAGGTTAAAATCTTTAACACACATGTACTGACCTAGTTAATGTGTTCCAATAGGTTTAAAATCATGTCTAAGTCCAAAATTATGAATTACCTCCTCTTTGGACATTAGGCCTAATCCTTGCCTAATTAGCTAGCTTGCACTCTTGAGCTCAGAATGAATTTTGATGGATTTATTTTCCTCCTAGTAGCTCAAAAAAATCCATAGTGACCTCTTAGAAATTTTCCAATGGTTTGGAACTCATATCCAATGCTATATGTGAATTTGACCTTGCATTTGAAAACTAGACCTATCCATGTCAAATAGCCCTAAGTGCCTTTGAAGATCAAAATTAACACACTTAAAATAGTCCCATAAAAATTATTCAATAAGTTGGGCATCTCTCCTAGAGCTATAAGTTTCAATGTCCCCCTATTTGGTCCGTGGGTCAAAATCTTGCTTCTAGGCCTATCTATAACTTTGGAGGTTTAGATAACCTTGTCTTGTTTCCTCACTATTTAATTGGTATCACACATTTTAATTGGTGTCCCTTAGCTTTCCAAATAATATTTCAATGTTCAAACATCATATGGTTAGTCTCTTTTCCTCTACTCCTCCAAATTGCCAATGCATGAATGAGGGAAAATTACCCCTTATCTGAGACAAAAAATGGTAATTTACCTATTTTTCCAAAATAATTGAAGGTTTAAATATATTATAAAAGTTTAATGTATTTTATATAACAAAATATTATCTTCTAGTCTTATGCATATATCCTTTAGAAACATGAAATTCTGAGACAGACTTGTAGGGAAATTGGACTGTGCATGGTCTTCCAAAATAGACTATGTTTCGATGATTTGAGACCTTAAATTTGATTAATTTAGGCTTCCAAGATACTATATATGTTTTAATAATAATTATGGATGTGTTATACTCTTTTTACCCCATTCTGACCTCTCATGGATCACTCATGCTCTTGGATTCACAAGACTAAGTTTCTTGTTGACCATATTTATCTTAAGAAGGACCCTTATAACTAGACTTGGTATGATTTAGACCATAAACACAATGTGTAAATACAAAATTTTAAAATATATATGGTTAACTATCAATTTTTATAACCATTTTGTACTTTATGTCTATACAATACCACCTTATGTGTTAAGTCCCATCTTACTACCTATCTTAGTCAATACAGTTGACTGTAAGTGCATTTCAAGACTTGTAGATGGTGTTTATTATGATTAAATATTTATATTATTATTTAGGGACTATTTATGGATATTTTAAGTCAATTCACACACACTTTGAGTCACTTACTTTACCACTTCAAGCACTACCTCCTTGTCTAGCTAGATGTTACCCTGACTATGACTGTGTTTGTTTGTTTACTAAACCTGTAGATATAATTTTCATGAATAATGGAATCGATAAAGGTTTTTTAGGGTTAACTTGAAGTTATAAATACCTTATGTATGCTTATTAATTCTTTCCATCCTTTCACATACACCTTGGTTCATGAATGAGTCCTCACTGACTGACTGAGACACCTCACTTGTTACCCTTCTTATGGGTCATTACTAACCTTAAATGACCCTAATTTTGATGTTTTTAAAGGATTTATTTGAATATATATAAGTAAAAAAGGGAAAATATATACTTTAAATCACTTTTTATTCTTAAAACATCACCAAAACAAAGTGTTATGCCACTACCTGTTGACTAGCTATAAGTATTCATGTAGGCCACCTATATGGATTATAGGTGGGCAAATGGATCCAAACACAAATTATAATTCCTCCATGATGATATATTTCACCATAGGTTTCAATTTAATAATTTTAAACTAATCAAATTTATGTAATATGCATAATTTTAAAATTGGGTGAATATAGGTCTCTTTGGGGCTCAACCATGTAGATATCACTGAAGGAATTTAGTCATAATTGGTCAACTTCAAGCCTTTGAACGACAGACCTCTACTAGTTATTTACCCTTAAACCTTTACAATGTTATTATACCACCTAGATAATATGAGCTTAATTAATTAAGAGTAATTGAAAATATTTGAGACCATATAATACAATATTGACAAAAGGCTTAAGCTCTTTGTTTTGGCAATTTAGGAACTATGGTTCTAAAAACCCAGTTAACATTTTTGAAGATGACCTTCAACTTTGTTTGGAAACCCATCCTTCCAAAAAAGCATACCATAAAATTTTTATCATTTTAACAGCTTAAGGAAGATGTCAATGCATTTTCATCCTTTCAAAATGGATTCTAAACTCTTTTCTTAGACCACATGTACGTGGTGATCTTTAGGTCTACAACAATAAGGAAAATTTAAATAGTGAACATGAAAAGAAGTACTATAATAAGTTGAAAACCTAGTTACAAGACTTAAAATTGACTATTCATAGCTATAAGTGTGTGAAAAAAGTATTAAAACATTCCATTCAATGTGAAATTATCCTTCAAGCACCTGTATGCAAGCATACTCATGGCAGACTGAATGGTAGGTTACACATGCTTGCAAATCATAGAACATTTGATTGAAAAGTGAGATTTGAAGTTGATGGGAGGTTAAATTTAACTTTTGAAAAATGAGAAGGAAACTATCACAACAACTTGGAGCTATTTTTAAAAATGAAAATATATGACATGATGGAAAACTACCATTAACATAAAATGAGACTAGTCTGTAAATTTGAGGTGATTATCTCTTAAAAAAACTTGAAACTTGAAACTAAGCATGGATAACATTGGGTAAGGAATTAAAAATAATTTTTAACTAACAAAAAAAAGTGTATTTTATGGATCTACCAAAAATGGAGTAAAACCTATAGGTTATATAGATTAGTAGGTAGATTTAAAAGGTCAACTTCATGAGGATGGAAAAACATGTAAGTCACTTTTGTTTGCCAAAAAGGGTGAAAAGAGAGTAGAATGGTTTTGAGAAATAAATGTAAATTTAAAATAAATCCAAAAAAACTAAGCTTGGAGAAGTTGAAGAGGCATTTTTTGACCATTTACCACATGACACACTTCCCAAGGGGGTCGTATAAGTGCTAAACTCTTCTTTTCCTTCAAGAAAACTACTTGTTATTCTACAAAACCTACCATATTTTAATTATGTTAGTTAATTAAGACCTATAAGGACACATGGGGCATGAGTTAATATTTTTTAACCTTCACATTTCCCAAAGATCCTATATAAATCATTAAATGCACCTTTTTGACCCCTAAAATGACTCAAAATGACCAAAGGGACTAAGAAAAATAATGACCTAGGATAGTATAATATCAATTAACATTAAGTAACATATAATACACACCATGACACTCATATTACACCCCTTATAGACATATAAATTCAACTTTTTGCCTATATGTTCCCCAATTTGACTAAAATGTCAAATTTGGTCAACAAATTGGTGACTCATAAGGGTAGTATGCTTGTTTTACTAACTAGACCAATAACCTTATTAGTCCATTAGGTTTAGGAGTCATCTTAATTCTAATATAAATAAGGAGAACCTTTTACCATTGAATTTTATCAAGACAAGACCACTTGACTACCTCAACCAAATAAAACAAAAGACATACACCAATAAAGCAAACACACATGTGCTCAAAAAACTTAGGGGAATTAGAAAAAAATTATTATGTATAACTAGAAAATAAGCATGCCTCCCCCTATATCAAAGGGAAATATCAAGACTCTTCTTTCCTCATGACATGAAGGATTGAATGAGGCATATAGCCTTTTATCCTTTATCATTAATGCGTCCAATTTTTTCACAATATTTGTCAACCTCATTGGTATGATGTTCAATGAGAAACAATCAACTCCAAAAAAATTGGCCAAGGAAATGAACTCCTCTTGCATCCAAACAGCCTCAACTTTGTCATGTGGATCTTCCATTAAATCTTCAAATGATGATTCAAGGCATATTTTCTTGACTTCCATAGTGCTCTCAATAAGATTGGGATTCTTCTTAGTTGTAAGTTATTCTATCTCATCAAGGAGCTTAGAAAATTCTTCCCAATATTGGTCATTATCCTCCCTAGAATGTTATTTATTCACCTTGTCATAAACTTGGCAAATATCTTCAAGTTCTTGAAATAACTCCATTTGTAGCTACCAATCATCCTTAATAATACACTCCACTTCATGTTTGAAATTGTCATCCACAACCTCATGATTAGACATAGAGTCTTATTAATATAACTATTTCTTCAAGTCTTAGCCACATTCCTCATGGATATGCATCCCCTCAAATATGGAGGCAAAATCTTTTGAATTATCTTTTTGTTCACCAAGGGGAGTCCACATGGTAATCTCTTCCTCATAACCACTCATGATGTATTCTTGATCAAACATGAATTGATTTTTCTCTTCTTCACTTGATTCTATCAAGGCAGGCTCTTCTTCTAAGATTTCTTCTTTGCCATAAAGAAGGAATTTTGAATTATCAACTAAACAAGGAGATTAAAAATAATAAATCACCTCTTCTTCATCACTTAGGATCTCTTGAAGGCTTTCAAATTATACCTCAGCTATCATAATCTGATCTTATTTGTCAAGGGTTATAAATTCTTCCATGTCCTTCACAGTGATGCCAATACTAGGCATCTTGAAATTTGGTGACCTAGCCTAATAAGGGTGATAAGGAGTTGAATTTTATTCAAGTAAGAGTTAAAAATTTTCCTCAACAAGTTTCTCTTCTTTTGGTTCCCACACCACAAGTCCATCAAGGCAAAGGGTGATGGAATGAGGATACTATGAAGTAGTTGGTGGAGGTGGAACATAGGGATCAAAATTATATTGGGAACTCTCTTGAAGGAGGTTAGATGGGGTGTATTTAGGCATATATTATTTATTTGGGTCTAAACCTTCCATCACACCTTGACATAGTAACTTCATCCTTGACTCCAACTCCTCAATTTCCTTGGCTAGGTTCTCTTGGAAAAATCTATCTTGAAGGTAACATGAATCATCATAAGCATAAGGAATGTATGAGGATTGACATGGAACACAAGAAGAATCTTGACAAAGGGTGGGAGGGACTTGTAAAGGATTAACTCCATTCTCCATTTCACACTCCTCAACGATGATTCTATATTCTTTCTTTCCCCATAATTCCACTATCTTACTCTATCTTAGGATGTTAAGATTAGAAGCCTTTTGATAAGTAATGGTAGTAATATTTTGTATAGGATCAATATTCTTCTCAACTTCACACTCTTTTTCAAGACTTTTCTCCTCTTTCTTTCCCCATGACTCTACTATCTTATTCCAACTTAGGATGTTAGGATTAGAGGTCTCTTTTTGAGGTTATGGGGATGAAATATGAGAGGGAAATGAGGGATTAAACTCCACTTCATTTTTTTCCAACATGGACTATTTCATATGCTTATTTTATAACTCAATTTTCCTATCAAGATTAGCTTCAAACACAATATTTTTCCATTCAACTCTCTCTTCCATCTGATTGGGAAAAGGATGACTTTGATATTTTTTATTTGGCTCATGAGTAGGAGTCATATATGGCTGATAGGAAAATTGTGGAAGTGGATATGAATTTTGATATGTTTGGTGAGGTTGCCTTTCATGAACCCATAGCCTATCCTCTAAATAAGAAACTAGACCACTCACATCAAACATCTCATTTGTGAGCCTTTGCCAATTGGCTCTTTGAATAGGTAACTAACTCTAATGTTTATCTCACCTTATGAATGACATGATTAGGAACTTCTATACCATATCCTATTTTTAGGTCAAGATTCAACATGTACCTCTCATATCCCAAAAGTGTCTTTTTGAAGGTGGAAATGGGTTGGCTTGAGAAGTGACTAGGTTGACTAGGAGGACAAAAACATTGAGGAGGCTAGTTATAGGACTAATATAATTCATGCATGGGATAACAAGGATAATATTGGAGATTATTAAATTCATATTGATGTTGATAAGGATCATGACAAGATTTACCAAGGACTTGTTCATATTGATATGGAATGGTACAATCTTGTAATGTCTCACCAACTTGTAGAGAGCAAAACTCAACACCAAAGTCATACATGAAACTTCATTGAAAGATAGAACATAAAGAAACATATTGATAATAATATTAAAATGATAACCTTAGCTTCTTGACTAGATTATGTATCTTCAGAGTCATCATTGATGCTTTCATAGATGCTTCCAAAGGTTGATTATTGAGAGACAATACAAAAAATCTCTCAACTTCTTAGACCAAGATTCCCACTGGGCATGCCAAAAACTATTATCACTTGGATTTTCAACCTTTGAGGAGATATAAAATCTCTCCTAATCCAATTAGCATAATGGAATCACCTCTAGGATTGTGAGCAGCCTAAGGAATGAGGTGAATCTCTAAATAGGGTTTGCTCCCTTGATGTACCACTTTCGATTGAAACTAATACTAAACTTGGGGGGTGAAAAGGGATAAAGATATCTGAAAAAAAAAATCCTAATGGAGGTGACACACCAAATATATTGATTACTTCCAAACATATGAATATTACACTTGAAATCAAAGGACAAACAAAAAATACACTTGTCCAATCTTCATCTTTTCACATCAATGTTACATTGTGAGGTTATGGATGAATGTGAAAAGATAAGAGGACTAGAAAAGAATCATATGAGGAAAATAATGAATATAAAAACTTAATAAATCTTAGACATTTCATAGAACACTTCACATGCCCTATAAAAATAAAATTTCCAATTGCAAATAGATGATAGAATGAAATAATATGCTAAGGAATCCTTAGTCTTCACTTATGCAAAATCAAACATTCCATATGAACACACTAATAAAAATCATGGAAGAGGTAAAAATTAATATTATTCTAAATAAAAATGTATAAATTTTAGTATGGGTTCACCATACTTAGGTGAAGCATCCAATACAATTCCAAAATGGCTAGTTCTTATAGAACTTGAGAGAGAGAAGAGAAGAGAGAAGTCCAAGGGTCATAAGTATACTTGTAAAGATGATAAAATAAATTAATTTTTCATGAGAAGAGGATTTGGGATGAACCATGAATATTTAGAAGATATTTATGTCAATCCAAGTCATAAATCTCATGAAAAGTGGTAAGAAACTCCTTACTCTAGCTCAAAAACACTGCCTTCATGATTAACCATGTATGAATGTCTTATAACTGATTGGGACAAGGTATTATGATTATAATAAATTTTAAGGACATCATACATTCCTCTCTATGAATTTTTTGTATGCTTGGTCATCTAGAATCATTATCTGTAGTCCAAAAAATACTCTTTTCATGAACCATGCACACATGGCTTCTAAAAAGAGATTAATTTCTCATAAAAATACATAAAAGTAATTTAATTACATGTTTCAAGTCCATTAATGACCTTATAATCATTATGGACACCTTAAAAATCCATTCACTTTAAGTTTTCACAATTTTCCCTAACTTGTCCATTAGGTCAATTTTGACTAGCTAAGTTGAAGCACCTAGTTTAGACACAAGTATATTAAATTAATAAAATGACCTTAAGGAGTTATAAAAGTCTATATATTCTTCAAAAACTTGATTTCATCTTCAAACTCTTCTTGTAGCCTATTTAATACAAAAATGGTCAAAATTAGCTCGTTTGTCACCCCATTTATATAATTATGTACGTCTAATTAACATGTGAAGGAGATTGAGTGATTCATATATAATTTCCAATAGTTTTCATGAGAAAAATATACCATTAAATCAACTTTATATCTCCATCTCCATCATCAGGTCTCTACAAGGGTTTAACAAAGGGTTTTAGGCATGTTTTCCCTCTTAATCTTTGTTCATAAAAGTCTAACATCCAAGTTACCAACCAATTACAAAAAAGAATTTTTCAATACCCTCATTAACATCCTTGAACTTCTCATATTCCTATACACGGAATCATGAAATATATGAGTGTTGAAATTTGACCTATTGAGCTCTTTCCTTCACTTTCCTATAGGTCTGAGTGGTTATTGAGCCAAAAATGGATTTCTTATGGATTTTCCTATAGGTTAAAAGAATTAAAACACATATAGTGACCTCATTAATGTGTTTTAATAGGTTTCAAATCATGTATAAGTCCAAAAGTATGAATGACCTCCTCTTTGGGCATTAAGCCTAATCCTTGCCTAGTAGTCTTACTTGCACTCTTGATTTTAGAATGAATTTTGATGGCTTTATTTTCCTCCTAGTAGCTCAAAGACATCCATAGTGACCTCTTAGACATTTTACAATGGGTTTTAACTCATATCCAATGCTATAAGTGAATTTGACCTTGCATTTAAAAACTAGACCTATCCATGTCAAATAGGCCTAAGTGACTTTGAAGCTTAAAATGGAATTCTTAATGTTTTATTTTATTATTGATAGCTCATAAACACTGAAAATTATCCCAAAAACATGATTCAATAATTTTTAATTCTCTCCTAGGGATAGAAGTGTCATTGTCCCCCTATTTGGTCCTTGGGCCAAAATCTTGCTTCTAGGTCTATCTACAACTTTAGAGGTTTAGAGCACCTTGTTTATTTTCATATATCTTTAATTTGTCTCCCATGTTTTTAATTTTTTTCCCTAATCTTTCCAAATCATCTTTCAAATTTCAAACATCATCTGGTTAGTCTCTTTGCCTCCACTCTTCCAAACTACCAGTGCATACGTGAGGGAAAAGTATCCCCTATCTGAGAAAAAATAGGGGTTAATTTCCATATTTTTATATAATAATTTAAGGTTTAAAAAACTTATAAAATTTTTAGGGATTATACATACCAAAAATTATCTTCTATTCTTATGCATAGATCCCTCAGAAACATGAAAGTCTGAGACAGACTTGTAGGGAAACTAGACTGTGCAAGGTCTTCAAAAATGGATTATGTTTTGATGATTTGAGACCTTCCATTTTCTTGATTTTTTATTAAAATATAATATATATGTTTTAATAATCATTATGTATGTGTTATACTCTTTTTTACCCACTCTAACCTCTCATGGATCACTCATGCTCTTGGATTCACAAGACTGAGTTTCTTCTTGACTGTATTTGCCTTAAGAAGGAACCCTATAGGTGGATTTGGTATGAGTTGGACCATAACCTCAATGTTTAATATCAATTTTTAATATCTCAATGGTGATGTATCAATTTTTGGAACCACTGTGTACTTTATGTCTATACAATACCACCTTAGGTGTTAAGTCCCATCTTACTACTTGTTTCAATCAATGCAGTTGACTATAAGTGAGTTTTAAGACCTATACATGGTGTTTATTAGGATTAAATATTTATATGATTATTGAGGTACTCTTTATTTTTTTATTAAGTCACTTTTAACATTATTTTATTCACTTTATTTACCACTTCAAACACTACCTCCCTGTCCAACTAGATGTTACCCTGATCGTGATTATGTTTGCTTGTTTAGTAAACCTATAGGTATAATTTTAATGAATAATGGAATTGAGAATTGTGTTTTAGGGTTAAATTGAAGTTATAAATACCATATTTACTCTTATTCATTCCTTACATCATTTCACATACACCCTGGTTCATGAATGAGTCCTCACTGACTGACTGAGACACCTCCCTTGTTACCCTACCTATAGGTCATTACTAACCTTAAATGAGCCTAATTTTGATGTTTTTTAAGGATTAATTTTAATATATTGAAGTAAAAAATTTAAAATATATACTTTAACTCACCTTATATTCTTAAAACATTACCAAAATAAAGGGTTATCCCACTACCTATTGAATAGCTGTAAGTGTTCATGTAGGCCCCTTGTGCAAACTATAGGTGGGCAGAGGGATCCAAACACAAATTATCATTCCCCAATGATGATATTTATCACCATATGTGTCACTTAAACCTTTTAAACCAATCCAATTTATTTAAAATTCCTAATTTTAAACTTGGGTTAATATTGGTCTCTTTGGGGCTCAGTCATGTAGATATCATTGAAGGAATTTAGTCATAATTTGGCAACTTTAAGCCTTTCAACGATGGACCTCTACCAGTCATTTTCCATTAAAAATTTACAAGATTATTTTAAAACCTATATAATATGATCTTAATTTATTAAGAGTCATTTAAAATGTTTGAGACCATATCATATAGTATTGACAAAAGGCTCAAACTTTCTATTTTGGCAATTTAGGAATTATGGTTCTAAAATCCCAGTCAACATTTTTAAAGATGACCTTCAACTTTGTTTTCCAACCCATACTTCCAAAAAAGTCTAAAATGAAATTTGTATCATGTTAACACATTATTTAATATGTCAATACATATTTAAACCTTTAATAATGGATTATAAACTCTCTACTCAGACCACTTGTAGGTGGTGATCCTCAGGTCTACAATAATAAAGAAAATTTAAATAGTGAACAAGAAAATCAATCCTATAATGAGTTGAAAACCTAGTTAAAATAATTTAAATGGAATCATAACACCTATAATGGTATGAAAAAAGTATTAACACATTTCATTAAATTTGAAATTATGCTTCAAGCACCCGTATGTAAGCATATTCATGGTAGACTGAAGGGCAGGTTACACATGTTTACAACTCATAGATAATTTACTTAGAAAGTCAGATTGGAAGGTGATGGAAGATTAAGATAACTTTTGAAACATTATAGTTAAACTATCACAACACATTAGATCTATTTTCAAACATGAAAATATAAGACATGATGGAAAAATATCATCACCATAGAATGGGACCAATCTCTAAACTTGAGGTGATTGGCTCTTTAAAAAAACTTAAAACTTGAAAATAAGAATGGAGAACATTGGGTAAGGAATTAAAAATAATTTATAACCACAAAAAACAAGTTTATTGCATGGATATAAAAAAAAAGGAGAAAAACCTACAAGTTACATAGATTAGTAGGTAGATTTGAAAGGTCAACTTCATGAGGATGGTTCATGAAGCACAAGCCACCATTTTTAAAAATACTTACATGTAAATTAAGGTATTAGAGTTTTCAAGAATCTCTCAATATAATTTTCCCTGAAACATCTTGAGTTATCCGTACCAAGCAAAAACCTACAAGTCACTTTTGTTTGCCAAGAAGGGTGAAAAGGGAGTAGAATGGTTCTAAGCAAGAAATATCACTTTTAGATCAATAAAAACATTGAATTTAGCTTGGAAAATCTTAATAGGCACTTTTTGACCATTTCTCATGTGGCACACTTCCCAAAGAGGTTATATAAATGCCAAACTCTTCTTTTCTTTCAAGAAAACTACCCTTTCCTTTGCATAACCTTACATATTTCATTTATGTAAGTTAATTAAGACCTATAAGGATACATGGGGCATTAAATTATATTTTTTAACCTTAAAATTTCCCAAAAACACATACAAAGCATTAAATGCACCTTTTTGACCCCTAAAATGACTCAAAATGACTAAAGGAACTAAGAAAACTAATGACATTAATTAACATATAATACACCCAATGAAACTCATATTACACCCCCTATATACCTATAAATTTAATTTTTTTACCTATAAGTTCCCCAATTTGACTAAAAAGTCAAATTTGGCCAATAATCATATTTGAGGAGATAAATTTGTTGAACAAACCATGGAGTGTTTACAAATTATGTATTGATAGGAGAGACATAACCTTGAGGTTATAGTTTATATTCATTATAATCAGAGAGTATGTGAACTCAATTAACATCTTGGTAAAAGTGATGCATTTTATCATGGGCTTTTTGATAATTAAGTTCATCTAAATATCCTAATTGGGATTGGGACATAATGTAATAATTATCATAAAACAAAATGTTATTACATGTATGAGAAACTAGGTAAACAAATTCAATGAAAGTATCTTTAGTGGAAACATTCATGTTACTAAAAGTGTGAGGGGATATTATTAAATGATTTTGAAATAGTTTGGATACCCTATAATCATTGAAAATAAAATCACCTTTTATGTTAGTGGATTCATTATCATTACATGGGAGAGGACTTTTAGTATCATCATCAATCAGGGGAATGGTCTTATCTCATGGAAGAATATGACGGAGATAGTATACTGTATAAGGAGGTAATATAGTGATATTATAAATGTTTTGTAACTCATTTTAGTTCATCATCATTAGAATCTAAAAGAGTTACTTGTAGGTTAAAATTAATGTTTGTGAACTCAAGTAAAAGAGGAATATTAATGTGAGTAATAATGGGTATGTGATATTAGGTTTTAGGATTAGGAATTTAAATTCCCCAAGGGTTTATATTTATTTTGTGTTTATTATGTTTGGAATTATGGATGAAATTTATTCATTGTCTACCTAAAGATTCAATAGTCACATGTAGTGAGTCTATAGATGACCTAAAAGGATGTTATAATAAAGTGTGAGATCTAAAATAATCAAATTGACATGTATTTTTTGGGTCCAATAGTAAGAGGGTCCAAATGAACTAAGGGGATTTTGATTAGTTTTATCAAATCCAAAACAAGTAAGTCTAGTTTTTTCAAGTTTAGATTTGGACTAGCCAAGTTGTTGGAGTAACCAAAGAGAATTAGAATAAATTTTGGAACCTTCATCCACTAAGAATTTTATTATTAAGGTATTATTGGTTGCAATATTAATAAAAAGGGGTGGGTCCTCAATGAAAAATGATTTCATAATTAATCTTGTTTTATTTTATAAACAATATAGAGGGCTTTTTAGACGAAAAAGATTGTGAAATAGTTTTGATAGCACAAAATTTCATAGGTATAAGACATTCATAGGTTGGGACATGCACTTCTATTTTGATGGATGGGGGTTCTCTAATGTGTTAAAATTCTTTCAAGAGAAACTTGTGATGATAAGGAGAAGTTATCACCAATTACATTAGATTAATTTTTCAAGGAATACAATTAAGTTAATATAGAAAAATATATTATGGTTTATAGTTAGATCTAAAATTAAGTTAATCAAGAGGGCCCCAGTGTAAGAATAGGTGCAGAAGAGGCCATGGATGATCCTACCCAGGGATGACACTAAAGGGACTAGAAAAAGAATGAGGGATAAAATTTTAAAGAGTAAATAGGGTGCACAAGAGAAGAAGAATGAGGATGAGAAGGAACTAATGGATGGACCCCCCCTCCTAGACTAGTTTTATGTTTTTTTGTCTATTATTTTCCCTTTCTCTAGGATAGTTAGCTAGTTTTTGATACTTTTTGTTGTTTCATCCCATAGGGCTTACTACTTTATTTCATACTTTTTAACTATGGTTCTTGGTCCCTATAAAACTAGGTATTTTACCTTATCATATATAACAAATAATGATGCTTAAGCTGATTATTAATAATGATTATAGGATGAATGGAAGAACTAAGTTAAGGCTCTAATTTTGGAGTTGGCTCATCACTAGTTTTTGGATCTAAAAATTTAGTAAGATTGGTTATAGTATTTTTAAGAAGTTTTTATTTGATATAAAGATTCTTAGGTTTAGTGACATGATATTTGTGAGTAGGATTATGATGGTAGTTTACCTTTATTTAGTTTAGATATTTGGAATTGGTATAGTACTGATCATAATCGACATCAATAACACAAACATGTTTACTGTAATGTTGTGTATTGGTATCCAATGGTTGAGTAATTTTTTGAGACCTTTTATTTTTAGATTTTCAATTATGATTTCACTTTTAGGAGGCTTTAATAATTCATTATGTAAATATTTGATCATAACATCATGGGAAATTTTTTATCCAAACATGAGGATGACCAAATTTTTTTTAAGGATTTGACAAATCTCATGAGAGTAACCAATGTCAACATGGAACCAACAAAACTTATTAGGTTTATATCATGGTGGAGGGTTAGTATTAGTTTAAAATAAAAGTTTAGATCAAGATATTAAACTATTTATTTCCTCAACACTAAAGGGGGTATGAGAGGGAAGTTGATTATATAAGATAGAGTTTCTTGATTTGGTTTGAGGAGGCTTGGTTGGAGGATGGTTAATGATTATTGCATTGGTTTATTGGGAATATTCCTTTTTAGGAATTTTAGAAGGTCAAAATTGATCCATGATGAAATATTACCTTTATTATTGATCAAAATACTATTTTTAGTTTTGGGGAGATAAGATCTTAACCTTTTATTAAAGAGGGGATTTAAGAGTGGTGACAAGGATTTTGAAGAAATTACCATCACTCATGTTATGGTCCACTTTATGAGTTAGAGATTCCCATCATTTGATGAAAGTGTGATCAAATTTATTAGGAAATTACTTATAATTGAGGAATTGGATAAGGTTATTTTTAGTAAGATCATTATGTTATAATTCCTTAACTAGAGCATTAAATAAATCTTATAGTTTTGTAATGGAATGTCTAAGAAGATGATTATACATAAGTTGATTATAATAAATATATTTGATTGATAGTGTGGGATCTCAAATATAATTTTTGATTCATTGATTGGTGTCAACTTGATATTTTAGAGCACTAAATATATATGTTTAACATGCCTATAATAAAATAACCCCAATTTCTAGGGTACAGTGTGGGTAAAGTCCTTAGGTGATATGCTCCTCTTAGGTACACCACAAAATCAAATGAGTGGATGGTTTCCTATGTTTAATAAAAATGGAGTCATAAGAATTTCTAATATACCATGAGTTATATGGAAAACTAAACTACATGTTTAGTATTGTATTATGGTTATGAGTATTGGGGTAAAATAATCACAACACAATGTTTATAAATAAAACAATGCATATCCTTGCATGAAAGTCACTAAGTAGTTTAAAAATTGATAGAACATAGTTTCTAGGGAAATCCAAATAAATAGAAAATAAAGTTTGGAAATAAATGTCAGAAACTAATTTTTAGCATTCAATGAATTTAAATATATAAATAGATAATGATGTCAGGATGCATTATTCATTTGAAAACTATATTATGCTAAAAATGAAACACACATGGTATTGGACTAGCTTATTTAGTTTCTAACACAAAATAAAAATACATCAGAATGGTTTATGTAGTTTAAAACATAGAAAATATATGTATCAAGGTGGCTAATTCAATATGTGAAAACACATAATAGACTTGGGTTGGTTGATGTCATTTATAAATAAGAAATAAACTGAATTATGATGGCCAATGTAGTTGAATGGAAAAAATAAAATTGAGACAAAATTGTATCAAGCTGGGTGATGTAGTTGGCTCAAATAATGAAGTGAATGGTGAGTTTCACATTAGATTCACTAAAATGTATGCATAGGTTAAGATTATCCTAAAACTATCCTATCTCAATATATTCAAACATATAGAAGGTTAATCAAATAAATCTCATGATAATTAATGTTTGGATAATTACCAATGGATTTGAATATCCATAAGAGTGGTGTCTATATCTTAAATTCCAAGAAGAAATTTCTAAAGCCTAAGCCTATGGTACAAGGAAATAACTATAAATATGCCTCTATGGAATTAAATGATTGCATATAATCATTGTATATATTTTGGAAACTAAATAAAATTAAACTAAAGGGAAGGTTTGGAATGATAAAAAATGGTAAGGTGCCATGGTTAAAAAACAAGGTCTAGGCAACCTAAAATTGGATGTGTCAAGTATATGAAATCCTATAGATAAACCAACTTATTTAATATGTAGATAACCTAGACAAGTATACATAGAAATTCATTCAGTAAGTAAAAAGAACCATCTATCTACTAAGGAAATAAAGGAAATATTATAAGGTTAGAAATAATTACCTTAGAGTGGAACCATCAAGCATCAATATCCCCCTTGGATAATGGTGCTTTGAAATATATATTTTTGGTTATGAAGACTTAAAATGGTTGGTATAAGACCTAAGAATACTAAAGATGACTCTTATTAAATCTTTAAGACTTCCATAAGACAAGTTTATTCAAGATAAGGTTATAAACCTAACTCTTCCAAATAGGACTTAGGGTAGAAGCACAAGAAAAATAAAAGTGGATAGAGTGTATAAGATATGTTTGAAATGAATATGACCCATATATACATAATTACAATACCTAAAACAAACCCTAAGATCTAAACTAATGGCATTGACCAATTTGATATAGTTGAGAGATGTTAACTAACACCAAATGGTATTGACTAGGCTAATTTAATACAAATATTAGAAAATAGGGTCATAAATTATTATAGTTGGCCTTTAAAAACAAAAAAAATAAAATGTTATAAACATATGATAATGGTCTAGATGATGTTGTAGGATATAGGGATATTGACATAACTAAATGAGGATATGATGGAATGAGGTAGGTGGTAAAACAATAGGAGGAATTTGAAGTAGTGGTAGGAATAATATGATCATGACAAAAATAACATCTCTTGCACATCACCACAATACTTCCCACCCCTTTCCTAGTACACCCTTTAAGGTGTACACTCAAAGAGATTAATGCTTGAATATAAGTTATAAATGAAATCATCAATATATGATAAAGTGAATAATATTATGTGCATACAAATCCTTAAATGCTAAATTAACTTATACCCA
Source organism: Torreya grandis (assembly GCA_037957365.1). Taxonomy (NCBI): domain Eukaryota; kingdom Viridiplantae; phylum Streptophyta; class Pinopsida; order Cupressales; family Taxaceae; genus Torreya; species Torreya grandis. Next base: position 3,029,038 of record JARHVA010001259.1, read on the forward strand.
ATGATCATATCTATGATGGGGGAATGCTAATCTATATGTTACATTATCATATATATTCCATGACCTCTCTACCATGTTGAGCTATATATCTTACAGGTGTCTTGTTAATTACTCATATCTTAAATTGTGATAATTGGATATTTTACTTTAATATGATGTGACATTGATACATAATAATGGTTTCAAATTATTTTCACTTGTTCTTTGATCCCTAGATTATGTTACTTTTTCGAATGATATGTTAGACATTTTTTATTATTGTTTATGCACTTGGACGTAATTATATGACATATTTATTTCCCTTATTTGCCACATTTTTAATGTCCTTTACATATGGCCATTGGCCACGGTTTTTATGACATGTTATTATCCTTTATATGTGGCCATTGGACTTATGTGTGACATTTTGTGTTGTCTTTATTGATATTGATTAGTGGTTCCATGATCCATATCATTAAATTTTATTTCTTAGTTTTATTCAAATATGGTTAATTTATTATGTCTCATTACTATATCTATCTAGACATGACACTCGTATGCCTAATAATACATATGTTTCATAAAAGCCTTGATGACATATAATATATTATGATAACAAACTCTCCACATGTTGACATGATTATATATTTATAACATGATTATAATTTAACTATTGTTTTGAGATGAGTGAATTTAAGGTGACATCCCTCATCTCAAAAAAGGGGCATTTTAGTGGGCTTATCTTGTAGACTCAAACCTCCATAAGCCAAAAAATTATATTTCATGAAAAAATAAATGTTTTAAAGAATCAAAGTAATTAATAAATTATACACATGATAGATATTGGTACATTGATACATATTATGGGGTCATATGACATGTTTATGCACTCACTTTACAAGTACTTGAGTATAGAGTCATACACACTTGCACATATATACATGGGCATATGCAAAAAATTTACAAAAAAATGAAATAGAAGTTTCATATGAATTTATATTTGAACATATAAATGCATGATATTCTATATCATTTGGCATATATTGAGGGGGAATGATACTAGCTTATGTACATATATGCATTATTAAAATTCAAAGGCATGATGATTGGTTAATGCACATATATGCATTTTTTAAAAATTCAAAAGGCATGATATTGGTTCATATGTATAATCAATACAATATATTTTACAAATTCAATGGTAAATGGTTATTATTTAAATTTAAACTTATTTTACATTGTGTTCTTGGTGAGGACATGAATATTATTCATTTTTTCCCATCATGAAATAAAAACTAGATCCTTCTACACTAGTATGATTTATTTTATTATAGGTAATGTACATTTGAGTCTAGAGACTATCATTAGATTTGGAGTCACTTATACCAAACCCATTCGATGGTTCAATCTTTTATTATAGGTGATGTACATTTAATTCTAGGGACACTCAATGGCCTTGGCATCACTTATATAGAACCCATATTGGTTCCATAATATTTTATGTTAGTACATTGGTAACTTATCTCCATTCTTGAGAGTTTAATCGTGCATCTTTCTAACTCAATGGATTGATTACTTATTAAAAATTAGGACTTGATCACTCTCAATTCACTAATAGTTTAACATGAGGAACCATATATACAAGTGATATAATAAGGGGGAACATTTATCTAATGATTCAATAGAGATGAACCATATTTTAAAAGTTATACAAAAACATGGTTTCATACTCATTCATTTCCCTCATTTCAATTTTAAATTTAAACATTCAAATTTATTGAATTTCAAATATGGAAATTAACTACTTCATGTGTTATTGAAAGGTTTGCTAAATTGAGTGTCTTAAAAAATTAGAGTTTCCTATCAAAATACAAAGTGGGATCTACATATTTCTCCTTTAATCTATTAATTTATTTACTAGAATAAAAGGGGGTCAAAACTATATACTTAAATCAATTCATAGGTACTTGACAATAATAATTATTGAAATATCTTTAACCACTTAAATCACACTCAAATATATTACTCTTATTCAACATTATTCTATAAATTTTTATATATTTAGGATTGGACCCTATTTCCACAATCACTACTACATAATAATTTCCAAGTCATTTCTCAAACCTATTTATATCACTCTTAGTCTACTCTTGACCTTAGGCCAACTACTTTTTATGTTCTAGGACATGTTCACAGTATGCATATAGGTCTATTACAAAGGAGTTATCAACCTAATTTGTCCTTATTTTTTAGGTTCATTGTGTCCTATTCATTTAATCAATTGATTTAAGTTAATGTCATATCAAACTAAGGTTGGCGTCCATTGACAATTAACAGTAAGGTGTATAAGATAGTGATTAATAATTATTTGTTCATGGGGAATTGTGGATCATGTAATTTAAATATCTAATATACTTGATTGAATTTAAAATTACCTTATTTATTGTAAAAATTTAAAATTTTTTTATTGAATTGGAATGTTTTAAATGCAAACACACTTGATGGAATGGAAATTTCTTTGAAATAAATACACTTCTAGTCTATTTGTATAAATGTAAATTTCATAAAATTTAAACACATTTTTAGTATAATATTATGAAATTTAAATGCTTTGGAATTAAAATGATGTGAAATTTTAATATAAATTAATTAAAATATACTTGCATTAAACACACACATAGACCTCTAGGTTAAAATTTGTCACACAACACTACATAAAGGAATGAAATGTAAAAAAACAATAGCATAAACATATAAATACCATAAATGATATTACGTCCTTGGTTGAGTGGGCCATTTACCTCCATTAAAACAATATTATGTCACATTGGACTTGTATAAATACCATGAAATTAACTTTTCATCAATTCTAGAAAATGTTTACAATGCTAGAAAAACATTAATTCTATGCTTCAATATTTTACTTGATACATACTCTTGTTTTATTATATAGTACCATATCATCATGAAGATTTTTTTTATATGTGAAAATGCTTTTACAATCACTGATCAAAATAGACTAGCTCCTAACAAGACCGTAACTAACTAGGATTTTATTTATTGAAAACCTAAAGATAACAACATCATTTCTATGTTTCAAGGGACAAACCAATGGAAGAGTGTTGGCATAGTTTATCATGTGCCACCTTTGTCTATTTCTAGTTATAATTTATTCTTTTAGTTGAAACCATATTTATTATAGAAACAAACCTCATTATAGTACTTATAGTTACTTTTATTAAAATTGCTATATATACTAATGGCTATAAACAAACATACTACTTTTGTAAAGTTTATACATTACTTATAGAAATGTTCCAAAAATATATTAGGATGTTTCTGATCAAGAAAATATGGTTTTCACCATGATGAAAATTATTCAAAATTTCTTTTTTAAAGCTCCTAGAAGCCATCAGTTCCAATCTCAGCATCTCCAAATCTAGTATGGGCATCTCCAAAGTTAGATTGGCGATCTTTAGAACTAGACTAGTGATATTTGGAGCTATATAAGAGATCATCAGAATTAGTTTGAGCTATTGTTATAAAGTACTCTTACTTTTTTAAAACAAATTATTTACCTCTAGTACATTTATATGACTTATATACACAAAATTAGTAGATTTCATACAAAAGGTTATAACAAAGTGGTGTAAAAAAACAACATTAACTTTCACATAGTAATCAAATCAAAGTAATAATTTTATACTTTGAACTAGTAATGAGTTGTATAAATCACATATAAATATACACAAATGGAATATTTTTTAGTAAAACACTAGGTCCATTATTTTGATATAATGAACCCTTTATGGGCTCATAATTTCTTTCACACTTTACCTTTTACAAGTCCTCTTGCAATCAAGGATCTCCTATATTATCTATTAGATACAATATCATATAGTTTCTTTTTGAGTTCATAATTTTCATAATAGGCACCCCAATTTAGTTATGTTTTATTTATGTAACCTTTGTATGTTCTACCATGGGTATTCCACCTTTTAAAATATTCTTCAACATGAGTTGTATTTTTCCATAGGGGCATACTAGTAAGAATAAATTGTGGACTATACCACATGTCAATCCATTCTTTCCCACATTTTTCTCATTTTTTGTATTACTACTATGATATATTTGGCTCTCCTAAGACACCATTTGAGATTGTTGGGATGATTGACCTCCCTTATATTCAAATGAGTACTCAATTTATCCCATCTATGATAAAAATTAGTAAGGGTGATACTAAAATGTATTTGAGCACACTCCTAAAAAATGAGAGATGCATTTCCTTAAAATGTTTGGAAGTTGTTCCATAGTCATGGGGATATATAAAAGACTTGAAAAATCCATGATTGACTTATTTTTATTAAGTAATTCAAGAATCATATAGATATCAATTATTTTGAGTTTTATAAAATATTCTTCTATTATCTTACTTTAGTAAATCTAATTTTACATGGTGGGTAATGAAAGATTTAATCTACACTTCTATAAATAGGTAATTAGGAAGGAGGACATGCATCCTAGGAGAAAGTTACACAAATAAAACTCAATCAAAATATTGTATTATTCAGGGGTACTAGTGGATAAGATTCCATAACTTAATTATAATATTTTAGGACATAGGAGATACCATAATAAATTCTCAATAATTTCCATATATATATTATTGAATAAAGAGACCATACCCAAAGGTAGGATTTCTATAAACTAGGATTTTTTCACAAAATTCACAAGCTATTTGTAGTGTGGATTCTTCTTTTTGTTTTTATTTTATCTCCTATTCAAGATACCTCTTAAACTTCCTATTATTTTCCTTCACCCCCTTGAGGGATTGACAAATTTATACCCAAGTGGCCATGAATTCATTGTAATACAATAATGCTTGCACACCATAATCCAATTTTTATTTAGATGCTATAATTTTCTCTTCCAATGAAGCTATTTCATTATATTTACTAAGGAAATTGTTTTTAATTTCACAAAAAACTCCATTTTTAGATTAAAAGTGAGGACCCTCATTTTGTCGAGATATTTTGAGATCCTAATTTTCTCAACTTTGGTTGATCCCTTATATGTCGAGCTTGAGTTCCTTGAGCCCAAGTCAACTGAGCCTTAAGTCTTTTTATTTTGTGACCCTTACACTTGTCACCTTTGGTTCATTTTAGAGTCTCAAGCCAATTCTTAAATGTTTATAAGTCTAATAGTGGCTAATTATTTATGTCAATTTCAATTTTAACTTAGTCACTTTTAGAAAGTGGGTTTTCTCTTACTAGGGTTTGTTGAAATTGGGTTGTATTATTCTTCTAAATCTACCACATTTTTATCAATTTATACTTTAAATATATTTTAAATTGATTGAAAGTTACTTTTTTCATATTTTTGCCTTAGTTGATTTTGTTAAAATGGTAAAAAATTACTTTAGAAATGTTTTTGTTTTTGTTCAAAAAGGTTTCTTGCTGCTAAGTTTTAGTAGTCATTTGTTAAATTTAAATAACTTAACTATTTTAATTCAAATAAAAATTAATAATTTAAATTTGATTTTTATTAACAATTACTTTTGATTTTAAAGGTTGATAACTTTCTCATTTAATTTTATACCCGTAAGTACCTATCTTAGCCCTAAAACCACATGTCATTTTGTTGTAACTCCCAACAAATATAACCTATTCAAAATCCTTTCAACCCTTATAATATTTTTGAGTTATATCTAAATCCACATGGCACTTTTCATTCATGACGTCAACAAATTTATTGATAAGTGGGTTATTGGGATGCTTCCATGTGGCATCATCTCGATTATCCATTGTCCCGAAAGGACCCATATAAAGCAATGGAATAAGTAGAACTATGGGAAAGTGGGTTATAGGGATTACACCATATGGTATAATCATAGTGACCTAATATCACAAAGCCATCCATACATATCAATAGGCCTCTAGGAAAATTGGTTAGAAACATTATGTCATGTTGTGAAATCTTGATGATCATCTTCCTTGGAGCTGTCTATGTATACTAATAGAGAAGTATAGTTCCAAGTGAGTGGGATAACACCACATGGTAAGTATTACCTCACCATGGTGAATAACAATCAACCTACACAAAAGCCTCATTTTGAATAGAAAAAGAGTGTAAATTAGATGCATGGAAAGAACTTGATGAATAAAGGGATAAGTTGGTTACATAGCCAATAAGTAAAAACATGAGATTAAGATTGATGGTCTATTTAGACATAAAAACCATCAAGTTTCCCAAATTATTCTATGTCAATTTACATAACACATTACAATGCAAGTGGTTTCCAACTAACTAAAGGACATAAGAGTGACATAACTTAAGATGATTAATGAAGAGATTAGATCAAAGGCCTTAAATTCAATATGGATCGACACATCCATTTGATCAATCTACAAATTGAATTCAAAAGTCTATAAAGATCATGGTGGTATGGCAGTCCCAAGAAAATGACAACAATAATCTACCACTAATATTTGAATTCATTAGCAAATGGACCCCTTAAAATTGAATGTAAAACACTCAATATCGCATGAGTTATATTTTAGTGTGTGAATTAAAATGATTTAAAAAGGATAAAGAGAATAAAAGATAATAATTTGCCTTGAAGAGGTGTGGCTTCTAATTTTCAATCATGCTCTAGAAAGTAAATCTATTAGAATCACAACTACATTATCTAATCATCATTTAATGTTGTAATCACCCAAATAGTGGGTTGAGTGAGCTTCATGCTAAATAATTGTCTATATAAATTATTTTTTTCTCCATTTGTAGAGTTCAACACTTTGTGTAAAGAAACTCTGTCAAAATTGTAATAGAATTTTTACATAGTGAGATTGTGTCTTTTGCTCACCAAATGTAGTCCATTTTTAGATAAATTTATGATTATATAAAATGATTGATTTGATTCTTATTTTTAAACTTAGATGCATTATTTATATTATTATTTTGATATTCTATGTCTTTTCTATTTCTTTTTAGTTTAGTCTTTATTGATCAATGGTTTATGTGTCTTTAAACATAAAGTGTTTCAAAAGATTTGTGTGTAATCTATTAAAAATATTTGAGTGTTCATAGTTAGCAAAGAGTTAGCAAGTTGAGATTCCAAATTTATGTCCTTATAATCTTGCCTATCATGTCTCTACAATTTTGTACAACTATGAAACCTATAACATAGTGGTATAACTATGATTTGACATACTTTAATTCTTGAAGCATTAACATTCACTTGTTTGTAAATCTTATTTTCTAATCTACCATCCTTTTATTTTTATGTTTGTTTTGGAATTGAATTACATTTACTTTGTTTTATAAAGTGGTAAAGTGAAGCATTAATTTTAGAGGCAAGATTGAAATGTTAAATTATATCTCTAAATAACTAATATTGAGCTTTTGGTGGTAGTACTACATCTCTTGGAAGCTATTCTACACAAACTATATCATGGAGACACATACCTACAACCATGCCCTAGTTTGATAAAGCATTAACTCTAAAATAGAGGATAAGAGTCACTTATTTTTCCCACTTTTATCTCCATAAAACATAGTCTCATAAGTGCCTTCTAGAGTAAGATTTTGGACTAAGCAATATTTGGCATTATAAGGAGGGTCATTACAATTTAATCTTTGATTAAGAACTAAATTAGTTATAGATTATTGAACTTTTCTAAAATTTTGGCTACTAAATTGGTGTATACATCTGAAATTATCTAATGATTACTTTGTGTGCTCTTATTTTTGCTTTCACATTTTTTTGTAAGCCTAAATATGAAGTATAAACCAAGATGGATCCTAGTGTGCACATTACCAGGTCCCAATATATCCTTGGGAGATTAATTATCTCACCACTTCAAATCCATAAGAGAGTTTAAAATGATAGAGGTAGATTTGATGACTTAGTTACCCATATTGGCTCAACCTCCCAAACCATGTAAAATCAATATATATATATATATATATATATATATCCATAACATTACCTATGCATTGGTTAATATGGTTTTCTATAAATGTACCTTAGGTTGTCCATGACTTACCCAAGAATCTAGAGAGGTACTTTCCTAAATTCACTCTTAATGCAAGAATAACCATATAAGAGAACATAACCTCATAAAACATTACCCTAATAATCATCAATATTGAGCATGAAGACATGGATTTTAGGATTTTTTTATTCACACTTATGGATGAATCATATGATTGGTTTTGAAAAATTCTTTAGGACTCCATTATAAGTTAGGACCAGTTTAATAGTGCTTTTCTAGCCTAAGTTCAATAAGTTATAGACCCAATCATCCTATAAAAGTAGTTTACCTACATTAAATGAGATCCTAATGATCCTATAAGGAATTTTAATGTTCATTTATAGAAAACATATAGCATACTCACCACCCTTTACAAACCTAATGCACTACTAACTTTAGAAATGTATACCAATACTTTGGACCTATGGACTATTATGTTCCTGAGATGAGATCCTATTCCAATAAACTTACCTATGGAATATGTTGAATCTATCAAGGTCAATACAAAACTCAATCTATAAGGCCAAATTATTCTCCCCTCCCTAATTCATTACCTAACATTCCAAAATTTTGTCTTCTATCAAGTATAAATTAGAACTTGTCTATGTTTCAATCATTACCCATAACTAACCAAATCCTTTTGATACAAACTAATCCAGCTAATCACTTGTATTTTCTTAGTCTAGTGAATAATGATTTATTTCCCCATTAAAAAAGTTAGATGATGTTAGCATCTACTAATAATACCAAAACTATCCCCTAGGAAACAACTAAGAATGAGTTACATGGCATCCAATGAATGGTGCAAAGGCTAAGTAATGACCATTTTTGTATAAAAATATAAATGGGTAGTATAATTATAAGAGTTCCAATATGAAATTCACCTACCAAAAATAAAATATAGATTACAGTTACCCTCACAGTCAGCTAGACACTTCTCCCAATAGGTTGCCCAAAGTTATCATATGTGAAATAATTCTACTTAACTAGTGTCAAGTAAATAATATAGTTGTGCATGGTGAACTAAATTAAATTTAATTCTACAATGTCTTTAACATATTTAAAATGGAAATGGTGTAATATGTGGTAGTACCAAACCATTCTGAATCATCTAATGCATGAAGACCCCTAAGTAACTATGGTGTTATAAATCTTAGAATTCTCTATCTAAGAATATAATGAGATAGAGGAGAGTATTAGTGAAATTAATGATTTTTATTACTATTTTTAAAGTAGTCAATATACCTTAAGGAAATGATAACCACAAAAAATGATCACTACCTAAAATCCTCCAAACAATGGTGTTACCCCACCTAATCCCAATGCAAGGAATAACCCTCCACCTCCCAAGCCTAGTGAATTCAAATCCCAATCATAGAATCAACAATCTCAATGTAATGTCAGTTAATATATAGTGTAAGACATGAAAAAAATTAAATAAAACATAACTCTTCATGAGTTTTCTCAAATTATTAAGCAACGTGACCTTCTACTAAAGTCACTCACTGGAAAACCAATTCAACCAACACAATCTAAGTAAAAGACTATTCATACCAATGTGCTAATACATAAAAATATGACTAAATTCACCCTTTCTCTTGATTTTTTGGTTATTCAATAATAACCTATGTAATTGCTTAGTAGACTCAATAGCTTCTACAAATATGATGCCCAAAGGCATTTGTGAGAAATTAAGCGTAGTCCCCATTAAGTTAGACAAGGTCATAATCCAACTAGATAATTCTGAGGTCAGAGTAATAGGTGAATTTTTAACTATACACATTAAATTTAAATCAAAGATTAGAATCCAATAATTCATAAACATCCAGGTTGTAGACATCCCTAAAACATACAAAATTCTACTTAGCAGAGATTGGTCAAAATATCTAAATATGGTCATTTATTTCTCACATGTGGTTTCCTTAAAAAGGTGTATCTAGACAAATAAGAGTGTAAAAGGAACCTAGGATAAAGTATATGATAACTTAGTATAATGTAGTTAATGAGATACTAAATTTAGTAGATTCAGATTTAGGAGTGTACACTTTGGAGACTAGACCTGCTATAAGTAGGAAAACTGACAATAATTCTACATTATCATTTTTGTGGTCATTATGAGTTGATTATGGTTGATTTAATAAAGAATTAGGAGTAATAATTTTAATTATCAATCTACAAGGAAATAAACATCTAGATTATTACCAGTTATAATTCCCATACACTAATAATCTTGTAGAGTATGACGTGTTGGTCCTTATAAAGTAGTTTACATTAAAACATGAGGTAAAATAACTAAAAGTATTAAACGACTCCAAAATATTTTTTAATCAGGTGAGGAGTAATTTTAATTTGAAATTTTCATACATTAGGAATTATAAACATAGAGTATTGGATCTGATCAAAATGTTTGGTGCATTCAATGTCATACCCATCCCTTGGGAAAATAATCATATTTTTTATTCACTAGCCTCCTTAGTTGTGAAATTAATCCCCTTAGACAACACTGAATTGTAAGAGTTTTTTATGATTAGTCCCTTGAACCTGTATTTAAGACCACACAATAAACTTCCAAGTCTTTTAATATGACCAATAAATTGTCCAATTCCTTAACAATATTGGGGCATTTGAAGCCCAAATAATTAATGAAGCTGATAAAGACAATCTAAAAGATGAACTTGAAAAAGATAGGATTATTAATATTAAATGAAATAAAATTCCAAAAGGGATGATCTATATGGAAAATGCATTTTACATATTCATCCCTATTTCCCTAATCGAGAAACAAAAAATTCCAAATCAAAATATTGAGCCATTAACTATGGTTCCATAAAAGGACCCCAAAGTGTCAACATAGGTCTTGATTGGATATAAATATAGGTTGAGAAACTTCAAAATTCATTGTTGAGTTATAAATATGTGATTAATTGGGCCTATGAAGACCAAAAATTATTTGACCCAAAGGTAATTACTCATACCATTCTGCTCAAGCCAGACCAAAGACTATTCTGATAGTAGAGGCTTGTGAACCCAATTTTTTAACTATTGATAGATAAGGAAGGTCACAAATGGATATCTACTGGAATAGTCTTCCTAGCTCACCTTTCCACTTGGGTGGAAAATTTATTACATGTTTGAAATAAAAATGATAAAATTATATTATGCATAGACTTATAAAATCTAAATAAATCTTTAGATAAGGATAATTATCCATTGCCTTCCCTTTATGAAGTCATTAAAATGGTCAATGAATCTTAGATTATGTCCTTCTTGGATGGATAATCAAGATATAATTAGGTCTTGGTCAATTTAAAATACCAAACCAAAACTAGATCTATAATTGAATTGGGCACATTTTCCTATAAATGAATGTCATTTGGATTGATGAACAACAAAGCAACCTATCAAAGGGACATGGAATTCACATTTGAATGTTTGATTAGTAAGTTTATAGTGATTTAAATATATTTTTAATGTGTGGTTAGATTATATCTACCATTTACAAAGAGTGTTATAAAGATACTTAAGGTTGTTTTTTCCTTAAACCCAAAAAAAAGCATGTTCGATGTCACCAAAGGTAAGCTTCTAGGTTATATTATCACAAAAGAAGAAATTGATATCAATCTTGAGAAAAATAAAGTAATCTATAAGTTACCTTAGCCTAATATTAAAAAATAAATAAAATACTTCTTTGCAAAAATCAATTTTGTTTGTAATTTTATCTCTAGATTTACCAAAATTTTAAAGCCTCTAAATACTATGTGTAAATAAGACACCAAACTATAGTGGAACAATGATTCAAATAAAGTATTTTAGTACATAAAATATGCCATCATGAAAGCATCAGTGCTAATTAGTCTTGATTATATTGAATATTTCTACATCTACCTATTTGCCTCTGAACACACCATTATTTCATGTCTCTCTTAAAGATTGGATTGGCAAAATCACCCTATTAGTTTTATGAGCACCAATATGAAATATGTTGAGTTTAGATACTTTAAATTGTAAAAAAATTCATATGATTTTCTCAAGGATGTAAACAAATTTAAGAACTATATTTTTAGGAATAAATTGCATAGAATTGTGATAGACCCAACCATCAATCAAATATTGATCTATAAAAAGCTAGGGGAGTGTAGGGGTATATGGATGACCAAGTTTGAAGAATATGACCTAGATATTAAGCTAACAAAGTTAGTTTAAGGTCAAGGTATTACTTAGCTAATACCTGAGATCAATTTATGTATCATTGTGCATCAACTAGGCTTATTCATACATTCTAATTGTCCATTAACTTCTCTATGGTATTCCTCCTATTGGAATTAATAAAACATTGAAAATATGTCTCATATTGAAGGAAACACAATATATGTTGAATAAAGGAGTTATATTCAAGAAAAATCATGAAGTAATATATCTAATATGCCTATCAACATGTGAGTCCAAGGAAACCATGGATAATTTCCATGAGAAGTTAGGCATTAGTCATCTTATAACAAATGTTATGGCACATAAAATTATCTAAGATGTTTATTATTGGCTATCCCTATTTGAATATATTTATACACATGTTATAACATGCCATCAATGTCAGGTCTTTACTAAGACATAACCCACACTATGATGCCATTACATCTAATTATAGAGGAAACACCTTTTTCCTAATATAGACTAGATTTTGTATGAGTCATTAATCATAAATCCTTAGCAAGTCATAGTTTTGTTCTTACTACCACATAATATTTCATGATAAGGATAAAGTTAGTAGAAACAAATAATAACGCATCAATTCAAGTGATCAAGTTTATGGAGAGTAATGCGACCAATTAATTTAGGACTCTTATCTCATTATTTTATGACAATGGTCCTGTATTTAAATCCATTGAGTTCACTGAGTGGCAATATGACAATGAAATCATTTTATGATTCTCATCCAATCACTACCCTCAAGTTAATGGATTGGTAGGATAGACTAATAAAAATTGATCAAGACCATAAATGAATCAACTAAGAATAAGCCTTAAAAGTGTCATTCATTATTGAAATTTTCACTTTGGGTTTATTTCACTAGATATAAGTATGCCCTTAAGATCTCTTAGTTTCTATTAGTCTATGGACTAGATCTAGTCTTGCATATCACGATCAAGATACCCACCTAAAAGTTTATGAATAAATACATAGAACCCAATGAAGAGGTAGATTATAGGATTTTAAACATTTTTTAATTAGAAACTAGATATGAAGACTTACTAAATTTTAGTGAGCATAAAAACACTATCAAGTGCTAGTTTTATAAGAAAGCCAAAGTGAAATCGTTCAAGATTTTAGATTTAGTGTTATTATGGGACAAGGCCCATGAGAAGAAGGGTCATCATGCCAAGTTTTATCCACTCTAGATTGCACCATACCGAATATCTGAGTTACTAGGGTAGATTGATTTTTACCTTAAGGATTTAGAAGGGAACAATCTTTCATTACCAGTGAATGCATGATACTTGAAGCACTATTTATTAGTTATCCCTTCCAGTGCTTCCTCAAAATGAACTTATTGATCTAATATGGTGATGTATATGGTGCATAATAGTTTAGTTTCCTTCTTTTTACTTTGTCTTTCTTAGATTAGTTATTTTATTTCCTACTTTATCCTAGGTTAGTTACATTTTAGTTTCATGTTTGTTCTTTCCTTGGATCTTTGTTAAAATCCTCTTGGTATGCATTCATGTTCAATATTTCTCATCATCATAATTCAAGGTACAGACTCAAGGTAATCTCATTGAATTATTACCATTTTTGGTTATCAATTAAATATAATCATATAACCAAAGTATGTAATTTAAATTTGGTTGACAAAAAAATTATGAGGATAACATAGATAAGTGTCAACTTTCCCTCAAATTTATTAAAATCCTACTTGCATGTGTCTAGTTAATTTTTAGGTATATCTTCATTTAAAAACCTCTATAAAAAAATTATTTTCCATTTTCTACTTTGTTTCCCCTTTTATTTCCTTCATATACCTTTAAGTTAGATTAGTTTTCTTTCTCTTTGTTTCCATTGCTTTATTTTGATTTTTGTTAAGTTTAGCCTTGTTGTGTTTCTTTTGTGCTTAACTATCCTATTTTGACTTGAATAAGTCCCTTGAAAAATCAATGCCTGATTAAATGAAGGGTATGTTTATGTGAATATAGCATCAATGGCCTTGTAGGAGCCTAATGGATAATATTGGTTGAATATTCTATGTGAACCATTACATTTATTTTAACATTTTTAGAATTTTTGTGACCTATGATTCCTAACATAGCACATGAATTTATAAATGTTTCTTTCTCTACTTAAAAACCATCAAATGTACTCTATATAAAATCTAAAGAAATTATGAAACATTATCATTTATTATTTATTTCTTTTGATCAATGAACTCTTTGAACTTTTTTGAAACCCATGGCTTGGTCCCTGACCCTAAAAGGGACACAAAAGGGAACCTCCTTTTGAAAGGGGAAGAAAATAAAATAAAGGTAAAATCACATGTAAAATCCCAAGAGCCTTTAAAGGGTGAATCAAACAACCTCCACCATGGGATTTATAACTTGGTTGATAGTGGAGAAAGGAAGGTGATTATAGGTATCTCTATTAGGGTTATAGACACTTAGTTGGTAGAAATTAATGGCCATGCCATTCACTCTGAACCAAAATTGCAAAAATTTAACTCCTTTAGAAGTTATAAATCATTCAAGATAATCCATATGATTATGTATAAATGCAAAACTATGAATGAAATACTCACTAAAAATCACACATTGATGGTTTATTAGAAATTACTTAGCTTAATATGTCATGCATTTAAGGAGACTTTGGTGTCAACCTTTTTTATGTTGTTTTAGGTTTTAATTAAAAATAACACTTATTTTTGGATGCATGAACCATAAATTATGAATTTTATAGATACTCAAGGGTATATTCTAGTAAAAATTCACCATTGTTGCCTTCACCAACATACCCCATTTTTAGATTAAAATCAATGACCCTATTTTTATTGAGATCTATTGATATCCAAATCTTTTTAACTTCAAATGAACCCTTATATATCAATATCAAGTTCCTCATGTCTAATTAAATTAAGACATAAGTATTTTTATTTTGGGATGCTTCCACTTGTCTCATTTGGGTTATTTTAGAGTCTCGAGCCAATTTATAAATGTTTCTAAGACTAATAGTGGCTAAGTATTTATGCCAATTTAAATGTTAACTTAGTCACTTATATAAAGTGGACTTATTCTTCTAGGGTTTATTATAAATAGGTTATATTATTATTCTAAGTATGCCCCCTTTTTATCCAATTCTACTTTAAAGCTATTATAAATTTATTGAAAATTTGTTTGTTCATATTTTTTTCATTAGTTGATTTTATTAAAATGGTTGAAAGTTACTTTATAAATGCTTTCATTTTAATTTTAAATGTTTTATTATTACTAATTCTTAGTAGTCATTTATTAAATTTAAATGACTTATCCATTCTAATTCAAATAAAATTTAGCCATTTGAAGTTTATTTTTATTAAGTGTTTCTTTTATTTTGAAATATTGGTGACTATGTCATTTTATGTTATGCTCATAATTAATTATCCTCGTCTTAACACCATGTAGTGTTATTTCAGGACTCACAAGAACTCCAACGTTTTGTCTTTTTTTGAGTTCTGACTAGAGCCATATGGCACTTTTTATTCATGATGTCAATAAATTTTTGAGAAAGTGGTTTAGCGGATACTTCCACATGGCATCATCCTGATGATATGATATGTCATAAGGACATGTAAAAAGTAATGATTTAAATAGAACTATGGGTAAGTAGTTTAGAAATATTATTCCACATGGCATAATCCTAGTAACCCATTATCATAGATCCATCATATAGGTTAGAAAGCCTCTAGGAAAGTTGGTTAGTATGATTTTGACATATGGTGAAATCTCAATGATCTACTTTCCTAGAGTCATTTGTACATCTTAGAAAAGTAAAAAAGTGCTAGGTGAGTAGGATGATGTTACATGGCAAGATCTCAACTCACCATGGTGAAGAATAGTTATCCTACACAAAATCCTAATTTTGAATAGCATAAGAGCATAAATTAGACATGTGTAAATAACATGATGAATAAAGGGGTAAGCTAGTTATGTATGTATCAAGGAAAAACATGAGCTTAAATGTGATGTCTTACTTAGATATCAAAACCATCAAGTGCCCTGAATGGTTATTTCAAGTCTACGCAACATAATAAAATGCAGGTGGTTTTTGACCAACTAAAGGTCCCAAGAGTGATAAAATTAAAAATGATTAATGAAGATATCAACTCAAAGTTCCTAAAGTTAGGCTATATAGTCATATACATTTGATTGATTTATGAATTGAATGCAAAATTATACATATATCATGGTGGTATGGCAGTCCTAATAAAATCCTAGCAATAATCTACCACTAATATTTAAATTAATTAAAAAATAACCCCCTTAGAATTGAATGTAAAATACTTAGTATGGAATGAGTCATATTTTAGCATGTGAATTATGATGATTTATAAATGACATAAATCATAGAAGACAAGAATTTTCCTTAAAGAGTCATGCCTTCTAATTATCAATCATGCTCTAGCAAGTAAATCTATCAAAATCCCAACTAAATTAACTAATCATCATTGAATGTTGTAACTATTATAGCATTAATTTTCACCCTTGGATGGGGTTCTTCAGTCTCTCTCTAATTAAGCTACACTATGGGAATAACCCTAGGATGTGGGTCACCTATGGTGGGGTTGGACCTTTAGAGAAAGTTGACTTCCTCTTGATGGATCACCTATAGTAATGTTTGTAGTAGGCAAAGGGTTAGAAAGGGGAAATAGGGATCCTAAGAAAGATAACAAGGTGATGCAAAAAATTAAATGATAACTCACACAAGCATGAAACATACACTAAAGAAGCATAAGATAGTACTATCTCACACAATCTCAAAATCTAGTTAATTGCATAATTATTTCATACATTAGGTTTATGAAGCAATGAATCAAGCAAGGAGGTATTATAAGATTCACATAAATCTTATATTAATGGTAAGAAGAACACAAATGTAGACCTATAATCAACTAGGGAACATTCTAAAATAGTCAATAGAGGAGGACAATAGGCATGGAAGATTATCCTTCACAATGCCATCATGCACAAGCTTACAAGACATAGTTTAAAAGCAAGAGATAGGTAAAGAAAGTCTTTATTATCTTCAAAATGTCTTTCATAAAAGTTTTGATAGGGTCTAACCTCAAATTAGAGTCTCTTTCTATTCATAATTTGGGAGAGAAAATCTATCAAAAGTGAGAGGGCCTCTTCTTCTAAAAACCAAGATAGAGATTGCAAAAATGGAAAGAATGGGTGATATATAGGAGAAAAATGAGAGAGAGAGGATCATGTCAAAACATATCATTAAGTGAGTTCCAATCACTTAGATGGGGTACCAACCACTTTTGATCTATTAGCATTAATTTTGCCTCCCAACTAGCCATTCATTAGCTCCAAAAATATTAAAGCCCCCCATTGGCCTTAGAAGATATACTAAAAGACAAGAACTTGTTGGAGGTGATGAGACATGATTAATGTTTTTTGGAGAAACTATTAAAGGATATGTAGTAGAATTAAATTCTCTAACTACTTTTTCCAATCCCCAAAACTACTTTGTTTTGATCTTCTACACCATATTCGCACTTGCTTCACTGTAAGGATAAAGACCCCATACCTTGAATCTAGATAAAGCTATCACCATGTATTTTTTAATGGTTATTTATTAGATCTATAAATTTGTCTGAAGATGAGACACTTATCCATAACCATATATTTCCTCTACTTCAATATCTAAGCATAGGTCATTTTTATAGATTGAAAACCAATATCCTTTATTAGTTTTCATATAACTATTATATCAATATAGACCTATAGATTGTATATCCTCTTTCTTGATCTCCATTAGGTTTAAATAGACCTATCCTACCTCTGACCATTTATGGAAATTGATAACTTACCATATACATAGATATTTTAAAAATAATAGTGAACACAATTATAGAATAATATCATAACCCTAGAAGATGAACCTTGTATGTTATAAATCTTCAAACCCGAGGTTCATATTGAGATTCAATAGCATTGGAAATACATTTTTGATCATATGACTATATCACTATGTCCTTTTAATGGTATTGAACTGAGCTCTAATGCTGATAGGATGACCTCTAAAGGACTTGTTTCTATTTTGACCTAGGTTGTAATTGTTCTCCACTTGAAATATCTTTTCTTTAAACCTTTAGTATTGATCATTTATTTTCTTCGTCACATTTGAATGAGAAACATTTATCTACTTAGACCCACTTTCTTTGACTTTAAATACTAACCATCAATCTTGATCTGTATTGGATGAGCACCATTGGATCTTGACTATTATGCACCATATATTTTCCTCTATGAGAATGAGCATGAGATATAGATATTTTTCCAATTTAACACAGTTGAGATACTTGTCACCCATGCATTTGTCTTCAAGACTCACTCACCTTTTAACCCATACCTTTCCATTAGATCTACTTGTACAATTGATCATGCACTATTGATCTACTTGGGCCCATTGACATCTATCAGATTATCACTTTCCATTAGATTTGATCTAAGATCCCATGATCTTACCATTTGTTATCCATGTGTTTACCCTATAAATCCTTTGACATTTTGACTTGTTTCTATCTATTGATCTAGAATCTATGATCAAATGCATGCCATTAGATCTTTGGGACCCACTAATATCTATTAAATTATTGGTTGCCATTGGATTTGATTTGATTGAATGATTACCATTTATCTTGGAACATTTGAATTCAAATATCTAGTTCAAAAAACTTAAACTCAATGCCCCTATACATGTTTCACTCTATAAGTTTGACTTTGAAGCTTTATATCTTGAGATAACAAGCTCATCAAGACACAAAATTTGTAGAGAATGTTCAAAGAATGAAAAACATCATATTCATGTGATATTTTGGCTTGAGATAATTTCTTAGGTGTATTTATTAAATTCAAAATCAAGTTGATCTTTCTATTTTTTCATGACATGTTGATGACAATCTAGTTCTTCTATGTTTGTGCAAGAAATTTCAAGGGTCAAAATGATTTATTTGAGACTTGTGAAACCTAGTTTATGTCCATGAAGGTCATGATCATAATGAGAACCTACTGCATCTCTTCCCTTTCAAATCTATACCTATTTCAAGACTTACTTCTCAAAGATTAACAAATTAAACTTTAAGCTTGATTAAAGTGTTTCAAAAGATTTGTAGTAAATATGAGATATTTGGACCACTCATTCCATCCAGAACTTTGTTCACTTGATCACTCCATACCAAGACCTCTAGAAACTAATCCATTTAGGAAAATTTTTATATGTAGGCCAAAATTGGCCAACATTTATGGTGACATTCAGGGGTTGCATGTTTGCTATGTAAGAGACTAGTAACCTTGAACTAATCCATTGGGCATGGAGTCTCAAGATTTATTCCCAAATAAAACTATTATGAGATTGATAGAAAGTTAACCCTTTCTAAAAAATCATCTTTAAGAAAAATTGGAAAAAATATCAAAACCAATAACTATGCCATAGGCAATTATTGAAAGAGAAACAAAAAATTGAAAGTAAATTTACTTAAATCACTTAGAGGAAAGCATGAAAAATAACTCTGATTTGTTACAATATCATACAAAACATACAAACTCTTCTAATAACAAGTTTTTAAATGAATTCCATTAATTGGTATGGGTAATACCTCTTTATACATTTGCGCAAGCTAAAAATAATTATGTTGTTTGTATCCATGGATCAAATAGGGACAACTCCAAAAGGTATCAGACTTGGTATGGTTTCCTAGTTTGACCTTATTTGAGTTCCATTTGAGGACTAGGTCCCCTTCCTTGAAGTCCCTTATTATGGATATAATATCAATATATTTTTGGACCTAATATTTGTATGAATCTAATTTATTCATTCTAAGGTCCTTGGTTTCTTCAATCTCTATGAGCTCTATCATTCTCATGTTCATAGGCTCACTCTCCATCAACTCAAGCTGATGGACTAACTCCAATACAAGAAGTTTAAGAGAAATGGGAAATTTGACTTCCCTTAAATATACAAGGACATATGGAATATTTATAATGGTATATTTAGGAGTCACTCTGTCAGCACATAAGGCTATCCTTAGCTTTGTATGACACATTATTTAATTTTCTTCCATGGCCCTATTGATAATCCTTATCAAGTTATTATTTTTGGAATATATCAATCTATTACCTTGGGGGTAGTAATTAGAGGATGTATTAATGTATATGATTAGCTTAAGTACCCACTCACTTATCTTCATGCCCATAAATGCTAAGGAATTATCTAAAATTATAGTAGCTGGGACACCAAACCTGGTCACTATGATGTAATAGAAGTCCAATATTATTATCTCATTGGATTCTTTCAAGAAAATTAATTCCTCCCACCTTTAATTATAGTAAGAACCCATTTATTTATTGTAATTTAATGTGTATTTATCATTCCTATGAAGTGCAAACCCCATTACATGAAGGGTTGCTCCACCTATATTGGTTTGAGTGGAATAGTTAGTAATATTTGTTTGCCTGTAAATAGAGCACACTTCTAACATTTCTTGAACCATTCATAGACATCCTTGAAGAGTATGGGATAGTAATAACCAACTCTCATTACTTTTATGATATTATTATTGGATTAAAATGTCCTCCTACAAGTCCATCATAAAACTACTATAAGAGTTTTATCACTTTATTATCATCAATGCACCTAAAAAGTACACCATTGAGGTTCCTTCTAAAAATAACACCATAAAATAATTCATAAGGTAGGTAATTAATCCTAAAATAAATTATTTTTATTCTATCGAAACCTTTGGGGCATTCTCCTATCATTAAGAAATGTGCCATGTCCTAGAACCAACTATTGTCGGGTGGAGGTGCATCTACCTATCAGTTATTTTATATCACATAAACAACTTCTTTGTCTTCTTGGATATATTATACCATATGTCCACAAAAAGATTTACCTATTACTATCTTGGTAACTTTAATCTCCACATCATACCCATAACCTTGGTTATCCATCCTGCTCTTTTATCATTCAAATATTTGTTAAGGATGAAGTCCCTAACTCTAGGATGAGACACCATAAGATAAACCTTACTATTGCAAAGAATTATCCTAAAATTTTGAAGGCTTCTCAAAGCTACAAGAACCTATTTTTATATTAAAGTATACTTTACCTCATATCACTCTAGCCCTTTACTAAAAAAGTCAATTGGTTGTTCAATTCCTTAATCATTCTTCTACATCAGCATAGCTAATATCTTACCAATATTGGAAAAAGTGTATAATATGAAATCCTTTGAGAAATAAAGATTCATGAGTGAGGATGCTTGGTAAATGGCTTATTTTATGGCCCCAAAAGCTCTTTTACCTTTATTTCACTAATAAAATTCTTGATTTTTCTTCATGGTGGTGATGAGTTTGACCAGGTTTTCAAAACTAGGTATAAACCTTCTCATAAAGTTTATTTTACCAAGGAAGTTTTGGATTTCTTTCTTGCGCTTGGGTAAACATTATTTTAAGATGACCCTTATTCTATTAGGGTCAATGGATAGCCCCTCCTTTGAGATAAGGTGACCCAAAAATTTTCCTTCATGAACAACAAACCCACATTTTATGGGATTTAAAGAGATCCCATACTCTCTACATCTTTCAAAGATCAACCTTAGATTGTTCATGTGCTGACTAGCCTTCTTGGATAAAACTATGATGCCATCCAATTAAACTAGTACCATCTAATTTAACCACCCTTGAAAATCCATGTCTATGGCTCTTTGGGAAGTTTCCCCTATATTTGACAATCCAAAAGGCATCTTTTGGTAATCAGATGTGCCCTACTTGATGGTGAAGGTAGTCTTATATTGATATTCTTCTCTTACTAGCACCTAGTTGTATATTGGATATCTATCCAAAAGGGAGAAGCATTCTAAACCAGTAACTATTTGAAGTAGTTTCTCCATGGATGGAAAAGGACAGTGTTCCTTCAAGGAGACCTTATTCAAATCCTTGAAGTAAAAACACAATCTGATATCCCCACTCTTCTTCCTCATAGGTACCAAATTAGCTACCCATGAGGAGTATTTAATGGGAAAGATGATCTTGGATTCAATAAGCTTGGTAAATTTTTTCCTCATAATCTCTTCAATTTTGGGATTTATAAGCCTCTTCTTCTACCTGATAAGCTTGGTATTAGCCTTTAATTCTATAGTGTGTTATACCAACTTGGGATCAAAGCCTCTTTGGTTATTTTACTCCCAAGCAAAGATGTATACATATTCTTTACAAATTTCTATGGAATCATGCCTCTTAGCTTTAGTACTTACCTTCCCAAGATTGAGGTAATTGTCTTTGAAGATAAGGAACCTTTCATAGTTTTCTTCACTTGTTGACATTATTGCATTGTATTTTATCAGATGATCTCCCTCATGGAAAATACCTTCAAGGGTGACAAGCCCTTTAGGAATTTTTTAGATCTTAATTGAACTATTTTCTCCTCATACTAATTTTGAAACTTTTCCTAGTTTATGGATGATAACTATACTTCCTACTACAAGAAATAATCAATTTTTTTGTCATTCTCAAAGACTTTCCAATGAGCTTCATTATCTAGCACTAATGGTCTTACCACCACTTTGACATGTGGCTACACCTTGGTACTTTTTAACTCATTTAGGATATCAAATTGATCTCTCAAATATACCAACCTATTAGTATGCCCATTTTTACTTCTTAGTATTTATTAGATGTTAAAGTTCTAAAAATATTTAATTAGGTCCCACACTCTATGTTTGTAAGACTTCATCAAGGGAATCTTGGTGATATGCTGGCCTCTAATTAGTTCATTGTCCCCATAAACTTATAATTATTTGATCCCTCCATTATTATCCCATTGAATGCCATGGATAAGATCCTCATATTATGTTTCATTGTAAGAACAACTGAATTGGAGCCTATAAGAAGATAAATACTTGTCATTTAAGGGGATACCAACATTGCACCTTCACCCACTCCATGTTTTCTCCTTGACCCATAAAAGAATAATTTCCATAAACTATTGGAATCCTCTTGAGGTCCAATGATGGATGGAATGGATTTATTCTCTTCATGTAAGAAATAGACACCCATGTACCTCCCTTTAACTCCTTCTAAGGGATCAACCAAATGATTGTTATCTCGTAGTTCATCCAAGAACATGTCTAATATCTCCTCAGAGTGAGTTCTTAGCTCTTGACCAACCCCATTTTGATCCTCAACAAAGATAATGGTGTTGAGGTTTATGTTTTCTATCCCATAAGGTTATTTATGAAATTATGCAATGGGATTAGATTTGACTGATGCTTTATTCCCATATATTATTTTGAATGCCATGTATGACCAATATGCTACAAGATAACCTCAAAACTTTACAGTGAACTCCCTACATATGCATAGGGAAAAATAAGGAGTCACATCTATGATCAACATATCTTGAACCATTGAGACACTAGGACAAGCATGTAGGGTCAATTTAAGGTTTCTGATTATGCTAGATGGCTTGGTGGAAGAACCATCAAGTTGTAGAAGTCCTTTAGATTGGGGCTCATATTTTAGACCAAGATGATTATGTATGGACTTTGTCATTATTGAAGTGATATCAATATTATCTACCAAGTAATTGTGCACTAAAGATTCACTAATTATTACTAAACTATAGAAAGGAGGAGGTTTGACCACCTTACCTGGTTGCCCTTCACTATGTCCTTTGGTTACATTAGTGAGATTCACATTTTCCTTACTTGGTTCTTTCTTAGAAACTTTGATTCTTGATAATGCTTCTTGGAGGATGTCTAACTAAATAGGCATGGAGACATATCCCACATTGGCACACTTACATTGGACCTTTTCATTTGTTTCACAATGTTGATGGGTGAACCACCAACCTTTGGTTGTGCCTTGGGAGCCACAATTGTACCTTGAGTTTGTCTTTGACAATAGTGGAGTAGTAATAGGAAGATCCTTGGCTGCTACTTGACTACTATCCATATTTATTCTTTTGAACCTTGTATATGTTACCACTAGAACATATGCCTAGTAAGAACTAGACTATTGATTGAGTTCATAACACTCTTCTTACTCATAGTTAACCATTGCATCAACCAAATGGCTTGGTCCATGATCAAGGTTTTGACCTTGTTTTACTCTTTTGGTTTTTTCATCATGGGTACCTCTATGTTCTTAGCCATAAGAGCTTGATTGTACCCATAATTTTTAGCCTTCTACCATTGATCATAGAAATCTTGATCTAATTTAGTGTTTGGAATAATGGATTTCCCAAAAGACTAATTCCAATGTATGGTCCCCTTATCTTCTTGAAAAATATTATTTTGAATCAGGAGTAGGGTGTTGGACGTTCTTGAAACATTTAGATTATAGTTACTCTGTCTATTATAGCTAAGCTACCCTTGTCCCTAGTTTTGACCTTGGCCTTGGCCTTCGATACTTCCTTATTAGGGTGGCTTATTTTCTTTATAAGATTACTTCTAAGGTTTATATGTGGCTTAATAAGTCTTATTGAAAGCTTTCTACCTCTTAACATTTACTAGTTCATTTCCCAAGGACTAAAACATGCTCTTAAACTCTTGAAAGTTCTTATGTTCTTGGGAATAACTAGATTGAATAGTGGAATAATTTTTATTTATTTTGTGAGGGTATATCATCAATTTTAGGCTAGGAGTGATGACATCAAGGGGAAGAATAGAAACATGGGATGGATTGATGTCTGGGAACAAAGACATTGGTGGTCTAGGTGTAAGCTTGACAGCCTACACCAGACAATTTTATGCTCTAATTTCTATCTCATATGGATTTGGAAATGTGTTTCCTCCCATGGAATGGATCATTACTATAATATCACTATTTAGGGCTTTAAAATAATATAGGAAGGTAAAGTTAGGGGTAGGCCTAATAGACACTAGGATTCTATCCCATGTTTTTTTGGAACCTTATATTGAAGTCTTGCATGAATTTGTGAGGGTATCCTTTTATTATGGTTAATTGATATTCAAGTGATAAATGGTCACTTTTATCCTAAAATATTTTACACAAAGCCTCTCATAATTGATCCCATGTGGAAATGAAATTATCAATAAGGCTTCTATACCAGCCCAAGGCTTTACCTTTGAAAGAGATGTCTAATAACCTAATTGCCATATTTTCCTCATTAATTTCATGAATGTTATAGAAGTTTGCTATATCCATGAGGTGTTTAGAATGGGTTGTAGCTTTGTCTCTAGAAAAAAAGGGACACTTTTAAGAGTTGTTACTAGAATAGGATTATATTAAGGGAGGGATAGAGGGACTTGGCCATTAAAATCCACAAAATCTCTAGGGATTACCATGGATATGAAAGGGTTTAAAAAATATATCCTTGTAGGGGTATGCCTTGAAAGTGATTTAGGAACAAATTTACCTTTATATGGGTATGTATTAGCAAAACATAACCTTTTAACTAAATTTAAATCAAATACCTCTTAAAGATGACCTTATTGTCACCTTTGTCATTAGATGAAGTCACTATTCTACTACCAAAATGTTGAATGTTCTTTTGGATTCACCAGATGTTATTGTTTGGAAGCTATAAATGCTACAAATTACTCAAACCAACATCAAACTTCTACTAATCTTATTTTAAATATGTCCCATATGGCATATAAAAACTATTTTATCATCAACCTACATCTTTGGAGAGGGTTCTTCAGTCTCTCTATAATTGATCTATGGTATGGGAACAACCCTAAGTTATGGTTCACCTATGTGGAGTTGGACCTCTGGAGAAGGACAACTTCCTCTTGATGGATCACCTATACTAATATTTTCACTGGGAAAAGGGTTAGAAAGGGAAAAAATGGATCCTAACAAAGATAAAAATCTGATGCACCAAATTAAATGAGAAATCACACAATCATGAAACACACACTAAAGAATCATAAGATAGTACTAGTTCACACAATCTCAAAATATAGCTAATTGCGTAAGTATTTCATACATTAGGTTCAAGAACTAATGAATGAAACCAAGAGTAATTCTAAGACTCACATCAAGCCCAAATTAATGGTATAAATAACACAAATGAAGACTTGTAATCAACTATGGAACACTCTAAAATAGTGAATAAAGGAGGACAATGGGCATGGAAGATTCTCCTTCATAATGCCATCATGCACAAGCTTACTAGACACAATTCAAAATCAAGAGATAGGCAAAGAAAGTATTTATTATATTCAAGAGGTATTTCATACAAGGTTTGATAGGGTCTAGTCTTATCAAAATAGATTTTATTTCTCTTCAAAATTTAGGATAAAAAATATATCAAAAGTGAGAGGGCCTCTTCTTCTAAAAACCTAGAGAGACCTTACAAAATGGAAAGAATGGGTAATATATAAGATAAAAGGGAGAGAGAAGAGCACATAAACTAAGATAATTAAATGAGGTCCAATAATTTAGATGGGGTCTCAACCACTTTTTATCTATTATCATTAATTTTGCCTCCCAACTAGCCATTCATTAGCTCCAAAAATCTTCAATCCCCCCATTGGCCTTAGAAGATATACTAGAAGAAAAAAACTTATTGGAGGTGTTGAGCCATGATATATGCTATTTGGATAAAATATTAAAATCTTTTTATCATAATTTAATCCTCTAATTTATTTCTCCAATCCCCAAAACTATATTTCTTTGATCTTTTCTACCATCTTTCCACTTGCTTCACTGTAAGGACAAAGTCCTCATACCTTAAATCTGGACAGAGCCATCACCGTGTCTAATTTTAGCATTTTTTTGTTAGAGCTATAACTTTGTCTCAAGGTGAGACACTTATCCATAACCATACATCTACCCCTACTTTAATATCTAACTATAGGTATTTTCTATAGATTAAAAACCAATCTCCTTTATTGGTTTTCCTATAGCAATTATATCAATGTAGACATATAGACTGTATAGCCTCCTTGATATCCATTAGGTTTAAATAGACCTATTCTTCCTTTGATAATTTATGGAAATAAAGAACTTGCCATATACATAATTCTTATTTAAGGAATAGTGAACACAGTTATAGAATAATACTATAACCTTAGAGGATGAACCTTGCATATTACAAATCTTTGAACTAGAGGTTTCTTTTAATCTTCAATGGTGTGGTAACTTTATCAGTGATCATATTAAATATATCACTATGTCATTTCAATGGTATTCTACCAAGATCTAATGGTGATCATATTCTTCATCATGATTGATTGAGCATTTTTGATCTTCTTGGATCCACTATATTCAAATTTTCATATTGACCATTGATCTTGATCCACATTGGATGAGCACCATTGGATCTTGACTATCATGCACTATATATCTTCCTATGTATGAATGACCATGAGCAATAGATATTTTTCCAATTTAACATAGTTGAGACACTCATCACCCATTCATTTGTATTTGATATTCATTGACCTTTTGACCCATTGGTCACTATTAGATATACTTGTTCTATTGATCATGAACAAGTATATTTGATCTGAGACCCCATGATCTTTTCACTTGTCAGCTATGTATTTACCTTAGATATCCTTTAACCTTTTGATTTGTTGCTCACTGCTGATCTAGAATCTACAATCAAATACATGTTGATGAATCTTTGGGACCCATTAACATCTATCAAATTACTACTCATTATTTGATTTGATCTGATCAAACACTAATCATTAATATTAGAACATTTGAATTTAAATGGCTAGTTCACAAAACTTAAACTTGACATCCCCATGCACATTTTACTATGCAAGTCTAACTTTGAATATTTATATCTTGAGATAATAAACTCATCAAGATAGTAAATTTGCAAAGAATGTTCAAGGCTTAAAAAAAATCATGTTCATGTGGTCATTTGGATTGAGAGACTTTCCATAGTGTATTTATTAAATTCCCAATCAAGTTGATCTATCCATTTTTACATGACATGTTAATGACAATCTAGCTCTTTTATGTGTGTGCAAGAACTTTCAAGGCTCAAAATGAGATTTTGAGAGTTGTGACTGATTTATGTCTATGTAGGTTATGATCACCATGAGAACCTAATGCATCTATTCCTTTGTAACTCTAGACTTGTTTCAAGACATTCTTCCCAAAGATCAACAAATTATACTTTAAGATTGCTTAAAGTGTTTTAAAAGATTTTTAAGAAATATGAGATATTTGGACCACTCATTCCATCCATAACTTTGCTCAGTTGATCTCTCCATACTAAGACCTATGGAAACTAATCCATCTAGGCAAATTTCCATATTTAGGCCAAAATTAGCCAACAGTAACCACCCCAATAGTGGTTTTAGTGAGATTCATGGGAAAATTTTGTCTATATAAGGAACATTATTCTCCCTTTGTAAAGGTCAATGCTTTGTGCAAAGGAAATATATCAAAACTATAATATATTTATTACTTATTTATATTATGTCTTATATTCACCAAATATGCTCCATTTTTAGTTAAGTTTATGATTGTGAAAAATTATTTATTCTATACTTAGTTTCAGAGTTTGATGTGGTATTTATATTGTGCTTCTACTAGTCTAGGTCCTTATTATTTCTTGTTAGTTTACTCTTTAACGCTCTATGATTTATGTGTTTTCAACTATAAAGTGTTTTAAAATCTTTGTGTTCAATATATTAAAAATTATTTAATGCTAATAGTTAGTGAATAGTTATAAATATTAGTATCTAAATTTATGTCTTTATAATCTTTCTTATCATGTCTCTATAAGTTTGTGCAATTGTTGAACCTATAACACAATGGTATAATTGTGATTCAACATACTTTAGTTCTTGAAGCATTGGCATTCAATTGATTGGAAATATTCTTTTCTGATCTCCCATCCCTTTCCTTTTATGTTTGTTTTGGAATCGAACTACCTTTCCTTTGTTTTATAAAGTGGTAAAGTGAAGAATTAATTATAGAATAAAGATCAGAATGCTAAATTATAACTCTAAATAACTAGTATTGAGATTTTTATGGTATCATTATATCTCTTATAATTTATTACACACATGCTATATCATGAATCCACATACCTATAAGCATGTCCCAGATTGATAAAGTATTAATTCTAAAATATAGGATGAGAGTCCTATATTATTCCCACTTTTCTCTTTGTAACACTTGGTCTCATAAGTGCCTTATAGAGTAGGATTTTTTACTAAAAATTGAAACTAAATTTTGATTATTATAACTCTTATAAATATTATATAGATTCATATTTACCTTTTAGTTTATGTTTGAGGAATTTTGTTTCCTCCTCTTGTTATTTTATGGTTGATTCTACCCTTGACATAATCATGGCTTGTTGTACTTGCTCTTCCTCATCATGGTTGAAAGTTTGATATTATTCCTCTACAATTAGATATTTTAATTTGTCTAATGGTGTCTTAGATGAAGAATATGGAAAGGTCTCTTTTATATCTTCCTCAACTGTAAATGATTATACCATGGTTACAAATTATTGAATACCAATTGAGGGTTATTCCATAACCTCCTCTTCTACGTAATATTATAATGTATTTGGAATTCCATCAAGATGTCCTTCGCTGAGACTAAAAAGATTCTCTACATCACTTCTATCTACATCATCTTCTTTAGATAGGATGAGTCTTCTCTTTCTCCTAGGTAAGATTTTTGATCTTGAATTATCTATGGGAGTCTTCCTTATTGCGCTTTTCCTTAAAACCCTAGGCTAAGATGTCTCCAAATATTCTTATACGTCATTATATATTTTTATGATGGGTATTTGGTCATAAATATGTTATGGAGTCTCTTCAAAGCCCACTCTAGATGTTCTTGTGTTTAATTTAGTCTTTTTCACCAATTCCAGAGATGGCTCCTCATTAGTAGCTTCATCCTTTGGGATAGATATGGATGTGAGAGATTAGTATAAAGGTATGAATTTTACCTTAGTTTTATTCTCCAAATTATTTTTCATAAATGCTTTATATTTAACCTCTATATCTACTTTCTTTAGGAAGTGTTGGCATATGAGTTGAATCAACCCATGATGTCTAATGGAGGCTACACCTTATACAATTTTTTTACCATAACCTATATGGATACATAGATAAAATTAGGCAAATTTACCCTTTATTTAGGTTTATTTATTCCTTTATTTATATGGTTTATAATTTTCATTGCATCCCCTCTAAGAGAACCATATTGTCTATCACAAGGTAAAAATTTGATGACCCAAAATGTAAAAGTCCTCTATGGATATGGAAAGATTTATCTATTTATTATTTTAGCTATCCCATGAGGGATAAGAAATAGTCTAGGCATGATTTATCCTTCTTCCTAAAATATCTAAATTACATATTTTAAAGTGGATTTCCTTATGATCCTCATCCATGTTTTCATATTCTTCGAGAGTTGACTATTTATAATGTTATTAACAAGAATATTAATGCCTTTAAACTTAATCTATTATACTTTAAGTTTGATGATAAAATAATTAAATAATTACTCATTGTATCCTTATAATTTATTAAGAAATTCTAGCCACTCAACCTCTTCAAAAATCACCACCACCACCTCATATTCTAATAGTGGTTTTACATATTCAAGTTTTGATTTATTCTTCTAGCCCATCTTGGGAATTTGTCAAATATATTTGGTGCTACGAGGAAAATTTGGTAATTAATTGGAGGAGTGAAGTAGTAGGTTAGAAATTTATATTCTTTTGTGATCAATAGAGCATAATATTCTTTGGGAAAAAATAGATCAAGGCACACATAAATAAACTTTACAATTAGTTTCCTTGGTTCACAAAATATATTAGAGAATGAAAAATATGTGATAAATGGTAGGAAAAAAATTATTTTATGCATGTTGAGTGAATTTATAGGACCCAAATCTATCATTATCCTTTTCCTTGTGCAAAAATATGCCATTAATCCTCTACTTGACTTGGTTCATGCCTTGAGTTATCTCCATCATAATGAGTCTTTTGAAAAATGTTTTTTGCCTCATAATTGCTTAGATCTAATCACCTATGTGGCATCATATATATTTTTGGTTTGTTTTAAAATACATCCAAATGGTATACATGCCCTTTTTATAAAATATATTTTTAGCTTTTTGAAAAGACCCCCTTTTGGTGTGTCCTTACTTAGAATAATATTCTTTTGGGAGTGGATTAAATGACATCTAAAACCCAAAAATAATCCTACATTGAATTACCTATGGTTTGTCTTAGTTTATAGTTCTACCACTTATCCTATGATAAAAATACCACACAACTTAATTCAAAGTTTGATACAAGTCAAGTGAGAGTACTATTTTATTGCTTTGTTCCTTGAAAAAGTTTATTTGTTAGTTTTTAACTTTCTCACTTATATATATACATACACACACAAGTAAGAGTAGTATTTTATTGCTTTGTTCCTTGAAAAAGTTTATTTGCTAGTTTTTAACTTTCTCACTTGTGTGTGTGTGTGTGTGTGTGTGTGTGTGTGTGTGTGTGTGTGTGTGTGTGTGTGTGTGTGTGTGTGCGCGCGTGTTTTAATATTTGTTTTATTTTATCATTTTTTAGAGGAGGACCTCAATTTACTAGGTTTCAATCCTCCTCCTTTATTGGACTCAAAATCTCATTCTTTGGCTATGACAAAAAAAAGGTTATTCTATATAACCAATTTATTTTTGAGATTGAATTTATTTAAGGAATTCATCTTTAGTTTGAGGTTGATGATAGAGCCTTAACATATGTCCATTTATCAAGAATATCTTCTCATTCCCATCAACTAGAAATAATTAAACTAATCCATTGTCAAAAATCATTTCTACTTGATAATGACCTAGCCATGCAGTACATAGTTTACCTTTGAAATGATGATAGTTTAAAACAAATAACAAGGACCAATATACTTCTTTGAATTTAATTTCCTTAATGTGAATATAATTACATTACTTCATATGATGTTTAATAAATTCTATTTGATACATTGCCTCTAGTCTCATCTCATCAAGCTCATTTAGTTGAATAATTCAATTTGTTTGTGCTTCATCTACTTTTATGCACACAGTAACTGTTATTCTTAGTGTCTACAGTGCAAATTTAAATTGAAGTAATGGATTATTCATATATAAATTTCTTATGGAGAAAATTATTTTTTGGCCTTCTATGTAGTTTTTTTTATCCCATATTGCTTTAGGTAGCTTGTTTGCTAAGTCTTTTATGCCAATGCTCACCATTTTGGTCAAGATGATCTTTAGTTCTCTATCGGTAAACTCAAATTCCATTGGATTGAGGATGACATCATTATGACTTCCTATGAGTGATTTGATACTGCTATATGAAATATTTGATCATTTTGGATGCAAATGTAGTGCCTTAATCTTATACTATTTATATTGGTGTTATAAACTGCTACATGATCTGTAGTATAAAAAATCAATAACTATTTATTCATGATCAAATGGTAAAGATTGAAATTCTATCCACTTGGTGACATAATTAGTACATACTATGATGTAATCCTTTCCTTGAGATTATGGATCAATGTGACCAATGAAATCCAACTCCCATTTCTCATAGGATCCTAAAACCACTTGAGGATGGAGAATCATATCTTTAGACAATGTAAGTTTCTCCACCCTTTGTCAAGGATCATATTGCTAAATACATATTTTTACATTTATGCGAAGTGAAGTCCAATGTTATATATCCCCAAGGATATTTATAATATTAATTTTGGATTGATAGTATCTTCCTCCTAGTTCATCATGGTAAGCTCTTAGGATGCCATAAATTCCATCTTCTCTTACACACTTGTGAAGTACCATATTAGGTCCACATTTAAATATAAAATCGTTAAGCCATTTATAATTAATACTATTTCTAATAAAACATCTCATTTATTTTAGTAAAATAACAAGGAAATTTCCTTTTGGATAGATAATTGTCCATGTCAACAAACCATGGTGTGTGTTAAAACTCTGAAAAACTACTCATCTGGAAACTTGGCTCATCTCCACATGAAATATTTAACCTTGACAAAAGGTTAGAAACTACATTATACTTTCCTAGCTTATCAATGATTATGATATCAAATTATTGTAGTATTAATCATATAATGATCCTACCTCGTACCACTAGTTTCTTCATTAGATACCTTATATTTGAATGATATTTATAAAAAATATTTTTTATCCAATGATGTAATGATAAAACGTGTTCATGACATAGATAATAGCTAAACACTCCTTTTTAGTAGTGATTTAATTCCTTTTTAGTAGTGATTTAATTCCTTTTAGTAGGATTTAAATTATTACTAATGTAATAAATGGCATACATCTTACCTTCCTCATATATATTCTTAAGGACTACTCCCATAACATTTTTAGAGGCATATGTGTACATGTGGAAAGGCTTCTACCAATTATGACCTCTCAAGATTGGAGCTTAAATTAAATTTTATTTTATTTATTTAAAATCTTATTGACACTTGTTAGTCCATACAAATTAGCTATCCTTAGGGATTAATGAAAACATAGATTTATATATCTTATTAAAATCTTGTATAAAATGCCCATAATATCTTAGATGTACTAAAAAACTTTTGATACCAATTTGATTCTTAGGTGTAGGAAATAATATTTTTTGCCTATACTATCAATGTGTTAAACTTAAATATTTTTTGGGTCAACCTGGATTCCTTGAGTTGAGATGTGATGACTTAAGACTATTATTTGATCAATTATCATCAAACATTTTTCATAGATTAGGTATAATATCAAATTTAGCTTAACACATTTCATCATGATGAAACCTACTTAGTGTGATTTTTAACTAAATACATTATTTTTAGCATACCAATAAAATGGTTTTTAGATAATCTATTTATTTAATGACCACAATACCAATAATATATTAAGAATAGGTACAATGTTGATTACATAAATCATGACTGCATTTAATTCATAAAAGTATTATTATAAATTTAGACTCATTTGATACAATATTAAACCCAAATAGTATATTATACATATGAATAAAAATTACAATTTCAATAATAAAAATGAATTAATAATAGAATACAATGATATAATCTCCATAAAGCATATGATTCTCAACAAACTCATAGTATCCATAAGTAATACAAGTGTAGTCTCTAGTGGAGTATTGTTTTAGGGAGGGAGAGCATCATCAGAGTGTTTTTCCATACCAATTATAGACCATATATCCTCTATAATATCTCCCAATAACGGAATGGCCCTCCCTTCATAGATGGGTAGATAATGATGGTGTAGGAATTTATAGTGACAAACTAGAACCTATGTGATGTAAGATAACTAATACATGATGTATAACATAAACAAATCCATTCTAACATGATATTTTACAAACATGTAAACCAAATCAAACACATAAAATGACAATGTTTAACTATAAATATTACTTTGGCCAAAAGTTTTTATATCATCATTGATCACTAGGATCAATCAATTTCATACACACAACTCAATTAGATTAAACCTTATCTATTCATTAGTGGTACTAATTAAGAAATTATAATTTATCACACTACTTATTAATTATCATTAAGACAATATTTGGTTATATATATATATATATATATATATATATATATATATATATATATATATATATATATATAAACCAACAGATTAATACAAAATATTTCTTACTAGAATATGTAAAAAGTGCTAAACACAAAAATATCAAATACATACATTTAGTCCATCAAATTTAATGCAATGAATCTTAAAACATTTAATTTATTACGACATAATAGATTAGATAAACACATAGTTTTCAAAATCAATCTTTAATAAAATCATACCATCTGGGTAAGAAATATATCTAGACATAAAGTTACAAAATATTAACATGTAACTTTAAATTCTATGTCATCCATATAAATAGCATTAATTTTAACAACTTATTTCTTTACTCCATATCTCATGAATATATATGTAAGCTAACCAAATGCTAGTATAACTTAATATGATTTTCATTAAATCCTTTATATCACATATTTAAAAGTTCCTTCAAGAAATAAACATACATTCACACTTAACTCAGATATGGATTACTCCAAAATTCCTTTTGACATAATATGTATAATTTATAAGCTTACAACATAATGTTTATATCTATAAATGGTATACTCATTTTAGATTCATATTAAAACATCTAATTTCTATTATACCATATATTTATTTACATTATTCCTCACTTAGATAAGTCTTAGTATATTCCATCAACAACATGTATTAAATACTTATGTATGTTATACTCAAGATAGAAAAGAGTTTTGTCCATAATATCTTAGTATCTTGTATACTAATTTTTAACAAACTTGACATTATAACTAAATTCCTTGAAGCTATAAACAACTATTCAATTATGGAATTTTTCATTGTTTTCTATATCATCACACCAAAAAATCATAATTTTCATATACAAATGCACACATTTATTTCAAACTCAGACATGTATGTAAATATATAGACTTCACTATATGGAAGTTTTTATATAAAGCTCTCAGTCTTGTGTGTGTGTGTGTGTGTGTGTGTGTGTGTGTGTGTGTGTGTGTGTGTGTGTGTGTGTGTAAAAATAGATGAATATAATAAGAGATGATTCTTGACACACAATTTCTTATAAATTCTTATTTGTAAAACTAAGTATTAACTCTACATATATATTTGTAGGTGTTTTCAATCCCTTAGTTAATATCTAAAACCTCTATAACTCTTATTTTAATAATAAAGCTTCATATATATAAATAAAGAGTTCATAAATTTATATGGTAATTTATAGAAACACACAGTCTTGAACTATATTCACAATATTAATATTTTTACCTATACATCTATTTTGGTTCAACCATCATAATAATATCAGGATATACATTTATAAATGTGTACTAGAATTTTAATTTGTGTGTGTGTGTGTGTGTGTGTGTGTGTGTGTGTGTGTGTGTGTGTGTGTGTGTGTGTGTGTGTGTGTGTGTGTGTGTTGACATGTATATACCATAAGTCAGTAAGTCATGAGGTTATATATACATATATACGTATATCTATACAATTTTATACTAGTGTTATAATGAATAAAACCAGACTCAATTATTCTTGCACAAAATATAATTATGTAATCTAAATAACATAAATGAAACATTAATGTCCATATATGTGTTATATTCTACCTATGTTCATCTTAAGTTCAATAGAACTTCATACACTCAGTCGGGAAAATAACATGACTTAATATATATATGTATATTGAACAAAACATCCAACATTTTTAAATAACATACTGAATGATAAACACATCAGAGTTTTAAGAGTAATCTCTATAAATCAAAATTATCTATCCTTTTTGTTTTACCTAGGGTTTCCATCAAACCATAATTACACATAGTCCTTTAATATAGTTTCACTGAGTTTAAAATTTGTGTAGAACATAGAATTCTTTCATCCCATATAGGGTTTACTCAGCTTAATATACATTATGGAAACTATATTTTAGTTTTTAATCCAAAACCCTATGGTTGGAATTCATGTTAACTAAGTGCACATAATTTTTATTTAATAGAACTCAAGAATGTGTGTGTGTGTGTGTGTGTGTGTGTGTGTGTGTTTGTGTGTGTATGTATATATATATATATATATATATATATATATATATATATATATATATATATATATATATATATATATATATATATATATATATATATATATATATATATACATATATATATATATATATGCATATCAAAGAGTTTGAAAACCAAGGCCATTTAAAACTAGGGTTTTAGGGTTATATGCTTGGTTCTATGGAGGGTCGAGCCATCCACAAGGCTGAGAATATATCCCTTTTTATTTTTATATTTAAATTAATGAAACTAAAAAAATGCATATGAAATATCTATCATAATTTTTCATTGATTCCATACAACATAAGTAAGAATTTAACAATAAAACCAACGTGTAAATGAAGACCAAATTAACAATAATCTAGAAAGCTTTCTCTAAATTCCTCCAAGTCTCTTCTTTATCTCTTCTTTATCATCCTCTACAATTTTTAGTAGTGTCCTCATAGCCCTCCTCTCTTTCCATTTTATTCTCTTGCATGTTTTGAAACCCCCCAATCTCTTTTAAAATTCCAATGACTAAGTTCATGCATGCAAACTATCTACTAAAAAAATAAATAGTCCTCTATATTTTCCTCATGCCAAATCCACAATGAAGTCCATTTTTAGTATAATGACTTGATAAACCAAGTTAACAGACACTAAAACTAACCCTAATATCGATTGTTTGGATATTGAAACAATATAATAATCCCCTACCACTTTATGCATATATATTGACTTCACTTATTAACCATGCAGTCAACTTTCTCAAAAATTAATTAAACATTATAACACTAATAAAAAATAATGATGCTAACAATAATCATTAAATAATGCTACTATTGACATTGACTTAGCATAAGGTTATTAATAATGACATCAACTTGTACAAAGTCATTAAAACTTTACACTTTTTTATAATAATAATAATTACTAAGCATAAATACCTTTCCAATAATCATTAACATCTTTGTTGAACACAATAACTTAATACAATATTATGCCCAACTATAAAACATGAATTTAGAAGAATACTATTGTTTAGTTACCAATCAACTAAAACTTTTACTAGTCATAGGGACTATGCTGAGTCTAATTATCTTAACACACATATAGTTATGTTATATAACAAGGTATTTCAAACAATATATTATCATGAAAACATTCAATTATATCCAAAGACAATAGCGAGTCATGCTAAGACACACAAATTCACTTATTCATTATAGCAACATCATATACAAGATGAGATAAGTACAACAACCATAAGTGTAATCACACAACTAGATCAACATGAACATAATGTAGTAATCAAGATAAAAATATAAATCATACTAATAATAATTAAAATTCAAAGAACATATTATAAATCAAATACATACTAAAATCTATCTAATTCAAGTAATTAATATAACTACATATTATCTATCATGGTGTATGGGTTTCTAGTTTTTCCCTATATCATCCCCTAATGCCTCCATCTATGCCACCTTATTTGATGATTTCTTCCATTTATCACACTCTAAGGTATGGATCTATCCTACATTCACCTCACAAAACTGAATTTAGTTATCTTAAAACAATATAAAATCCATAACATACTACTGTAATAATCTAAACAACCATGATTAGTAAGTACATAATATGTGAGTACAACTAAATCCATAGATAAAAATCATGTAAATTAAGCAATATGTAAATGTCCATAAATAAACATATGAAATTTAGATTAAATAAAATATTAGTTAGTCAAATAATAACCATAAAATACACTAATCAATAGGTTTTTAGATCTAGAGACAAATTGGGATGTGATATCCTTCCCCCTTAAAGTTGGTTATCATCTTGATGACACTTATTCAAACATAATTATTAAAATTAAACATTATTCAAAATAAAATAAAAAATATCTAGAAACATATCAAGTAAAAAATGTAGAAACAACCTATGAATCTCATCATAATCCTCCCAAGTGGCACTACCTTTAGAATATTAGTCACATTAGACCTTGCACTTTTATGTTACTCTATTATGCAAAATAAGTTTATGAGTGTAAATTATTTTGACACCTATTAATATGACCACCCCGAGATAGAGAACTTGCAAAGTATTCCAATCCAACACATCAGAAGGATCAACAACATACTTTTTAAGATAAGACACATAGAAGACATTATACCAAAGATCTATATCTAGTATTAGTGCAAGCCTATATGCTATATGATTGACCACTTATAGAACCTCTAAGGGTCCCACATATCTTGATGAAATTTTAGATGACTTACTGAACTTAATCAATATTTTTTGAGGCTTATCCTATTGAAATACTTTCTCACCAGTACAAAACTACATTTTTGTTCTCTTTAGATTAGCATAATATTTTTGTCTATAATTGGCCTTGACCAACCTATATTTGATTGTTCTAACTTGATATTCCATTTTCACAAGCATCTCAAGTCCAAAGGCTACCCTATCCTCTAACATATCCCAGTAGATTGGTGTTCTACACCTCCTTCCATATAATGCCTCAAATGAAGCCATCTTTAATTTTGATTGGTGTGAGTTATTATAAGAAAACTTAAAAAATGGAAGTTAATCCTCCTACTTACATTTCTAATCCATATAATACATCTAAAGGAGA
Source organism: Torreya grandis (assembly GCA_037957365.1). Classification (NCBI taxonomy): domain Eukaryota; kingdom Viridiplantae; phylum Streptophyta; class Pinopsida; order Cupressales; family Taxaceae; genus Torreya; species Torreya grandis. Next base: position 3,068,543 of record JARHVA010001259.1, read on the forward strand.
TATATTATAACCTAGTTAACTATCTTTATCTATCCATCAGTTTTTGGGTGATATGTGATGTTAAAATTCAACTTTGTACCTAGAGATAAATTCAAAGTCAACAAAAATTTATAATTCATTCTCATATCTTAATCTAAAATGATATTTTTTATAAATCCATGCATTTAGTACACCTCTTTCACAAATATATTTGTAAGCATCGATGCATCATCTATAACGATGCCTAGTATGAAGTGACCTACCTTGCTTACTTTGTCAATTACAACCAAGATCATATCATGTTGGTTCCATGATAATGAAAACCCTTTGAGAAAGTCCATGATAATAACCTACTACTTTAATTATATTATATCATGTGGAGATAACAATAATGTCAAATGCACATGTTTAGCTTTCACATGTTGACATTCCAAATAACTAGACATAAAATCCAATGCATCCTTCTTGATCCCTTTTCAAAAATAGATAGGTCTTAGCTCAACCATGAGATTTTTTACACTTCGATATCTAGAATATGGGGTATTTTGCAATTATTTTAGTATCATTTCCTTAGATTCTCCCTATCAGGCACATACATCCTACCATTGTACCTTAAAAGACCATTACTCTCTAACTTAAATCATTTATACTTAAGATTCTAAGCATTCTATGATAATAATTTCTTAACTTGATCATAAAATTCATCTCCTAGTGAGAATTTGATTACTTAATCATGAAAAATACTCTTAATAGTATTCAAGGCTACTATGTACCTTCTATGACTTAGGGAATCTACAACTCTATTCTCCTTGACCTTGATATAGTTAATATCAAATTAATAATTCTCACCAACATCTTTGACATACATTCAAGTTCATTTGGGTGAAGATATACTTGAGACCCAAGTTATCATTCTTGAGCTCAAAAGGTTTCCCCAATATATAATTCCTCCAAACTTGTAAGGTATGCACTATTGTATCAAATTCCAAATCATGAAGGGCATAATTCACCTCATAAGGCTTTAGTTTTATGGATACATATGCTACAAAAAAACCATCCTACATAAGAACTCCTCTAAATTAATCCCCAATTGCATCTGTAATCACTGAGAATTGACCATTAGGATCGATAACTCTTATAATTAAATTCAAATTAAGCCTCATTTTTATCTCCTAAAATGCTTTTTCACACTTATCTAACCAAACAAAACTCTGATTATTCCACTAAAGAAAGGTAATTAAATTAGTTATCTTTGAGAAATTTGGAACAAATTTCCTATACTAGCCCACTAAACCCATAATACTACTTACCTCATAAACATTCTCAGGCATTGGACATTACGTTATGGCTCTTATCTTCATTAGATCCATCAAAATCCCATCTATATAGATAATGTATCCCAAATATTTCACTTTCTTTTTGAAAAATACGCACTTGGACAACTTAGTGTATAATTTCTACTTCCAAAAATGCTAAAAAAAACTAGTTGTAGATGTTATTAATCATCCTTATAATATAATAGGATGTCATATATAAAAAACAACACAAAGTGGTCCAGATACTCCTTGAACACACTATTCATGAGATTCATAAGTCCTACCAGATGACTTGTTAACCTTAAAAGGTAACACTGTGAACCTGTAATGCCCATATCAAGTTGTGAATGCTTTTTTGGAATATATTCATCTCAAAATCTCAAATGATAAAACCCTTTTCTAAGATCAATCTTAGACAAGATCGTTTCCCCTCACATCTGATCAAAAATATCATTAATGTTAGGTTATGGATATATGTTCTTGAATTTTGCCTTATTCAACATCTTGTAATCAATACACAAGTAAAGAGTATCATCCTTCTTGATGAACACTACTGGTGCACCCCATGATGACACACTTTGTCAAATTAACCCTTTCAATAACAACTCCTAAAGTTGAGCCTTAAAATCAACCAATTCAGTAGTTGTCATCATGTATGGTGCCTTAGATTGTGGTTCTTATCTAGGTATGATGTCAATCGATAAATCAAACTCACATTTGGGTGTTAGTCTAATAATTTTCTCTAGAAACACATCATGAAATTTATTTAGAAAAGGATAATCCTAGATGTACAATTAATTATATTCCTCCATCTCATTTATTTTAACAACAAATTTTTGTCATCCCTTCCTTTGAGCCTTATTGAGTTGAATTTAAAAAACAATTCCTAAGTTTTAACTCTTTTTTCTCACCCTAAAGTTGTCTAATTTACAAAATCATCTGACATTTGACATTATTTAGATATAAATCAACCTTAGTTTTATGCTTCACAAGCCAATTAACTCCTAGGATCATATCATATGACCCTAATAGTGCAATACATAGATGTACTATTGTAATGAATTTAGGCAACATGATCTCAACTTCCACTAGACACTTATCAACTTTGACCTTTAACTCATTCCCATACTGTACTAACCATGTATTTTACATAACTCTAGATTTTATATACAACTTACTAAGCATTCTATGAGAAATAAAACATTTTGTATCCCTAGTGTTAATCAAAATAAAAACTGGACAATCAAAATAAATACCTAATAGTTTAATGGTTATAGCTTGGAATTCAATCTAATGATTATCAATAGCTTGATGAATCCATTACTAAAAATTTCCTTGTTGAGAATCATAACCCTTGTTCTTTCCACCTGACTTATCTTTAGTACACTCTCAAGTGTAATGGTCACCTCCACAAATGATGCAACCCCTAGGTGGCCCTTTCCTATAAGATTATTGGTTTCTCTTGAAACCATTTCTAGGTTTCCTATTCCTTGAACTATTATTAAACTTATCATTATGGCCCTTGAAATGGATCTTATAGTTTCCACTACTTTTCTTCCAATTCTTCTTTTTTAAAGTTGGTTTAAACCTTTCAAACTTTTTCTTGAACTTATCTCTGACTTGGGTAAGAGATTTCAATTTCTATTTTTGCTTGACTACCTTCTCAAATACTTGATCCATGGTAGATGTCTCATTCACATCCACCTCACAACAAATTTGGGGGTTTAATCCCATAATTAAATTCTTGATTATGAACCTCTCATCTACCTAATACTAAGCTACATATTTTAGGATCTTGGTGAATTAATCCCAATATTCATTCACAAAAAGGTATCCTTGCTTAAGGTTCTAAACATCTATCAGCTTCTAATCAAAATAAAATTGAGGAAGCCATCATGAACTAAATAAATTCACAAACTATTTGCTTGTGGTGGTGGTAGAGGCAAGGTTCATCTCAAGTTTCTTGTTTGACCACCAAGTTGTTGATTCACAAATAAGCTGATATGTTCCTTGGATTACTTTGGTGAACTTATAGTAATTCCATTTCTCAAAATAACTATCCATCTCTGTCATCCATGCTTTATATCCATCTCTAAAAATGGTTCCACTGAACTTGGGTGGATTCAAATTTTTCATATCTCATGCCAACTCTATAGCTACTTGAGCTCTTCCATTTTGTGGCACTTCCTCTTACCTCTGCTCTTGAGTATTTTTCTACTTAGTAGGATACTTTTTAGGTTCTTCCTAAACATTATCCTCTACATGTCCATGTACTGCTTTTTATAGAACCATGATTCAATTCTTAATCTTGCTCATGGTTGCTAGGATCTAATCCAAGTTGGTAGTTTTATCAATGGTGAACTAATTTGGATCCACTAAAATATTTGTATTTGAGGCACCCTCACCTCCTGATCTATTACACACCATTCTTATTCCTTCTTAATAGGATAATACATTTGTATTAATAGACACATTAATTCATAGATTATGAAACTTAGGTCTGATACCATAATTATAACAACTCCACTAGGTTTTACTAGAATAGGGTAATTATTTTAAAAATTAATTACACAAATTTAGCTTAATATATTTCATCATGATGAAACCTACTTTGTGTGATATTTAACTAAATACATTATTTTCAACATACCAATAAAATGGTC
>JARHVA010001259.1:3077500-3117500 GCA_037957365.1 Torreya grandis
TTTGTTTATATTATAATAGGTCCAAATAGACCCATCCTTTCTCTATAGGAATCAAAATCTTGTATATACATACATGGGTCCTTCTCAAAATAGAGAACACTATTGTATAAAAATCCTACCTAAGCAAAAATATGAACCAAAGGTCCATATTTAACCTTAATGGTTATCCATATGTTTTCTTTTTATCTTATTACATAATATTAACTTCTCCATAGAATTTGAACCAGATTCAATGGCATCAAGATAACCTTATAAAATCATATTATCTATGGTCAAAAATAGTCTCTCAACCTCCATCAATAATATTGGGTTCATATTTTCTTTAATTGTTTGTCAAATTTTGACTCATCTCGTTAACACATTGACTCATCTCGCTCTATCGATTTCAATTAGTACATATTCCCATGAGACATTGATCCTCTGCTAGTTAAATGCTTACTTGAAACTTTTCATACACACACTCACCCTTGAGATTTACTAACCATTTGAAATCTTCTCACCATTAGATATGAGTATATGATCAAACATGGACTATTAGATCAATTATGACCTGTTGTTTGAAATCCAATGACTAATTAATGATCTAAAAATTGACATCCTTTATCCCATAAAATGACATTTTCATGACCATAAATGACATTTATGTGGCCATAAAAATTTAACCTAAAAAATATCTACCTTGCTTTGTCTTAAACTTGATGTCTATGTGAAAATATTATGCTTTTTGACCAAGTTTAAAGGCTTGGATCTTGAAGTGCAAAAATCATGGAGGCACCAAATTTTTGATAGATGTTCTTAAGAGTAAGAAGAATGAATCCATTTGATCTACCAGTCCTAGGAGACTTCAAGTGAAGATATTAAATTGTCAAGCTAGAAGGTCCATATCTACTCCTGCATGACATCTTGGTGATGATGGAGTTCATTTGGCTAAGTATGGAAAACTTAGTGAAATTTGATTTACGAGTTAATTTTTACACATGCATAACTCCATTTGCACTTTGGTAGAGGACCTAAAACTTGGTGCATAGAATTTAGGGACCAATGTTAATAAAATCATGTGACCAATTTTACCTAAAACAACCACATGTATAATATATCTCTAGGTTAAGATTCTCAATTGGCTCTATTTGAACTTTCTTGAAAATGGCTAAGTATGGAAAAACAACAAAATTTAGCTAAGGGGCCAACTTTAGATCTCCATAACTTTTGATGCACTTTAGTAGAGGGCCTAAAAATTGGTACATATAAGCTTGGAATAAATGTGAAAAAACCCATATGACCAATATTAAATGAATCATCCATACATGGAAATGGTGATGTTAGCAAAATACCTACTCATAATTTCTTCTAATAGCCCTAAAATGTCAATATGAACGTAATGAAGAACCAAATGAAAACCATGAACTTCCATACTCATTATAATAACTCTTGACATTATAAAGGGTCTCTAAAACTTTTCCATATATCCATCCATTAATAACCTGGTCTATCTAGGCACAAGCTTGATATGGTGGCCAAAAATGGCCAACATCTTTGGTGACTCGTAGGGAAGCATGCTTGTTATGCTTTGATAACCCAAACCATTTTCCTTATTTAGTCTATTTAGAATGGATTAATTAGCCTATATAAATAATATAAACCTCTCTTTAAGAAATAAAGATCAAAATAAATAAAACAAAATAAAATGCCTGAGGCACTTTGGAAAAAGAAACAACTAAACATAAAAGAAAAAAGTGCACAAGGCACTTAGAGGAAAGCATAAATCTAGTATAACATGCACAATATGTTACAATGGATGTAATTATATTGAATAATAAGGATTTAAATAAATTCCATTTACTAGGATAGGTAATACCTCTACATCTAATTGGGTAAGCTGAAAAGCATTATGTTCTTTGCATCCATGTATAAATTAAGGACCACTCCACAAGTTATAAAACTTTGTATGGTTGCCCAGGTTGGCCTTATTTGAGTTCCATTTAAGAATTAGGTCCCCTTATTTAAATATCTTTTCTATATATCTTTTATCAAATGCCCTTTTGACCTAAGCTTTATGTGATTCCAAAGTTTTCATAACAAGGTCCCTAGTTTCTTCTAGTTCCATGAATTATATCATCCTCACATTCATGGGCTCATCCTCCATTAACTCAAGCTAATGGGTTAATTCCAATGCATTTAGATCAAAGGAGATAGGAAATTTGGATTCCCTTACATACACAAAAGCATATGGATAATTACTAATGGTATTTTTAGGAGTCACCATATCAGCCCATAAGGTTGTCTTTAGATTGGTGTGTCATATTCTCTTATTCTCTTCCCTGGTCCTCCTAATGATACTCAACAAATTCTTGTTTGTGGAATCTACTAGTCCATTTAATTGAGGATATTATTTGGAAGAGGTACTAAGGTAGATGCCCAAATTGAGATCCTACTCACTTGTCTTCATACCAAGGAATTCCAATCCATTATAAAAAATTATGGTAGCTGGGACACCAAACTTGGTTACGAGGTTGCCATAAAAATCCAAGACCAAACTTCACTAGCTTCCTTCAAAGCAATGGCTTCCACCCACCTAGTGAAATAGTTAGTTTTAGTAAGCACATATTTATTCCATGCACTTAATGGTGTATTGATCATCCTTTTGAAGTATAACCCCCATCACATGAAGGGTTGCTCCACCTAAATAGGATTGAGTGGAAGGGCTACTATTTTTTTTGATTTATTGCAAAGAGGACATGATTCTAGTATTTTATAATCTATACATGATAATCCTTAAAAATATTCATTCAATAGTAAATATCCATCATTACCTTTTATTTGGTGGTTTTAAGTAAAAAATTACCTCCTAAAATTCTATCATAGAACTGCTCTAAGATTTTGGTCACCTGGTCATCATCTATTCATCTAAGGAGTACCCCATTGAGGTCCTTTCTAAGAAGAATTCCATAAAATAGTACATAAGGTATAGATTGAAGCCTAAAATAAATTACTCTATCTCTATCCAAACCTTTGGGGAATTTTCCTATTGTTAAGAAGTGAGCCATATCTTGAAGCTAACTCTTATAAAGTGGAGGTGTACCTACTTGTGAGTTGCCTTATGTCACCAAAATAAATTCCTTGTCTTCTTATAGCTAATTTACTATGTGTTCACACAAGTCCTTGCACTTGATTAGCTTAGTGAACTTGATCTCCACATCATATTCCATTACCTTTGTGACCCATCCTACTCTTTTCTCATTCAGAGCCTTGTTAAGGAGGAAATTCCTAACTCCAAGATGAGACACCATAATATGGATCATGATATTGGAAAGCATGGGCCTAAACTTCTTGAGGCTTGTCAAGGCTATAATAACTTGCTTCTCAATGAATGTGTACCTTGCCTCATATCCTTATAGCCCTTGACTAAAAAATTCAATTGCTTCCTCATCCTTATGCATCAACATAGTTGATATAATATCAATGTTCGAAAAGGTGTACAAGTTGAAGTACTTAGATAAATCAAGATTAAAGAGTGAGGGTGTTTGGGAAATGACCTTCTTGATGGCTTCAAAAGCTTCCCTACCTTCATCTAACCTATAAAAAACTTAGCTTTTCTTCATTGTGGTGGTGATAGGCTTAACGAAGTTTGTAAAACCAGGTATGAACCTTCTTATGAATTTGATATTCCCAAGGAAACTTTGAATCCCCTTATTATGATTCAACAAGGATAAGGCTAATATAGCACTTACTCTATCAGGGTTAATGGATAATCCTTATTTTGACACAATGTGACCCAAAAACTTACCTTCATGCATAGAGAACACATTTTTTGGGGATTTAAAGAGATCTCATACTCTATATATCTCTAAAATATCAACCTTAGGTGGTTTATGTGCTCACTATCATTCTTGGATAAGATTGTGATGTCATCCAAGTAGACTAGTACCATTTGATTTAGTAGTCCTTGGAAATCCATATCCATTGCTCTTTTAAAAGTTACCCCAACATTGGATAATCCTAAAGACATATTATAATAAGAAAATGTCCCACACTTAGTGGTGAAGTTAGTCCTGTACTAGTCCTCTTCTCTCACTAGCACTTGGTTATAACCTAAATATTTGTCTAAGAGAGAGAAACATTATAAACCAACAACTACTTATAGAAGTTTCTCCATATATGGTAGAGAGTAATGATCCTTCAAAGAGACCCTATTAATATCTTTGAATTCCACACATAGTCTAATCTCTCCATTGTTATTTATGATAGGTAATATATTACCTACCCATGAGGAGTGCTTGATTGGGAAGATGATCCTAGATTCAATATGCTAGGTCAATTCCTTTCTCATAATCTCTTAAATCTTGGGATTTAAGGCCCTCTACTTTTACTATACAGTCTTGAAATTATACTTCCTCATATGGTCCCCTTCATGAAAGAATCCTTCTGGGGTGACTATCCATTTAGGAAGCTTATTAGAATTTAATTGAAGAATATGTTTCCTATACTAATGCTATAATTTTTCTTAGTTAAGGGAGGATAACTCTACTTCTTGTTGCAAGAAACACACAATATATTTATCATTTTCAAATACCTACCAATGAGCTTCATTATTTAGCACTGATGGTATTATCACCACTTTGGCATGTGGTTTAACCTTGGTCATTTTTAATTCATTGGGAATTTCAAAATGAGCCCCCACAACTGTTAGCCTATCAACATGTTGATTTTAAACTCTTGACACTAATTGGATGTTGAAGGCCTCAGAGTATCCCACACTTTATGTTTTTAGGACTTCATTAAAGGGTTATTGGTGGAATTATAACCTTTGACTTATCTTATAACCAATTCACTATCCCCATAGACTTGAAACTACTTTATCCTTCTCTTATTATCCCATTGAAGGCCATGGATGAGACACTAATATTCTATTGCATTGTAAGAGTAGCTAAATTAGAACCTATATGACAAGAAGTAATTATCATTTAAATGGTATATCATCATGACACCTATACCCACCCTATGCTTACTCCTTGAGACATCAAAGAATAACTTCTATATATGACTAAGATTTTCTTAAGGCTTCAAAAGGGATGACATAGGCTGGTTTTCTTCATGCAAATAGAAGACACCCAATTCCCTTTATTCAAAAAAATATAAGGGGTCCACCAACTAGTTATCATTCCATAACTGATCTAAAACATGTTTAGTGCCTCTTTTATATGAGTGTTCATCTCCTACCCCATTGTAAATTCATCATCATCAATGATGTTGCAATTGATGTTGACATTATCTAGTCTATAAGGCTCTATATGGAATTGTGAAATTGGATCAACTTTGATTGACTTTTTATCCCCATACCATGTCTTAAATTCTATATAAGACCATTATATTAAAATATAGCACCCTATATTTTTTATGAACTCTCTAGATAAGAATAGTGCAAAGTGAGGAGGCACATCCAAGATCAATACATATTTAACCAATGAGACATTAAGGCAAGCTTGTAGATCCATATTAAGGTCCCTAATTATTCTAGATGGTTTGGGAAAATAACCATCAAGTTATATTACTCCTTTAGACCATAGATCATATTTATACTAAGTTGATCAACTATTGACTTTGGCATCACTGAGGCACTAGCCCCATTGTCCACTAGGCAATTGTACACGAGAGAGTTACCAATGATCACTAAAATATAAGAGGGATGAGGCTTGGTTTATTTACCTAATTTCCCTTCATTTGTCCCTTTGGATACATTGGTTATAACTTAATTCACCTTGCTTGGTGGATTATCTGCAACATTGATCTTTAACAATCCTTCTTGAAGGATGTCTACCTGTCTAGGCATGGATAGCATATACCACATGGGCACACTCATATTTGACATTTTATTTTTTTTTTTAAATTTTATGTGTGAACTGCAAACCTTTGTTTATGTTTTGGGAGCCATCACTATTGTTTTTTGAACTTATGAGCCTTAGGGCACAAAAATATTCCCTTGGCTCTAAGTTTTTGGAGGTACTGAAACCTTTAAAGTGATAATAAGTTCACTTGGATTTATCAATGAAGAAGTAATGGTAGGAAAGTCTTTGAATACTTCATGTTTACCTTTTATGTTCCTTATTTTAAATCTTATGTTTATTGCCACTAGAATATAGACCTGGATAGAAATAGCCTACTAGTTGGATGTGTATCACTCTTCTTATTCATAATTCATCATTATGACATCTAGTTGATTTGGACCCTGATTAGACCCTTGACCTTTTGGGGGCTCCTCTAACTTGGTCATCATAGGTACCTCTACATTTTTGGCTATGAGATCTTGGTTGTGTCCAAAATTAGTAGATTGTTACCATTGATCATTAAAGGCTTGGTTAAGGTCAATATTTGGGATAATATGTTGAGATAAAGACTAATTGAAAGGCATGGTCCCATTTCATTCTTGAGCCACATTATTTTAAACTTGGACCAAGTATTTATAAGTACTAGAAACATTAGGGTTTTAGTTATTATGCCTGTTGTATCCATTTTGACCTTGTCCTTGGTTTTGACCTTGGCCTTGACTTTGGTAATTCCCCTTCTATGATGGCCTATTTGCTTGAAAGGCTTGTTGTTGAGGCTGATATGAAATTTGATGAGGCCTATTGAAATCCTGCTATATTTTGACATTTACTAGCTCTTTCCCCAAGGACTGAATAATGATTTTGAACTCTTGAAAGTTTTTCTACTCAAGTGAATCACTAGATCCACTAATAGAAGATTTATCTTATTTTGGTATAGGAATTTTAGAAATTTTTAGTGTGGTAGGAAAAACATACAATAAAGGGATATAAATAGGAGGTGGTCTAATTTTAGGAATTTAGGGAATTGATGGTTTGGGTTTAAGCTTTTCAACTTAAACCAAATAATTTTTTGCTTTGTGGCCACCTCATAAGCATCTAGAAGTATATTTCCTCCCATGGATTAGATCATCCAATCTATGTCACTATTAAAAACCTTTAAATAATATAGGAATATAAAGTTAGGTGTTGGTCTAACTAAGATTGGGATTATATCCTAAAAGTCTTGCATGACTTCATGAGCAGCTCTTGAAATGGTAGTTAGTTTATTTGTAAGTGATAAATGATCACTTTTATCCTCAAATATTTTACACAAGGATTCCCATGATTGGTCCCATGATTGAATTGAATTGGTAATAAGGCCTCTATACCAATATAGGACCTTTTCTTTTAAAAAATGTAGTTAATAACCTAATAGCTATATTTTCCTCAGTGACACTATGGATATTGTAAAAATTGGCTATCTCCATGAGGTGATCAAAAGGTGTTATAGCTTGGTCTCCAATATAATAGGGATCCCTTTTAAGGGATGCAACTAAGATAGTATCATAATGATAAAGGGATAGAGGGATTTGGCCATTAAAATCAAAAAAATCTTTAGGGAATACAATGGCTATGCTTAATAAAGGTATTCTTGTAGAGGTAGACCTTGAAAATGACCTAGGAAAAAATGTTCCTAGATATGGATATGTATTGGAAAACCTTAATCTTTTTGTTGAATTCAAAGATAATTCAACAAATTCAAAAGGAATACCTCTTGAAGATGACCTTGTTGTCACCTTTGGCATGATATGAAGCTATTTCTCTACACTAGAGTGTTTAATCTTCCTTTTGGAGTTGATAAAGTCTATTTTTTGGGAGTAATTAACCATTGTAAGTTTGATCAAACTAACATCAAATTTGATCAATCTTCATTTTAAAATAAGTGGGTCCCACCGAGCATGCCAAAAAATATTATAGGCTTAATTTATACTCTTAAAGAGTGTTATTCAATATCTATCTAACTATGCTATAATATTTGGAGAACCCTAGGTTGTGGGTAACCAATGTTGGGGTTGAACCTCTAGAGAAAGCTAACTTCCTCTTGATGATCAACTAAAACTAATGCTAAAATAATGATTCATAGGAAAAATGTTATAAATATGGTTAAAGGCTCCTAAGAAAGATAAAAAGGTGATACACCAAAGTTAAATGGACACCCACATAATATTGAACACACACTAGATCAATAAAATACAACTATGGCTTACTCAATCTCATGATCTCACTAGTTGCATAAATGTTTCATATAAGAGGTTAAAATTTAAACAGTAATCTAGATTTACAAGTTAGTTTGAAAACATCTTCAAAGAGGCAAGTAGAAGGACAAAAAACTAGGAAGAATCTCCTTCATAAATTCACCATACACAAGCATACTAAGCACAAATTATAGACAGGAGATAGCCAAAGAGTTAATTATACTACTTAAAAAGGTAGTTATTATAATATTTTGATAGGGTTTAACCATATAAAATGAGCACACTTTTGCAAGAGTCTTGATGAGTATCCTTATCCCATAAAATAAATGTTAAATTCTAAGAGTTGATAGCCCCTTCAATGGGAATTAGACCAGGATATATAGGAGAAGAGAGAGAGAAAGAATGTGGGAACATGTTTATCATAAAAAAACACTTTATCCTAGGTCATTAAATAAACCTGAACCACCACCTTTTTGATCAATCAGGATAATACCTATGGCTTGTTGAGTGACAAGGGTTACAAAGGTTTTGAGGATGCATTGAATAATCCTAGCTACAGTTCCCAATACTAGACCCTTTCTCTGATTTTTCATACCATCTCTCACTTGAAGACAAAATCTCATGCTGATGGATCTAATTAGATCATGGCTTTGTGCCTTTTAGGTAGCTACTTGTTGAGACTATGGAAATGTTGAAGGATGAAGGTATTTTGTATTTATATATTCTCTGATTTATCTTCATGTTTGGATCATAAGTCCATCTATATGTGGAAAAACAATATAAGGTTATTGGTTTTCCTATAGTTTCCATATCAATATAGACTTATATAATATATAACACTTTTTTATATTATAATAGGTCCAAATGGACCCATCCTTTCTCTATAAGAATTAAAAACCCTTATATACATACAAGGGTCCTTCTTAAAATGGTGAACACTATTTCAAAATAATCTTTGTGAGTAAAAATAAAAACCAGAGGCCCATATTTAACCTTAATGGTGATCCATATGTGTTCGTTATATATTAATTCATTATATTGACCACTCCATGGCATTTGAAACAACTTCAATGACATCAAGATGACCCTACAAAACCCTATTATCCATGGTCAAAAATAGATTTTCAACCTCCATTAATAATCTTGGGCTCACCTTTTCTCTAATTTGTTATCTAAATCTGACTCAACTCATTGACACATTGACTCATCTTGCTCCATTTATTTCAATTGGTATGAATACCCATGAGACATTGATCCTTTACTAGTTAAATACATCCTTGACACTTTTCATTCACATATTCACCCTTGATATTCACTGACCCTTTGAGATCTGATTGCCATTAGATTTGAGTATATGATCAAACATGGACCATTAGATCAATTGAGACCCATTGTTTGAAATCCAACAACTAATTCATGATCTTAAAATTTACATCCTTATTCCCATCAAATGATGTTCACATGACCATCAATGACATTCATGCAGCCATGAAAATTTAAGATGAAAAGGATCTACCTTTTTCTATCTTAAACTTGATGTTTATGCAAATGTCTTATGCTTTTTTTACCAACTTTGAAGGCTTAGATCTTGAAGCACAAGAATCATGGAAGCACCAAATTTTTTGGAGATGTTCTTGATGCCAAGATGAATGAACCCATTTGATCCATAAATCTTAGGAGCTTTAAACGTTAAGATATTAAATTATTAATTTATTTGGTCCATATCTTCTCCTATGTGATGTCCTAATGATGGTTGAGCTCATTTGGCTAAGTATGGGAAACTTAGTGAAATCTAACTGAGGAGCCAAATTTACACATGCATAACTCCATTTACAATTTCAAAAAGGACCTAGAACTTGGTCCATAGAAACTAGGGACTAATATCAACAAACCCATGTGACCACTTTCCCTTGAAACTACCACACATGTGAGATATGGCTTTGTCAAGATACTCACTTGGATCTATTTGAACTTTCCTAAAAATGTCTATGGAAAAATAATGGAATTTGGTTGGGAGGTTAACTTTGGATCTCCATAAATTTTTATTTGCTTTGGCAGAGGACCTAAAACTTAGTGCATATAAACTTGGCACAAATGTGAACAAACCCATATGACCAATTTTTCCTAACTCATCTATATGTGGCAATGGTGATTTCAACAAAATGCCTACTCAAACTTTATGCCACCAGCCCCAAAATATCAATATGAATGTAATGAAGAACCAGATGAAAGCCATGCACTTCCATACTCATTATAAGCACTCTTAACATTATTAAGGGTATTTTCAACTTGTCTATTTGTACATCCATTAGCAACCTAGTCTATATGGGCACAAGCTTGGTATGTGTGCCAAAAATGGCCAACAAATACTATTAATATTGACTTAGCATAGGGTTATTAATAATGACATTAACTTATACAAAGTCTTTAAAAATTTACACTTTTTATAATAATAATAATAATAATAATAATAATAATAATAATAATAATAAACACCTTGTCAATAATCATTAACATCTTTGTTGAACACAATAACTTAATACAAGATTATGCCCAACTATAATAACATGAATTTAGTAGAATACTAGTGTTTAGTTACCAGTCAATTAACACTTTTTCTAATCATAGAGACTATTTTGAGTCTAATTAACTTAACACACACATAATTATGTTTTATACTAAGGTATTGTAAATAATATACTATCATAAAAACATTCAATTATATCAAAAGACAATAATGAGTCATATTAAGACACATACATTCACTTATTCATTATAACAACATCACATATGAGATAAGCTAAGGATGATAACCATCAGTGAAATTACATAACTAGATAAACATGAACATCATGAAGTAATCAAGCTCATAGTATAAAGTGTAATATCAATCATTCAAATGTAGATAAAATATTATCAATCAAAGACATACCAAAAGCTATCTAATTCAAGAAATGAATATACTACATATCATCTATATGGTGTGTGTAGGTTTATATTTTTTTCCTCTATCATCCCTGAATGCCTTCATTTATGCCACCCTCTTTGATGATGATGTCCCTCTATCACACTCTGAGGGATGGATCTATGCTGTATCCACCTGAAAAAAATGAAGGTAAGTAGCTCAAAACAATATAAAATCCATCAAATACTTCTATAATAAACTAAACAATCAGGATCATCATGTACATAATATGCAAGTACAACTAACTACATAGCTAGCAATCAAGTAAATAAATCAAAATATAACTATCCATAAATCAACATATGAACTCTAGCTTAAATAAAATATTATTTAGTTAAATATTAACCATAAAATCCACTAATCAAAAGGTTATTATGTCTAGAGAGAAATCAATATGTGACAAGTACACTTCAACACACTCATTTTTAAGATCAACAAATATAGCTAAGAATGCTATTTGAAAAGTATCTAGTGCATTGCATAAGCTAAAGGGTAAAAATCTATATGATTTTTTTTGAAAGGACATGCAAAGGTTGTTTTATCCTAGTTTTCTTGAGCTACCCTTATTTAATTATATACACATAACCCATCGAAGAAGGAACATAATTGTTTTCTAGTTAGTTTATCTAGGACTTGATATATGAAAGGAATTGCAGTAGTCTTTCATGGTGACTTTGTTGATCTCCCTATAATATTTAAATATCATTAATTTTACAATGTTTATTTGGTACTATTACAAGTGGTGAGACCCATTGACTATTTGATATGGGATAGTTTAATCTTAACTACAATAATTTCCTTATTTATGCTTCGGCCATATTTCTTAGTGTTGGATTGATCATTATTTATGGTTATCTTATTGGTTTGATATTTTTAATGTAAACATGATAGTAAAAACACTTGGTTTAATTAATTTAATGTTTCTATACTCACAAAAAAATGATTTTTTATGCATTTTCATAATATCAAAGAGCTTAGTTTCCTACTCATTGTCTAGCCAAATTTTTATGTTTAACATTTTTCTTGGTTAGATTGCTAGTTGCTTTGTCTCTGGATAGATTGAAATAACTTTCTTATATTCATTCATGAAAGATTTAAAGGGTAAATTATGAGGTTTTAACATAAATTTAAGGTAGTTATGAATTTGAGAAATTATTTTCCTTTTGAAATCACACTTACTAGGGGACAATAAAAAAAATTAAATAAAAGTTTCTTGACTATCATGTGTCAAACTAAAAATGCTTTATTAGAAAGGTATGTCATTATGGTTTTCATATTTAGTATCATTAGGGTTTTTTTGGTAACCATATAAATATGGTCTATAAAATTCCATCTCTAGAATATGCATCTATGGAGATAGATTGGGCATTTCCAAAGCTAGACTGACTTGTTTAATGCAAATTGTTAACTCCTCTTATAATTCATTAATGTGGTTTTTAATTGATCCTATGGCCAAATAGGAAAGATTATTGTTGTTTTTTTTCAGTTAATCTACCCATAAGTGATATGTATAATCTATAAATGATATTTTAGGTGGGTATAAATAAATTTTGTTTGTTTTTAATCCATTGGAGATAGTCATGTCTCTATATATTTAAACTATGAGTGCTACAATTATTTCCATCCATGGTCTCAATAGGATCAATGGATAACATAATTTTTTACTCTTTAGCTGAAGTATCATGAAATAAAAATGGCATTCCCAAGATTATATTATTACTAAGACATCCTGTATAACTCCCTCCTTTGTCAATGGATTGATCAACCATATGTTATATCATAGTATTCAATTATAATCCAATTAGGGAGAGATATTTCAATATGTTTGATGTCATATAATTGATATAAACTCCTAGATACATTAAAACATTATGTATTTCCTTATTTCCTATAGCTATAATGATAACTAGACTCCCAAGGTCTCCATATGTTGGTAGAAGTAATTTTCTTGATAAGAGGTCAAATTTGTTTCATCTACCCTATGGTATTGGGATTACTTTATTTTCCTTAGGTTTTAATCCAAAAACCTTTGATTATTTTATTAAGTTATAGAATATATATTATTTATTTTAGGAGTGGTATCTCAATAATTAGTTTTTTTAGTTCTTAGACTAAATTAGATTCACTTTTATTCATTGTTTATTTAATTCTTCCAGGAAAAGGAATTGGTAGAATAGTTAGAGTAGTTTCCCAAGGTTTTTATTTATATTGAATGTTTTATTTATATTTGATTAAATCAATGGGATGGATTTAAATTTATTTTTTAATCAATATTTTCATAATGGTAATTGAAGGACTAGTCAATTTCTTTCCTAAATGTAACTAAACATTACTATAGTCAATAGATTGATCCCCATAATTATTTCTCATTTAGTCCCATAGAAAAGGGATACCTATATATTATATGGGTTTTCTAATAACTATGTACACAACTGAGGTTGAGTTACTTGTTTATCTTGTGGAGGTGTAGGAGGAATCAATATTTTTTGAGGTGGAAGCCTCCTTTACTGATTGAATATTTGAGGTGCCCATTGTTGATTTGTTTATGAAATCCATGGCTTCTAGTTCTTTTGTGATACACATGACTGTGGTGATGTCCATATTTTGGATTCTAATTTGTATTCCTTATATTTATGGAATTATTTATCAAGCCCATGGCATCATCCATGGATTGGAAGGATCTCATAGAATAAAGTGATTTAGATTTTGATTATAAGAAAAATTGTTCCCTTATCGTTGTATATAATTAAACTCTTTTGTTGGTTGGGTAATCTATTTAAATTTATTATTATGAACATTAATGAGGAAAAAATTATATTTCATGGTCATTTTTGTCAAAAATTCCACACATATCTATCATATCGAGAGGGAAGTCTCAAAATGCATGTTTTAACCTACTTTTTATAAAATACATAGCTAAAGGTTCAATAAAAACATTAGATTTTTATTGTAAGCCATAAAGTGTGGTGCTTAATTGAACCATAATGTATATTTAAATATTTTTTAACTCCATGAGTTTTCATACATCATTGCTTCCTTTCCATATTTTCAACTTCCTAATGTTAGGTCTTATTTGAGTAATTCCTACATAGTTCAACAACATCATTGATAACTAGTTTATTTATGTATCCTTCACCCATTAAGTTCAAGTATTTGCTATCATAAAAATCTAATTAATTTAATAAAAAAATTACTCAAATATTATTTTAACTCATATCCAAATATTTTATGTGAAAAGAGGAAATGGTCAAGATAATCTTACATATTCTCATCTTATTTTTTTAATCTAGAAAAATTCTTCTTTTCTATCCCTTACTATACAATAGTCTTGATATTTATCCAAGAATACATTTTCCATCTCATCCCAGGTGTGATCATAATTTTATTTTAAACCCATAAACTATCTAATGGCTAAATCCTTAGTGTAGAAGGGAACAATTTCAGTTTGTAATTATCAATTTTGCTATGATAGGTTTGACACAATAGTTTCAAATTAAATAGAAACTAGTTAAGGTATTACATGGAAAATACCCTCCATTTAGGTAGTATGTAGGAAGATATGTTGTTCATTTTATAATTTTCATATTTATTTAGGATAATGTGATAGGCACAAGTTCTCACTAGTGGTTGAGCTCTACCTCCTACAACCCTATTTAATGTATTGTTTCTTAGATTGTCTCCCATGTTTTCCCAATAGATGTTATAGAGAGTTATTTTGGGAGGTGTTGAATCACTTGAAGTGGTTAGAAGGATAATTTTTTGGGATTTAAAACTTTGGTTTACAATATTATTTAGCATTAATTACTTCATTTGGAAGGATGAACCTACCTCTGGAGAATGTTCCCAAAGTTTAGGTGAGGTTAACAACCATTTTCTCCTTTATAGTCTAAAATTATTTTTCTAGGTATTATAGTACATTTATTCTTGTGACCTACTAGTTATTGTGATTTTTTAGGGTTTTTAGTAATGTATGATTCATTTGGATCTCTTGGTCTATAGATAAATTTCTTGAGTTATGATAATTACTTCTCATTGAACTATTAGCTTACGATTTTATAGCTTATTGACACCTAAAGAATCCATGGAAATGGTATTAAATGATGAGGGTTTTTGTTTCCTCTTTATTTAATAAACTAAGTCAAGTGTATGTCATATTGATCTAGGGTCAATGTACAAAGGTAGTCAACAATAAGTTATGTAAGATGGTGACTAATGGTTGTCTATTTGGGGAAAATTATGGATCATTTACTATAAATATCTAATTTACTTGATTGAATATAAAAACACCATATTTCTTGTAAAATTAAACACTCTTTACTAAATTGGAATTATTTGAAGGGAAACACACTTGATGGAATGGAAAATGATTTGAACGAAATGCACTTCTAGTTTATTTGTAAAAAATGTAAATTACATAAAATGTAAACACACTTTTAATATATGTTATTGAAACATAAATTTTTTGGAAAGGAAATTATGTGAAAATTGAAACACACATGTATTAAACACACACATAAAATTACAGGTTAGAATTTGTCACATAACACTTTACATAAACGAATGAAAGATAAAAACACACAATAACATAAACATATAAACACCAAAAATGATCTTACATATTTGGTTGAGTGTGCCCTTGATATCCTTTAGAACAAGATTAGATTAAATTAGAATTGTATAAATACCATGAAATTTAACTCTTCATTAATTCTGTAGAATACTTACAATGCTAGAAAAACTTAATTCTAAACTTCAATCCTTTACTTGATAGTAATCTATTCTATTCTCTACTACCATATCAGTTGGAAGAAATTTTTTATATGTGCCAATGCTATTACAATAGCTCATCAATACAAGACCATAAATAATTATTATATTATCTATTGAAAATAGAAAGTGTTGACCAAATTTGACTTTTAGGTTAAATTTGGACCCCGATGGGTAAAAAATTTGGTTTTTTTAGATGTTTAGGGGTCTAATATTTTTTCATAGGCTATATTATGGTTCAATTGATGTTATATAATGTATTATTAGCCTTAGTCATGGTTCAATAGGTTTATTTTTTATTTTGGATCATTTAATGGGATTTTAGGGGTCATAAATGCAAGTGGCATAGTTACCAACATGTCCAAGTGTCATTTTATCATTTTGAATGTCAAATATGTCATATTCCCTATCAAGGATGTCAATTACATCAGAATATTTTAGTTTTTTAACTAAAACTCAAGAAACCAACTGAAAAAGGGAGCATTTGACACTTGTACATCCCATGGGGGGAGGTGACATGTGGGAGAAGGTGTTGTAGTGTATCTTCATATTCATAAATTCATCTCAATTCTATAAATGCTCTAGAAGTGCTTTTTCTAAGTCAAAACAATTCTTCTCCTTCTTTACCTTTCTAGACATATAGAAGTGACCATCATGTTTATGCTCAGTACAGATAGTTGAAGAGGTTTTAAGTCAAATAATATTTGAAGGCGATATTAAACTCAAAAAAATTAATTTCCATACCAGTAATTTTAAGAATGGTGGCTTGTGCTTTATGAACCATCCTCATGAAGTTGATTGTGCTTTTCTTATTATTTCATGCACTGTATAGGTTTTGATCCATTTTGGTCAAGTCCATATGAAACAATTAGTGATGTTGAAACTAAATGATGTTGGATAAATTATCATATGCTATCCATACTTAGTTTTATGTTTCATGGTGTTTTGATGGGAAAGCTAGTCCATGTTAAAAGGAAGGTGCCACCATGTGTAGTCTCAGTCAAAGTTCTTGTTTAAAAAATGTTGGTTTCCTATAGAGGTCTCATTTAGTTGTAATATGGTGTCACACATGTCTTAATTACATATTATCATCTCTCTCTCCATTTTTAGTCTCATAACAACATGTCTTGATTAGATATGCAGTCATGAATACCTCACAGCTAGCTCCCATCTACTCTTTAGCCATAGTCATGACTTGTTAAGATTATGAGGACATATATAGAAGTTTTATGAAAGTTTTAGAGATGTATTATATAGTATTACAACATTAAATAGTGAGGTGAGCTGTCAAATAGTGAATAAAATTTTATGGTAGTCATGCAACATACTCGTTGTCTACCTGCATACATGAAAACATGTACCTACAGGTGCCCTCATAGGACCAAGCATGTTGAAAATCAATTTTGGAGATGATAAAATTATTGTTTAATGTAAAATAGCTATTTATAAGCCTTAAGATAGGACTAAAACTCATAAAATGGCCAAGAAATGCACATTGTCCATACTTGTACTTAGTCTGCCATGGAATTGCACTTACAAGTGTCATGAAGAAAGAGTCCATGTTGAAAGGAAGGTGTTGACATTTATTTCAAGTGTTTTATAATGTGAATGATTTATTTTAAAGTATGGATACACGTTTACAACTCATAATAGGTCTAAATAAATGCATATTTCCCATGTTCTACCCATTGCCTATATACACTAAAAATCCACACCTACTGGTGGTTTAACAAGGGGTTAAAGAGCTATTTTGAAATACTAGACAAGTGGTGAAACTCATTATTAAAAAAAAATGTTTAAAAGACCCTAATATGAAAATTTAAAAGTGATATATGGATTGTAAAAGTTGAATATCACCTTATAGCAGTAAGAGATTAAATTCTAGGAAGGTTTCACCAAAAAGTGAAAATAAAGGTCCAAGGGGTTTTTGTGGATATATTAAAACATATTTTATAAGGGTTTAAAATAATATAAATAGGTTGATATTGTGGTATATATAATATAAAATATATATCCCAAATATGGAAGTCAAAAATTAAGTGGGGGATAGGAGTTCAAGGCCTCAAAGTTGCCCTAAAAAACACTGAAACACTACACTAACATTTATAGTTTTGGAGTTATGAGTGGCCTTATGATATCCTAAGAAGTAAATATAACAATCTCATGGATAAAATGGTTACATTATTTTTATGGTATAAAAAATTACATGAAGTTCATTAAAAGGAAATGATAAATAGTTTTAAAATCTCCATGGACACCTATAGGTGTCCCTTTATAGGAAAATAGGCACCTACAATTGGGAAGGTAGTTAGTGACTCATGCAAGAATTTTGATAGCGTTTTATCACATAAAAGATAAATAAAAGGTGAATTCATTTGATATGTGATAATAAATGTTAAATTTAAGTCTTCATATATCAATACCAAAGTTCAAATGAGCCAATGCACACCTACAAGGGTCAAATAGGTAGAGGTTCATAGTCATGACTAAAGAATATTCAGTTTTTGATCTCAAGTTGCTTTTAAAGAGGTTAAATGGAGGTTAAAATGTTGATAAAATAATATTATAACCTAAATGAATATAATTATGATCTTTATAAACTCTTAGAGTGATGAAATAATCCTACTCAAACCTCTTACAGTCCTAGATACACCTACAATGATTTCATAGTCTTGGACATGAATTGAGGATAAAGAGATGAATGTGATTAGGGAGAGAGATAAGGTTAAAATAAACTTAGAATGTTTAATTATTTATTTTTAAATTATTTTAATAGTATATATCATGCCCTTCAATATTAACATCTACTCTTCTTATTAGCCCATTGGTTGTCGTTCGTACAATTGCACTAGGACTCCTTGCTCAATGGGTAAGAATGAAGAATCCAAATATAGATATTATTTTTAGGTGAATTAAAATTTTAATTAAAATTAATTGGATATTATTAAAAAAAAATTAAATCATAATATTCTTGTATTTATTATTGGGAGGCCATTCTTAGGTGGATGTAAAAAATGCAAGAAAAGAATCCTTTTTAGGCCTTTCTTGGGGCATTTTGAACTAGTTAGGTACCTAAATGAGTGAATACAGATAAAAAAATTAGGTAAAAATTATAATTATGAACTTATAAAACTAATAAAATCTTAATTTTTCCTTTTTTAATAGGGATATACTTAATTATTTTGTCTCAGAGGTCAGCTAGTCAATAAAAATTTGAGTTTGGCAAAACAAGCTAATGAGGTCAAAATGGGAAAATGAACTTGATGGAAAGATTTAAAAACATAAAGAAACATATTTTAATGTGTATTAAATTAAAATATGTTCTAATAAACAATATTCCAGGCTCATACCTCTCAAAATGACCGAAATACCCTTGCACATAGTCCAACTAGACAAGCTTCCATTAGGCCTAGTTGGTGATTGAGAGGAAGAAATGAAAAGGAGTGATTGGGAGATTATTTTATGGTTTTTAAAGGTTTAATGAAGAAATAAAAATAATTATACACCATCCCAATCCATGATAAATTAGTCCTAATATCCAAATCTAGCTGGGTGCATGCTAAGCCCATTATGCCTCGAAGAGACCTAAAGCCAATTGGGGGTCCAATCTCATTTTTAGCTCTTGATGAGATATATAGTGGATCAGAGAATATTTATTAAATGTATTTAGACATGTATGATATTTTTTTATTTAAAAATAATTATAGAAAAGATACTTTTAGATTAAATATAGTTCAAGTATGTAGGAAAAGGTGGAAATAAGCTCGACAGGGAGAATTCAAGTGTTCATATCTTCCTTGAAACTATGCATGGATACCAAAGGATTTTTGAGGGGTTATTAGGGTCTCTTAACATAATTTTTTGGACTTTTTTTGTAGTTCCAACATCATGTATTTATGAACAAAGTTTAAGGAGGAAAACTATCTAAAACCCTCACTAAACCCTTAGAAAGACCCGATTGGGAAAATAAGGATGGAGATTCATCTATATGGGATGTATTAACCATGAAATATATTTGAGGTTATATAATACTCTTTATGGATCCTCATCATCATTTTTTTTCTACCCTACCTATATGCATAGGGTACAAAATTGGTTATTTTGACTATTTTATGTATTTTACAAGGTATATGAGGTTTTAAAAAATGAAATAAAGTTTGATTGAAAGTTCAAGAATTTTAATATCTAAATATGTAATATAATTCCTTTAAAAAACTAATAATTTTTCAAACAATAACTCTCATCTCAACTAGTCAAAGCTGACATAGTGAACATAATGGTGAGAAGGGTGAAAACTCCAAGTGTAAACCTTTTTAAGGTGTACCTAAGTAGTATAACAACATATAAAGTATTTAAAAGTTTCATAAACTCCATCCCATGGATTTTCATGGAAAATTGAATCCAATTTTGAATCCAAGTGTGAGGGGTGATTGAAAAGGGATTTTATTAAGACTACAGGTAATGATGGATTCCTTCTAAGAGATTCTATATGAGGAGGACTATAACCAATGCATGAAAAGTCATTTATATAACCATTCCAATTTATTACAATCATAATAAATATACCTAATCAGTTTTGGGATGTACAAACATGTCCAAATCATGAAAGTAATTTTTTGAGTCAAGATAAGGAGTTTCATTCCACTTTTCATAAGTTTCATGACTTTTATAGGCACTTGGACTTTCTAAAATTACATGGTTTATTTATAATATATTTATCATGAAAATTTAACCTCTTTTTTTATCTTTAAAAGTGTGAAATTTACCTTTTGACTTCCTTTTTCTCACCCCTTTTTCAAATGCTATAAATATTGACCTTTTTGACTCTTTTGAGTAGCCTCCATTGGTTGATGGTGAAACCCTAAAAAATTTTGTACTTTAATGTCTCTTAAATAAATAAAATAAGTTAATTTTCCAAATTTTATGCTATACAATTGAGTGCTTTTTCAATCTTGTTTGTCTTGTCTCGTAGAAGATGATCTTTTCTAGCATGTTATCCTTGATTGGTCACCAAGTGTGTAGAAGAGTAATTATTATAATTTTTTGTTAGTGTTATATTTTAAGTGTATAAGTTTTTTATAAGTGTTTCATTAATGTATTATCCTAAGGAGTTATTAATTACCCTCTTAATTATCAAAGTAACTCTTGAACCTAGCATATGAAACATTGATATAACAATCTATCTTGAGTTGTAAGTTTTATGTGAAAGAAGATTTGTTTTGATCTAAGTAGTATAATTTAAGTCAATATGAGGAAATAAAATATTGGTGAATCATATTTTAGTTTTATTATTTTGTCTTATTAACCATTTTCATGCAAATTTGATAGGTAAGAAATTACTTCAAAGAGTGCATCAAGGGAACTAGCCCTTCTAGAGATTCATGTCACCAATTGTTTACCCAAAATAAGTGAGATGATTCCATTGTGCCACTTGGATGAGGAGAGTTAGGAATCTCCTAAAGGGGTGAAAATACAAGTGACAATAGTTTTTTGCATGCCTAGTGGGACTCTAAGTCTTAGAAGATTGTCTACGATTAGTGTTGGTCTTGGCATATTTGTAGCTACAAGAACATCTACATTCAGTACTTGGTGACTCCACTAGGTTATAAACTCTTTGGTTGCTGATAAGTCCTAAATTTCCATGCCAAAGGTGAACATTAGGTCTGTTGCTAAAGGTATACCCTTTGATTTTGTGCCATTACCTTTGTATTCTGTCAAAAGATTTATATTTATGAACACTCATCCTTATTCAAGGTGTTGGTGTTTAAGAATTCCAAGTTCCTACTAAGTTCAACCCCTAATACCTCTAGTCTACATTCCAATATAGATAAGATATAACCTTTTGTTGCCTTCACTAGATCATCTCCTTTAAATCTTTCCAAATATGACCAAATTCCTAGAGTAGCCCTTAAGAGTGTTCCATCTTTTAGTGGAGAGGGTCCTAATACTCCCATTGATAACATTAGAAAATAGAATTTTTTTTAATATCCATAGCATCAGTCAAAATAATGTACCCATTAGGTTATTGGCATTTTATTTTAAAGGGAAAGATTTATATTGGTATGGGACTCTACCTAAAAATTCCATTGCTTCATGGGATGAACTAGGAGATCTATTATCTAAAAGGTTTGAAGAGAAGAGTGACTATCTATCACTAGATAAAAAATTTACCACTATCAAGAGGGATCCTCAATACTTTATACAATATTTTAACTCTAGATTTCAAAAAACATGGGATAGGATCCTTGCCCTTGTGAGACCTACTCTAAATTGTGCCTTCTTGTATTACCTAAAAGCATTGAATAATGATATAGCCATGATGATCCAATCTATGGGTGAGAATACACTACCTTATACCTATGAGATATCCATTAATTCTAATAATTATCTTTTTCAAGTAGGGAATATTACTCATAGACCACCAATGCCATTGTTTCCTGAATTGTAGCCTCCTAGTCAAGTTACATTACCTACCTTGGCTCCTTTACCTAATAGTCAAGAAAATTCTGCCCTTTCCCCTACCAATGAGATTCATGAAGTCAAGAGTTTGGTTTAAAGTTTTACTAATGAATTTATTTCTCTTAAAAAGCAACAACCTCAAAATTTCAGGCCTTACCAATCATACAATTAGTTTGGACAAGCAAATAGGCCTCCTTTTCAAGGTAATGCTCAAGGACAAGGCCAAATCACTCAAGCTAAACCTTACCAAAGTTACAATCCTAATTCCACATAATATTCTAAAGCTCTTGTTATTACTCAAAAAAAATAATTCAAGAATAACCACGTTATCCTTCCTATGACCAAATCAAGACCAAGTTGCATATGCCAATGAAATGTATAATTAGGCCATGACAATGCAAGGTAATCAAACATCTCAAGTTTCCACTTTTGAGGTACCAATGTAAAATGGAATGGAAAATTTACAAACACAATGTGATTATACTCTTATAAATCATTTGGAGGGGGAGTTTTGTGCCATTAATCATTAGGGAAATTCAACTAATATGAATGCTAGTGTATCCTCTAATACTAAATCTAATAAGAGGGTTGTTGAAGAGACATAAAGGGTAAATAAAGGACCCATTTTGAATCATACATCACCTCCAATGGTAGGGGGGTCTAAATCAGCTCCTAAGGTGTAGGATAATAAAAAAATTCAAAGTTCAAAACTAGCTCCTACACATCTATATTAACAAGCTACACCATAAGGTACTAGTGCTTCTAAAGAGCCTTTCAAGGTGAGCAATCCTTTTATAAATGTTGTGGATCAGATGAAGAATTTAAACATGAATATTTCATTATGGTATTGATTGATAATATTGAGACAAAAATATATCCTTCAAAAATAATTTCTTGGATTAGGCAAATAAGTTGGATCAACTAGGAATAAAAATGTTATCTTGGTGAATAAAACTCAACCCATTGATGGATAAGTAAATAAAACTAATAATACTCCTCATTTTTATCTATATTTTATCATTGGTGATTTTTTCGTTCATAATTTTATCATATATAGTGGGGATATTACTTGAATTATGCCCAAGTCAAAAGCAAATAAACTAGCCCCCAAGTATGAACCAATGGCTAAAGGAGTTCTACAATTGGATGGATCACCAAAAAAGACCTTGGGAGTATTCAAGGATTTGAATTTGATTTTACTTTCTTGTCCTAATTTTTCCATTCATCATGATGTGGTTGTGATAGATTTACCCCCATACTTTGCTCTTTATTTGGTAAGTGAGTTTATAGCCAATATAGGTTGATACTTGGTATCCAATTGGTCCTACATGGTTTTTAGGACAAAGTATGGTACCAAGGTAAATATTGAATCAAATCCTATTTATCATAATAATTTATATCCCTACATGCCTAAATTTGAAAATGTCAATTATGTTATTCTTGATGAGGAAGAGCTTAACATGGATCAATCTCCAACCTATTCTCTTGAAGGAGTTTTTGAATGGTATCTAGATGAATAGGGAGCTAAGCACTATGAGCATGATCCTTAAAAATTCATAGAGGAAGCTGGTCTTGGAGTGTATTAAATTCATGAAGAGGACTATTTCATGCCAAACTTGATGAATCCAAGTGAAAACATGGATGTTTTATGGTAGCTATTCTTTCATGGATCTATAAGCAAGGTTAGATAAGGTGGTGGAGCAATGTTAGTTTCCCCATCAAAGGAAATGTACTACTCTACTTTAAGATTTCACTTCCCTTGTAATTGAAATGTAGTATAATATGAGGCCATCATTCATGGCCTTGAGTGGGCTAGGAAAAGAGGTGTGAGAGAGTTTCAAGTGTATGGTGATAGTGAGTTATTTGTGAATAAATTAAAAGGATAGAATATGACTAAGAACTCTTTGATTAAGTATTTTAAGCATAGAGTATGGGATCTTGTGGAATATTTACAAGCCTTCAACATCCAATCTATCCCAATAGAAGACAATAAGCATGTTGCTAAGTTGGTAGTAATTAGAGATTAGTTTGATGTTCTAAAAGGGATAAGAGAAGATAAGAACTAACCTCATATCAAGGTGATTACAAGGCCTTTTATACCTAATAATTTCACTAATTAGAAAGTGTTTTATAGTGACCAACACATAGATCTTTTCCTACAAGAGGATGTTGAGTTTTCCCCAATGAACCAATATAAACTATAGTAGTAATATGGACGGTATATTGTACAATTGAAAATAAACAAGATCCCTAAATGATTGGTAATGATTGAGAGTATCTTCAATGATGATGATTATTTAAATAATTAAAATTTAATCATGTATACCAAGTAATAAAAATATGAGAGAGTACAAACCTTTAAAGACAGATTTTTTGCTCTTGGGAAGGTATGTACTAGAGAAGAAATATATGCTTTCATTGAGTTATGCAAGGATTTTTTTGATGTCTTTGCATGGGAATATAGTGATTTAAAAGGTTTGATCCAAAATTATCTCAACATACCATATATAAATATGATAATTATAATTATATCAATCAAATACAAAGGCCAATTAATCCTAAGATTGAGCCTCTCATGAGAAAGGAGCTTAAAAAGTTGATTCAATCTAAGATCATTTTTCCTATTAAGCATTCATCTTGGTTGGAAAACTTAGTCAAAATAAGGAATAATAATGGGGAAATCAGGTTATGTGTTGAATTTAGAGACTTGAATAGAGTTTATTTGAAGGACCATTATCTTCTTCCTTCCATGGAGTAGATTTTGCAAGTTATGGTAGGTAGTGAAAGGTTCTCACTCCTTGATGAATACTCAGGGTATAATCAGATTTTGTTAAAGGATAGTGACCAATATAAGATAGAATTTACTACTATATGGGGTACATATTGTTATATAAAAATTCCTTTTGTTTTATTTAATTATAGGGAAACATTTCAACGTGCAATGGATATGGATTTTCAAGGTCTAATAAATGATATAGTGTTGGTGTATCTTAATGATATCATGGTATTCTCAAAAGATGAAAAGGATCACTTGAATAAACTTAGGCATATAATTTAGAGATTTATAGATTTTTTAATATCTTTCAACCCAAATAAGTGTGTGTTTTCTATCCATGAATGAAAACTTTTAGGATAATTATTTCAAAGAAAATCCTATCTATAGATCTTGAAAGGGTGAGTGCAATCTTGGAATTGACTTTACCCAAACACAAGAAAGTTTGAAAAGTTTATTTGGAAAAATTAATTTCATAATGAGGTTTATTTCTTAATTTTCTAATTTATTCAAGCCTTTAAACTCTATGCTAATGAAAGATGAAGTGTTTACTTGGATAAGGAGAAGGAAGGAGAGTTTTGAAGAGATCAAGAAATTTATTGCTTAAGCCCCAATTCTTGCAAGTCCTAAATTCTCAAAGGATTTCAATTTGTATACCTTTGTAAATTAAGAGGTAATTTTTTCCATGCTCACTCAATCAAATGAAGAAAATTTGGAGCAACCTATAGCCTTCTTTAGTCAAGGATCTGAAGGCTATGAAGTAAGATACACTTATGTAGAGAATCAAGTAATTTAAATTTTTATAAGTATAAATAAGTTTATGAATATGTTATAAAACAAAAATATTCATATATTGGTACCTCATCCTAGTGTCAAAGACTTCATTTTGAGAAAATATTTGAATGAAAAAGGGTTGGTTGGATCACAAAAGTGATGGAGTATGATGTAGAAATCAAGACAACCAAGATAGTAAAAGGGATTGGATTATGTGAGAACCTTGATTAATATTGGAAATAACAAAAGGAAGCTATTTTAGCCCTCCATGATGATCATATGAGGAGTTAAACACAAGAAATGACTAATCTTCTTCAAACTGGTGAGTGTCCACAAGGTCTAGATAAAGATAAAAGAAAGTAATTTAGATTACAATCTATTTATTATGTACTTATTGATGTAGTTTTGTTTAGGAAGGAATTAACAAGTGTGTTATTGATATGTATTGAATCAGATTAGGTTGAGAAAATATTGCTTGAGTTTCATGATGGACCAATTGGTGTTCACTTTTCTCCAAGAACCATAGCTACAAAGATTATGAGAGATAGTTATTTTTGGCCTATTTTGTTTAAATTCACCCATGATTGGATAAGGAAATGCAAAAAATGTGCTCTCTTTTATGGTAAAAAAAATCTTTTAGCCTTGATTATTCATCCAATACAAGTAGACAAACCTTTTATGCAATGGGGTCTAGATTTCATAGGCCTAATCAACCCACTTTCTAGTGCTTTCCATAAGTGGGTGTTAAATACTATAGATTACTTTAAAATATGTGTGGAGGTTTTTTCTCTCAAGGAAGAAAATTAAAGTTTAGTTCTAGACTTCTATGAAGGCATAGTGACAAGGTTTGGGTCTCCTTCAAAAATAGTTTTAGACAATGCATTGTCTTTCTTTGGAATGAAGACAAGTGAGTGGGATTTAAAACATGGTATTTATCTTAGTACTTCCTCCAAATATTATCCAAAATGGAATGGAATAGTTGAGTCTACCAATAAGAATCTAATCAGGATTATCAAGAGGAAAATGGAGGAGAATCAAAGAACTTGGAATTCCAAGTTTAAGACAACTCTTTAGGATAATATAATAACCCCCAAGAGAGCAATCATAAACTCACAATATACACTTGTTTATGGGAGAGAAGCTATAATACCTATTTCACTTGAGCCACATGCCCTAGATCTCACTTATAAGCTAGATTTTATGGAAAATGAAAGCATTGAAGTCAATTTGTGTGGGTTGATGGAGCTTGAAGAGACAAGAAATTAAGTTATATAAACTATGATGGCTCATAAATATAAAACAAAGAGATACTCTTATAATAAATCCATGTCAAGAAGTTTCCAAGAGGGGGAAATTATTCTAAAGTGGGATGAAGATAGGGCTAAGCCTAAAAAGCACACAAAGTTTGATGCTTTATGGAGTGGCCCTTATGTTATCATCCAATGCAAGCAACACAATGATTTCCAACTCTTAAAGTTGGATCGAGAGGAACTTCATATTCTATTCAATGAGATATATCTCAAACATTGATACTAAGGTTCTCCTCTCTCCTTGTACATAGTTGTTGTTTCCCTTGTTTTCCTAAGTGCTTATGCACATGTGTGAGTCTTGTTGGTGTCTTACTTTGTTTTATATTTGTTTGGTGTGTTATGGCTATTTTTTGTGTGTTTTAGTAAATTCCTTGATAGTTGTATTCAATATTTCATTGACTCCCTAGCCCATGTATTGATAAGGCTAATGGTCTTTAGTATAACAGACATACTACTCCTATGAGTAATCACTTTGTTGACCAAATTTGACTTTAAGGTCAAATTTAGACCCCCATAGGTAAAAAAAATAGTCTTTTAGAATTTTAGGGATCTAATACTTTATAATATGCTATATTATGATTCAATTGATGTTATATAATGTATTCTTATCCTTAGTCATTATTTAATAAGTTTATTTTTCATTTTAGGTTATTTAGTGGGATTTTATGGGTAATAAATGCAAGTGAAATAGTTCCCAAGGTGTCAAAGTGTCATTTTGTCCTTTAAAATTTCAAATAACTCCTATTCCATATCAAGGATGTTAGCTACATCATAATCTTGTATATTGTTTAACTGAAACTCAAGAAAACAACTTAAAAAGGGAGCATTTGGCACTTATATGACCCATGGGGGGAGGTGACACATGGGATAATGTGATGAAACATATCTTAATCTTCCTAAAATTAATCTCAATCCTTTACATGCCTGATAAACTATTCTTCTCCTTTTTTTCCTTTTAAGACATATATAAGTGATCATCGGGTTTGTGCTCAGTATAGAAAATGAAAGAGGTTTCAAGTCAAATGATTTTGGGAGGTGATAGTACACTCATATACATTAATTTCCATAAAAATGATTTTAATATTTTTGGCATATGATTTATTAACTATCCTCATTAAGTTTACTATTCTTTTTTTCTTTTTGTTTCATGCACCATACAAGTTTTATTCCATTTTGGTCAAGTCCATACAAACCAGTTGGTGATGTTATTTACTCTAGAGGATGTTGGATACCTTCTTATATGTTATCTATATTCACTTTGATTTGAACCCTTTGAGTAGATTCAAATCTCTCCTCATCTAATTAAAATAATGGAATCACCTCTAGTCTTGTGGGTAGCCTAAGGAATGAGGTGAGTCTCTAGATAGGGCTAACTCCCTTGATTTACCACTTAAGATTGAACCTATAACTAAATTTTGAGTGGGTGAAAAAGGAGAGAGATAAATAAAATAAAATATAAACTAAGGATATGATACACCAAATCAATTTTATGACTTCCAACTAATTGCATTATGCACTTGAGACCAAGAAACAAACTAAAACATACACTCCTTCAATATTAATCTTCTCACATTAGTGTTACATTGTGAGCTTATGGATGAATGTGAAAAGATATGAGGACTAGACAAGATGCCTTGAATGGAACTATTAAAAATACTAACTCGCTCAAAATTTGACATCTCCTAAAACACTTCACATGCCTTGTAAGAAAAGTTTTCTAACTATAAACAAGGTGGAAGAATGAGACCACATGCTAGGAATCATTAAAGCATTTGGCACTTATATGACCCATGGGGGGAGGTGACACATGGGAGAATGATATATAAAACGTCTCTTAATATTCATAAAATTAATCTCAATCCTTTACATGCCCTAATAAACTATTCTTCTCCTTTTTTGCCTTTTAAGACATACATAAGTGATCATCGGGTTTGTGCTCAGTATAGAAAATGAAAGAGGTTTCAAGTAAAATGATTTTGGGAGGTGATATTACACTAATACACATTAATTTACATAAAAATATTTTTAATATTGGTGGCATATGATTTATTAACTATCCTCATTAAGTTTACTATGCTTTTTTTCTTTTTGTTTCATGCACCATACAGGTTTTGTTCCATTTTGGTCAAGTCCATACAAACCATTTGGTGATGTTATTTAATCTAGAGGATGTTGGATACCTTCTTATATTTTATATATTTTCACTTGTATTTGGACCCTTTGAGGAGATTCAAATATCTCCTCATCCAATAAAAATAATGGAATCACCTCTAGTCTTGTGGGTAGCCTAAGGAATGAGGTGAGTCTCTAGATAGGGCTAACTCCCTTGATTTACCACTTAAGATTGAACCTATAACTAAATTTTGAGTGGGTTAAAAAGGAGAGAGACAACTAAAATCAAATATAAACTACGGAGGTGATACACCAAATCAATTTTATGACTTCCAACTAATTGCATTATGCACTTGAGACCAAGAAACAAACTAAACATACGCTCCTTCAATATTAATCTTCTCACATTAGTGTTACATTGTGAGATTATGGATGAATGTGAAAATATATGAGGACTAGAAAAGAGGCCTTGAATTGAACTATTTAAAATACTAACTCACTCAAAATTTGACATCTCCTAAAACACTTCACATGCCTTGTAAGAAAAGTTTTCTAACTGTAAACAAGGTGGAAGAATGAGACCACATGCTAGGAATCCATAGTCTTCACTAAACAAGAGTCATAATTAATGTGGAACACACTTATGAATAGTCATTAAGAGGTAAAACTTATTCATTGTATTGATCAAAAGGTATACAAATGACTAGGGCTTCACCATACTTAGGTGGAACATCCTATACAATGCCAAAATGTCTAACTCTTATAGAGTTTGAGAGAGAGAGAGAAGAAGAGAAGTAAAAGGGTCACAAGGAAAATTTTAAATCTCATAAAATGAGTTAATTGTGTATGTGGATATGTTATGGTATGAACCATAAAATTTTAGGAGGTAAAAGTGCTAATTTAAGTCATCAAAGTTGTGCAAAGTGGCACAAAACTCCTCCTTTTGCATATAAAAATTGACTTCATGATTGGAGTTGTTTGGGAATCCCATAACTAATAAGGAGAAGGTATAATTACTGTAATATATGGTGAGGCTCTAAAAAATTCATTTTTATGCATTGATTACATGCCTAATCTTTTAGAATCAACTAAAAGTGAGCCATCATCTTCTGCTATCTAAAAAACTACTCTTTTATGCACCCTCCACACTTGGCCTCCAAAATAACTTTATTTTTCCATTAAAATCCATAAAAGTTAGTTTTTTACATGTTTTAATACCCTCTAATGCCTTGGAAGAATTAGGGGCACCTTAAATGGTCATCCACTTGAAGTTTTCACACTTCTCCTTATCTTGTACAATATGCTAGATTTGAATGGCTGAGTTGAATCACCTAGTTGGGGAATTTGTAAGTTATTTCAGGGCATTAAATTAAAATTGGAAGTTATCTTAAGTCTTAATCTTCCACCAAAACTTGGTTTCATCTCTTGACTCTTCCTTTAGCCTACATAACACATAAAATAGTAAGAAAAACCATGTTTCTACCTCCATCTATATAATTCCATACAACCAAAAAAGGTGTGGATAATATTGGGTGAGTTGTATCCAAATTAAATTTTTTTTCATGATCTAAATATTCCCTTAGACTATCTTTCCAACTCAATCTTACCAAACTAGTCCTAATTAGGGTTTATCAAGGATTTTTTAGTAGTTTTGGGTCTTAAGGATTGTTCATAAAAGTTCCACATCCAAATTTAGATAAATTACACAAAATTAATATTGGGGGACCCTATTAAACTACCCTAAATATATTTTAACACCATTCATAACCTAATGGAAGATATGATTATCCAAAATTGTCTCATCAAGCTTGTTCTCTCTATTCTACACAAGTTTGAGTGGTTTTGAGGTCTAAAATGACTTTTATTTGTTCTATTTTCACAAAAATAACTTTTAAACCTCTATATCAATCCCAAGAACATGTTAAAATTCATAATAATTTTCATATCATGCTAGGATTCTGAGTGACTCCTCTATTTGATCTTGGCCTAAACCTCATGCCATAGGCTTGCTTGCAAATTCTATGTTTTAGGTCATCCTATTTAATTTATTTTCATCTAAATAGTCTATAAAAATCTTTTTTGACTTAAAAAACAATATGAAACAAAGTATAAACCATGTTTAGGTCTAGAAGTGTAAGTGACTCTTCAATTGGGCACTAGGCCTAAACTTGTCCTTTAGGTTTATCTACAAACTCTGGTGCTAAGACCAACTTATTATTTTTTTCTCTTATTTTCAAGGCTATCCATTTTTTTATGAAGGCTTTTCAACTTTTTAAACCTTCATAAAAGGTTATCCAAGCTTTTGGTCACAACTTTTCCCTAATTTCCTCAAGACTGTCAGGGTTTGTGCATGGGAAAGTACCCCTTATCTGAGACAAAATAGGGG
This sequence comes from Torreya grandis, assembly GCA_037957365.1. Classification (NCBI taxonomy): domain Eukaryota; kingdom Viridiplantae; phylum Streptophyta; class Pinopsida; order Cupressales; family Taxaceae; genus Torreya; species Torreya grandis. Next base: position 3,109,103 of record JARHVA010001259.1, read on the forward strand.
TACTTCCCTTATTATATCAATAAAAAATGATATTTTATGGTCTTGTAAAAAAATTTATGACACTCCACAAAAAAATTTATCCTCTAGTCATATGATTATACCTTCTAAAACTTGCAAAACCAAGATTACTTTTTAGGCCAAAGACTATGTGCAAGAAATGACAAGGTGGACTATGTATTGCATCCTTTTTAGCTCTTATTTTTATTTATTTAAACTAATAATAATGTATTAAATTTTTTATCATCATTATTTATGTGTATACAACCATTCACTATCCTACCTTGCTATAAACCCTTTCCTATCCTTGGATTCCTAGACTATATAGATAATTCTTTGATTGTTCATCACACCTGTAGGTTCTTAGTGTATGATTAGATCTCAAAGGAAGTGTTCACTACCTTATTTTCTTCCCATGTAATATATTTAATTATTTTAGGTTCATATGATTAAAATCCATGTCTTAACCTCATTAAGGTACCTAAGTATTGGTCTATGCCTGCTAAGTCAACATAGTCAACTATGTTGAGGAGAATGAAAACTATAGGTGAGTATTTGCATTAATTAAGCTTGTTTTAATGTTTTACATGAATTATAGGATATATATATAATAATACTTATTTTTTATTACCTTTAATTCCTTGAAATAGTACCAAAACACCAATACTAGCTTCTTATATGCATTCCCTGTCTGACTAAGGTACCTTGTCTTTTTACCCTACCTATAGGTCACTTTTAATCCTTAAAACTTAAAATAGTGTTCAAAGATACCTTAAAATTTACTTAAAGTCACTTTGGTCATGATTTAATTCATTTTAACCATTTATAGTTTATTTCAGATTCTCAAATAACACTCATTCAATCTACTGCTTATTGATTGGTTGTAGGTATGAATTTCTACAGTGTACAGACTATAGGTGATGTATGGGAGGTAGAACATTGTATGACATTCCTTTAGATTATATCTTAACTTATAAGTGTTACCTCCATGAAATTAAACATTAAAATTATGTTATAAATAACAAGTTTCCACTTTGGATGGCAAAGACCTTATTTGGGCCACAATCCTGTAGACTCCACTATTTGGTTTTAATGGGTTTGAAAGCAACTTTAGGTCTTCAAATGTTCATCCTTAACTCACCCTCTAACACTAATATTTTTTATATTTCTTGCCTATAATATATGTTACAAGATTTATCCCTTAATATTCATTAGAACCCTTATGGGACATGATGGCAAAGGTCCACAAAAAGCCTTTAGACCTTTGTTTTACCCATTTAGGGAAAATGGCTCTGAACATAGTCAAGTGACATTTTAGTATGGTTTTAACTTCATATGCCAAAATATACTTTTAAAAATGTTATTAATTATTTCACCTTATTTTATGACCTCAAATAGGGGCTCATCTTATGCTTTAATGCTCCAAAATGACCATTTCAGCCCTCTATCAAGACCATCTATAGGTGGTTATTTGCATATAGAGGCATCAAGTGTATAATTCAGATAGTGTGCATGATAGATGTGTTTATGATAAAAATCAAAGCATCATTAAGTTTAATATGAATTCTCAATACTTTTATAAGGATGAATTACCTATAAATTCTTTCACCACACCATGACATCATCTTAAGACACCTCTGAAGGTAAATATTCTTAATTACATGCAAGCAACTAGTGAATCTAAAGTATGTATGATGTATGGGAATTAGAAAACCATTTAAAATAATTTCAAGGTTAACATGTTTCCTTTAAAATTTTTAAATCTTGTATCAAGTCAACAAATCTTGATTTCAATGTAGTATTCCTTTCCAAACATCTGTAGGTACACATTCTGAGTTGCATTAGATAGGCAGGTTGTGAGCATATGTATGTATGACTACCAGTAATGTAATATTTCTTTATAATATAATTTTAAAATTTTAGGAGGTAAATGATACATATAATACATGATGTTAAACCTATCCACATCCCTTAGAACTATTCTCAAAGCATGAGAAACTCTATAGATAGTGAGAACCTATTTATCATCCAAAAGAGACTAATCTACCAACATGAGATGTTTTGTTCACCAAATAGTCTTGAAAAATTAAAAAAACCATGGGACAAATTAGGTAAATAAGTTAAAATCCTATATAAGTAGTATCAATAGCTAGATTATATGGATTTTCCCAAATAAGACAAAACCTTGAAGGGTTCACAAATTAGCACATAGCTTTGGAATCTTAACTTCAAATGGATGGTTCATAAAGCATGGTTGACCAAAATAAATATTATTGATATGAAAATGGATCTCCCTAATTTTAGTATCATCTAATAGAAGAATTTGACTTGAAACCCCTTGTGCTGACTGTACCAAACAAAAACCTGAGTGTCACTTCAATATACCAAGAAGGGAAAAAATGTAACAAAATGGTTTTGGGATAAAAATGGAACTTATAAATATAATAAATCATGAAAATTAGTGTGGAAAATCTTAATATACACATTTAACCTTTTTCCAAGTGTCACACTTCCCAAGGAGGTCATATAAGTGGCAAACTCTTCTATTTCTTTAAGAAAACTAACTTTTCTTCTAATGAACCTATTTTTTTTTTGTTTTGTCAGTTACTTAAGACATTTTTGGACACATGGGGCATGACATAACCCATTTACACTTTCACATTTTCCAATAAACCTGTACAAGAAATTAAATGCACTATTTTGACCCCTCAAATGACCTAAAAATGATAAAATGGACCTATAAACTAATTGACTAGAGCTAGTACAACATTATTTTCCATCAAATGACCTATAAAACACATCATGACAATAAATTATACCCCCTTATAGGCCTAAAAATCATTTTTTACTATAGGTACCCTAATTTGACCTAAAAGTCAAATTTTGTCAACAAATTAGTGACTCATAGGGGTAGTAAGCCTGCTATACTAACTAGACCAATAGCCTTATTAGTAAATTGGGCTTATGGAGTCATATAGGACTGAGATAAATAATAGAAACCTTTGACCATTTACCACAAACACTTGATCAAGCCAAAACAAAGAGAACAAACACACAAGACCCACACATGTGCTCCAAGGACTTATAGGAAACTAAAAACAAGTATTATATATAAATAACAACCAATCATACCTCCCTTTCTAGGATCAAGTGGGAAGTTTCTTGAATCTTATTTTGTATGAGATAGATTAGGGTGCCAAGTATGATTCTTTTTGGATTGAACATTTGATTGATCAAAACTATCCCTTGGTATTTAATTAGACTTTCTATTAAGTGAACCATCTTAAAATAGGTATCAAATATAGACATATTCCTCTTGACATTGTACACATAATTTATATTTTTTCCTAGTCTTCATCTCATGGTTAATTTTCATCTTCTTTGTAGGCATGGTCTCAAGAGGAATGATTTCTTGTTCCTTAAAATATTGAGGTAAATTGAAACTTGTATTGACTTCCAAAGGGTGAGGTAAAATTTGTTCTTGATCTTGTATTACGAGTTGGACAATGTCATATTTTTTACCATTTCTTGTGATCATCTCCAAAAGAGTTTTAGGCCCTTTGAGACTTTCAAATTCATTGCAAATGTCTTTAGATCTCTACCACAAATCATCCTCCTCCTTTTGATCAGCATCATGAAGAGGAAAAATAAAGGAAAATACTTCATCATCATCACAATTTTAAATTTCCATACAAGAAGTAAAATATTATTCATCATCAACCCAATATAAAATCTCCATCTCCTTCTCTCTCATGGTGGTGCCAGGACTAGGAATTTTGAAGCCTAGTGACTTAGCCCAATAAGGTTGCCAAGGAGTTACACTTATCTCAAGAAAGAGTTCTAATTTTTTTTCAACCAATTACTCATCTTTAGGTTCCCATACCATAGGTATACCAATGGAAAGAGTGATAGGGTATGTATAATATGAATTAGTTGGTAGAGGTGGTACATATAACTCAAAATTAGACTGAGAGTGAAGTGTGGGTGATTCTCTTGGAAGCTCTTGAGGAAAAGGAGGTAGACCTTGGGCTAAAATGACATAGATTTATTCCTTCCATGGGACAATAGCTTCACTAAAGTTTTATTGGGCTTAAAAAATTTCTTGAGGAGGGGTGAAAGGGGTGTGTTTAGGCATAGGATCTTGTTTTTGGTCCAAACCTTCCATCACCTTTTGACTTATCAATTTCCTATGGCCTCCAACTCTTCAATTTTATTGGCTAGCATATCTTGAAAAATATTTTCTTGGAGTTCATAGGAATAATCATGAATATAAGGAGTGCATGAGGGATGCCATGTAACACAAGAATATTCTTGAGGAAGGGTGGGAGGGACTTGTAAAGGATCAAATCCTTTCTCCACTTCACACTCTATAACAATGCTTATATCTTATTTCTTTTCCCATGACTCCATTATATTAATTAAACTTAAGATGTTAGGATTAGAAGCCTTTTATTTAGGAATGGTAGGAGGATTTTATATAGGATCAAGAGTCTTCTCAACTTCACATTATTTGTCAATACATTTTCCCTCTTTCTTTCCCAATGACTCCACTACCTTGTTCCAACCTAAGTCACTGTAATTATGAATCTCATTTTGAGGTGGTGGGGATGAAATGTGAGAGGTAAACGAGGGATTGAAATCCACTTCCTTTTATTCCAACATGGAATTTTTCATATGCATATTTTCCAACTCAATTTTTCTATTAGTATTAGCTTCAAACATAAAATTTCTTCTTTCAACTATCTCTTCCAATTGATTGGGAAACAGATGACTTTGATAAAATTTATTTGGCTCATGATTAGGGGTCATGTATGGCTGATATGTAACTTGTGGAAATGGGTATTAAATTTGATATAATTGATAAGGTTTCCTCTCATTAAGGTTTATATTCTCTTCTAAAGATGTAATCAGACCATTCATATTTAGCATATCACTCATGAGCCTTTGCCAATTGGCTCTTTCAATAGGTACCCAATCTTTCTTGACTAAATATAATGAATTTATCACTTGATATATGGAATTATAATTAATCCCTTGAACACATCCCTTTATATTATCAAGCTCCAGCATATGCCTTTCATAGCCCAAAAGTGCTTGTTCGAAGGTGAAAATGGGATGATTGGAGAAAGGATTAGGTTGACAAGGAACAAGACATTAAAAAGGCTAGTTATAGGACTGATACAACTCATGATAGGGCTGAATATGGTTATATTGGGATTGATAATGACATAAAAATATTGAGCAAAAACTTGTTTATATTGATAGGAATGGGACAAGATGGATATGTTTCACCAACTTGTGTAAGACAAATCTCAACACCAAAATTAGCCATGAATCTTCATTGAAAGAAAGAACACAAAGAAATATGTTACCATAAATCTTAAAAGGATATCTTAGGCTACTTTACTAGATGATATGTCTTTAGAGTCACTATTGATGATTTGATAGATGCCTCCAAAGGATGATTATTGAGAGATAACAACAAAAATCTCTCAATCTCTTAGAAAAAGAGTCCCATCACCATAATTTAATCACCTCTAGGCTTGTGGGCAACCTAAGGAATGAGGTGAGTCTCTAGATAGGGCTAATTCACTTGATGTACCACTTAGGATTGAACCTATAACTAAATTTTGAGGGGAAACAAATTGTAAGATACAAATGAAAGAAAATATAAAATAATGAGGTGATACACCAAATAAATTTTATGACTTACACCAATTTCATTCTACACTTTAGACTAAGAAACAAACTAAAACATACAGTCCTTCAATCTTCATCTTCTCACATCAATGTTACATTGTGAGGTTATGGATGAATGTGTAAATATAGGAGTACTAGAAGAGAGGAATTGGATAAAAATAATTAAAATAATAACTCACTCAACATTTTACATCTCTTAAACTACTTCACATTCCCTATAAGAAAAGTTTTCCAACTGCAAACAAGGTGGAAAAATGAGACCGCATGTTAGGAATCTATAGTCTTACATCTATACCATTACATAAAAAAAGGTGTTGAGTACCCTGGGTGAGTCCTCTAAAAGGTATAAAATTTTTCATGACATAAATATTCCCTCAGACTAGCTTTCTAACTCAATCTTCCTAAACTAATCCTAATCAGGGTTTAGCAATGGTTTTTAGCAGTTTTAGCTCTTAAGGACTATTCATAAAAGTTTCACATCCAAATTGTAGAAAAATTACACAAAATTAATCTTAGGGTATCCTTATAACATCCATAAATCTCTTTGAACACCATTCATAACCTTATGGAAGACACGAGCATCCAAAATTGTCTCATTGAGATTGTTTTCTCCATTCTACACAAGTCTAAGTGGTTTTGAGGTCTAAAATGACTTTTCTTGGTTCTCTTTGCACACAAATAAAATTTACACATCTATATCAACCCAAATAACATGTTATAATTCATAATAATGTTCATATCATGCTAGGATTATGAGTGACTCCTCGATTTGGTCTTAGCCTAAGCCTCATTCCATAGGCTTGCCTACAAATTCTATGTTTAAGGTCATCTAATTTGATTTATTTGCATCTAAATAGTCTATACACCTACATTTTGACTGCATAAATAATATTCAAAAAATTATAAACCTTTTTTATGTGTATAAGTGTAAGTGACTCTTTAATAGGGCACTAGGCCTAGACTTATCCTTTAGGTTTATCTACAAACCCTAGTGTTCAGACCAACTTATTTGTTTTCAATCTTATTTTCAAGTTTATCCATGTTTTCATGAATTTGATTAGAAAATTTTCAACCTTCATACAAGGTTATCCAATATTTTGGTCACCACTTTTACCAAATTTCCTCAGGACTACTAGGGTTTGTGCATGGAAAAGTACCCCTTATCTGAGACAAAATGGGGGGTATTTCCCATATTATGTCAAAAAAATGATATTTTATGTCCTTGTACAAATATTGAGGAATTCACACACAAAATTTTAGCCTCTTATCATATAATTATACCTCCCAAAACTTGTAAAACCAAGACTACTTTTTAGGCCAAAGACTATGTGCAAGAAATGACAAGGTGGACGATGCATTATATCATTTTAAACTCTTATTTTTATTCATTTAAAATAATGAGAGTGTATTCAAGGATTTATCATCATAATTTAGCTTTCTAAAACCCATTAAGTATCCTAACTTGATATAAACCCTTTCCAATCCTTGGATTCCTATACTATATACATAATTCTTTGACTGTGTTTCACACCTGTAGGTTCTCAGCATATGATTAGATCTCAAAGGTAATGTTAACTACATTATTTTCTTCCCATGTAAAATATTTAATTATTTTAAGTTAATTTTATTCAAATCCATGTCTTACCTTCATTAAATAACCCAAGTATTGCTCTATGCCTACTTAGTCAACACAGTCAACTGTGTTGAGGAGAATGAAAACTCTAGGTGAGTATTTGCATTGATTGAGCTTGTTTGAAGGTTTTCCATGAAGTATAGGATATATCTAGGATAATCCATATTTTTTCATACCTTTCGTTCCTTGAAACAATACCAAAACACCAATACTATTTTCTTGTATGCATACCCTACTTGATTGAGGTACCTTATCTTTTTACCCTACCTAAAGGTCACTTTCACTCCAAACTTGAAATAATGTTAAAAAATCCTTTAAAAATTACTTATAGTCACTTTGTTCATGATTTAAGTAATTTTAAATATGTATAGTGTATTTCCAATGCTCAAATAACACTCATTTAAGCTACTACCTATTAACTAGCTATAGGTATGGATTTCTACATTATACAGACTGTAGGTGATGTATGGGAGGTAGAGAACTATATGACACTAATTTAGATGATATATTAACTTATGTATGTTACCTCAACCCAATGAAACATTCATATTATGGTATAAATAACAAGTTTCCACTTTGGATGGCAAAGACCTTATTTAGCTCACAGTCTTATAGACTCCACTATTTGGTTTTAATGGCTTTGAAATCAATTTTAGGTCTTCAAATGTTCATATTTCACTCACCCTCTAACCCTAATAATTTGTATATTTATTTCCTATATTATAGCTTACAATATTTATCCCTTAATATTAATTTAAACCCTTAGGATACATGATGGCAAAGACCAACAAAAATCCTTTAGACCTTTGTTTTACCCATTTAGGGAAAATGGGTCTGAACACAGTTAAGTGATCTTTTAGTATGCTTTTAACTTCATATGCTAAGCTAGCATTTTTGAAAGTTTAGTCATTATTTAAAATTATTTTAGGACCTAAAAAATGGTATCATATTATTATTTAATGCTCCAAAATGACCATTTCAATCCTCTGTCAAGACCACTTGTAGGTGGCTATTTGCATATATAGGCATAAAGTGTATAATTTAGATAATGTTCTTGATACATGTGTT
>JARHVA010001259.1:3122500-3177500 GCA_037957365.1 Torreya grandis
ATGACCAAAACACCCTTGCACACAATCTAACTAGACAAGCTTCCATTAGGCCTAGTTGGTGATTGAGAGGAAGAAATGAAAAGGAGTGCTTGGGAGGTTATGTGATGGTTTTTAAGGATTTAATTAAGCATTAAAAATAATTAGAAACCATCCTATACATGATAAATTATTCCAAATATCCAAATCTATTTGGGTGCATGCTAAGCCCATTAGGCCTTGAAGAGACCTAGAGCCAATTGGCGATCTAACCACATTTATAGATCTTGGTGAGATATATAATGGTTTGGATAATTTTTATGAAATGTATATATAAATTTATGAGATTTTTGTAATAAAATAAAATTATAATAAAGATACTTTTATCTCAAAGATAGTTCAAACATACAAAAAAGGGTGGAAATAAGCTTGATAGGAAGATTTCAAGTGCTCATATCTCCTCTAAAACTATGAATGGATACCAAAGGAGTTTTGAGGGGTTATTAGGATATCTTAAAATAATGTTTATTTCATTTTTTTAATTTGAAATTTCAATGATTTATAAACAAATCTTAAGGAAGAAAACTGTCTAAAACCCTCACTAAACCCTTGGAAAGACCCAATTAGGAAAAGAAGGCTAGAGATGCATCTAGATTGGATGTATTGACCATGAAAGTGATTTAATTTTGTATAGGAATATTTAGGTCTCATACTCATAAATGTTTTTGCTACTCTACCTATATGGATAGGGTACAAAGTAGGTTCTTTTGATTATTTTATGTATTTTATAGGGTGTAAGAGGTTTCAAGAGATGCAATCAAGTTTGAGGGAAATATTAGGAATTTTAATAACTAAAATGTCCATATTATTATTTTAAAAAACTTATAAGTGATCAAATAATAGCTCTCATCTCAGCCAGTCAAAGATGGCATAGTGAATAGAATGGTGAGAAGGGTGAAAAATCCAAGTGTGAGACTTTTTAAGGTGTACCTAAGTAGTCTAAGGCCATATATATTATTTTAAAGTGTCATACACTCCATCCCATTTATTTTCATGGAAAAATGAATCCAATTTTTAGGCCAAGTGTGAGGGGTGACTAAAAAAGGATTTTTTTTAGACTGTAGGTAGTGATGGCTTCCTTCTAAGAGATTTTAGATGGGTAGGACTACAACCAATGCATGTGGAGGCATTTATAAAACCCTTAAAATTAATTAAAATCATAAAACCTATACCTAATCAATTTTGGGATGTTAAAATAGGTCCAAATCATGAAGGCAATTTTTCAAGTCAAGACAAGGAGTTTCATGCCACTTTTCATAAGTTTCATGACTTTTATGGACACTTGGACTTCCTAAAATTTCATAATTAATTAAAAATCTATTTATCATGAAAATTTAACCTTTTTCCTTACATTTAAAAGTGTCCAAGTGACCATTGGACTTCTCTTATCTTGTCCCTCTTCCAAATGCTATAAATATTGACCTTTTTGGCTCTTTTGAGTAGCCTCCATTGATTGATGGTGAAACCCTAGCCAATTTTGTATTTTAATGTATCTTGAAGAAATAAAATAGGTGAAATTTCCTACTTACATTTAAAATTAAGTGTTTTTGAAATCTTGTTGGTCTTGTCTAGTAGAAGTTGATCTTTTCTAGCATGTTATCCTTGAGTATTCACCAAGTGTGCAAAAGAGTAATTGTTACAGGTATTTTTTAGTGTTCTCTTTTAAGTGTATAATTTTTTTATAAGTGTTTCATTACTTTATTCTCCCAAGGAATCATTCATTACCCTCCTAAGTATCAAAGTACCTCTTGAACCTAGCATATGAAACACTAATGTAACAATCTATCTTGAGTTGTTAGTTTTGTGTGAAAGAAGATTTGTTTTAATCTAAGTAGTATAAGTTAAGTCAATAGGAGTAAATTCAATATTGTTTCATCACATTTTAGTTTTCTTAGTTTTTCTTCTTAACTCTTTTTATGAAAATCTAATAGGTAAGAAAGTACTTGAAAGAGTGCATCAAGGAAACTATCCCTTCTAGAGATTCATCTCACCAATTGTTTACTCACAACAAGTGAGATGTTTCCATTATTCCACTTGGATGATGAGAGATAGGCATCTCCTCAAGGGGTGAAAATACAAGTGAAAACAAAAATATAACACCATCCTTTTCATGTTTCAAGGGACAAACCAATGGAAGAGTAATGGTATCAGTTCTCATGTATGGTTGTTACTAGTTATAATTTATTTTTGTGGTTGAAACATTATTTATTATATTAACAAACCTCATTATAATTACAATGAATTTTTAAAAAAACTAATGTAAACACTTATGGATATAAATAGACATAATAATTTTGGAAAGTTTATACATGACTTATAGAAATGTTACAAAATATATTAGGATGCTTCTAATCAACTAGATATGGTTTTCACCACCATGCAATGTATTAAAAATATCTTATGTCAAGATCTTAAAATATATCAAGACTAGAATGAGAATCTTTGGATCTATCCTAGGCATCTTTGGAGCTAGACCAATGATCTTTAGAGCTAGACTAATGATATTCAAAGCTATACTAGAGATCATCAAAGTTGGTTTGATTTGATCTTTTGAAGTCCTATTGATTTTTAAAAATAGATTATTTTCCTCTAGTACATCTAGATTACTTGTATACACAGAAATAATGATTTTTCATGCAAAATTTTAAAACAAAGTGATGTAAAAAGGAAACACTAACTTGTATATAATAATTAAGGAAACATATTCATTTTCTACATTGAATTTGAAATGATTTATAGAATACACACAAAAGGAAGATTATTTATGGAAAAATTAGGCCATTACTTGAATATAATGAACCATTTTATGGGATCATCAATTGTTACCATGTAATTTAATGGTTAATTTCAAAAATAAAAAATTTCCATGTGAATCATCTTGTACATTTTTAAATTTGATGAGAGGAATTTATTAAAAATGATCACCATATGAACAAATAAATGACTCATTTTAAAGGAACTTGAGATACATATAGTATATGTCTATTACACTACTACACAATGCATGTTTTTCCCTTATTCTTCCCAAAATCAATATCAATTACTAGGAGTAATTATAAGTTGTGTATGCTAAAAATTAGAGATTATGAAAAGAAAATTAAAAAAATACACTAAGATCATACTCTAAATATAAACATCACTTCTAGTTGAACAAATGAAATAAAAAAACCTATTTCCTTCACCTACCAAGAGAATACATCCTTCATTGATGTATATTTTATTGTGAAGGATATATAGAAATTTCTCAAGGATTTTATGCAAGATTTTGATAGCATGTACATGTAGTGTTTAATTGTAAGAACCACATAATATTAAATTAATTTAACATGTATTATTCTTGATCCAATTGGGTTTTAGATTATTTCAAAATAATTTAATTAAGGATAGATTAATATAATTTTGGATGATAGGATGGATGGTTGAGATAATTATATCAAATTGGAAACTTTAAACTTGGATGAGATTTATTTAGCTAGTTAACTGATTTGTTTCCATTTGGAGATAATTGACTAGTTTATTTCTATTTTATGTAGGAGTGAGGAAGGAGAAAACTAATTATTTTCCTCTTTGTGAAAGATTAAATTTGGTTTTTTTATTTTTAAAAATTAGTGATAGGGTTAACTGAGTTATTTCCTTTTATAGAAGGGGTTAATTGATTCATTTAGATGTGCTTAGATAAGTTTCCATTTCAAATATGTAGTTAACTGAATAATGACATGGAGTGAGGATAATTAGATTTATTTATTTAATTTTAATTAATTATTTACAAATATTATTAGGAGTTAAATTATTAATTAACAATGATTAATTAATTAAATAATCATGTGTAATTAATGGGATTGACTAATGTGGGGTGATGTTGTAATCAATGTTCTAGCAAGATTAAATTATTTAATGATTTTACTAGCTAATAAGGCAATTTTTGGGTGAATTAGTTTGAAATGTGTTGATTATAGGATTAGGGTGGATTTTTTAGAGATGGAGGATAGTAAATGGGTGATAAAATTAAGGTGTCATAATTAGGGTGTTTACATTTGCCTCTCTTTGAAAGGGTGTTGCAACTAGAAGAGGCAATAACTTTTCAAAAATTGGAGAGAAACAAAATATGGCTTTGATGATTATGCCCTTAGTGACCTGATTAGAAGGTATGGTTCCCCCTTGAAATGGATTGAAAGGATGAAATATACTAACGAGATGTTGAAATGAGAATAAGGATTGAAATGGATGAATTAGGGGTGAAATGGAGGGGTTTTGGGATAATAAATATAAGGTGGGGTGAGGATTACTTAGTGATAGTGAATGTTAATTATGAATAGTTATTTATAATGAATGTTAAATATTTATAGTTAGTATGAATTAATTTTTCAAGAATGAATGTGATGTGATGAATATTATTGCTAATCTTGCATAGAATTCTAATTGTTTGAGCAACTTGATGTTTGATATAACATATGATAGGATACACTATAGTATAAAAAACTAAATGACATTATTGTAATATGATATAGTACTATCATAGACATACAAAAAATAAAATGAACAAACAATGAGAAATATCAAATAATTAATAGGAAAACACACAAACAATAATTAATACTGAATAAAAACAAACAAAAATAAGTTATACATTATACCTTATCATGTTAAAACCCCAATTTTTGGTGATAAATGATAATGATAGTTTTAATTTCCTTAGGTAATGATATATATGAGGTAGTTGGATTAGGAATGATATATCCTGATAAAAATACAAGCTTTAATTTCCCACAAGTAATGATGTATGGGAGGGGGATATATATGTTGGATTGAGTGTGTTCACACTCACTTATGGAGTTAAATTGATATTGAGTTTTTAATTGTTATTGTATTTTCTCTTTTATGCATGAACCATATTTGGTTTGCACCTATTTAGGCAATCCAAGTTATTTTGAGTGGATCATAGAAGCCAAATCATTTTTGTGAAACCAACTCATTTCCTATTTATTAGGCACTCCTTCTACTATATCAGACCTTTACAACTACCTTCATGACCAAGTTCTACCACCTAACCCATCTCAAAAATAAACCAAATCCTTCATTCATCATTCCACTCATTATACTCTACTTTTATCCACCCTTTACCATCATAGTTTTGATGGAACTCTACTTCATTGTTTAACTTTGGAAAAGTCTACACTAGTGTTAAGAGAAGTTCACAAAGGACTATATGGCACTCATTCTAGTAGGTAAGTCCTATCCAAAAGTCTCTTGTGTACTAGTTATTATTAGCCCACAATGGGCATAGAGGATGTTGCATATGTAAAAAAGTGTGTCAAATGTTAATGACATGCTAATCTAATTTATGCCTTGGCAAAAACTTTGAAATCTATGTTGACACCATTGCCATTTTTTATATGGGGACTTGATCATTGGGAAGATCAACCCCATTTTATCTGATGGCCATAAACACATCCTTATCACCAATTAATATTTCACTAAGTGGGTTGAAGCTATACCCCTCACTTACGTGACTGGAAAGCAAATTTCTAAATTCATCTTTAACCATCTAATTTTTTGCTATGGTATCCCCTCTAACATCATATGTGATAATGGAGAATCATTCAAGAATAAGGATGTAGATTAGCTATGTACCTAATATAACATCATACAACATTTTTCTATAGTATATTACCCTCAAGGTAATGTCTAAGCTAGGGCATCCAACAAAACCATTATCAATATTCTCAAAAATATTATCAACAATGCTGGTCATGATTAGCACTTAAATATATATTTTACCCTTTGGGCATACCATAACAATCATAATACCCCCATAGGAGCCACTTCATACTCAATTTTTTATGGTACTAAAGCCATCCTTCCCATTGATGTTGGATTTCCTTCATTATGCATCTTTTTTAAGCGCGTCTTGGATGATCATGACTATCGAGTAGCTCGCCTATAAGAGCTTGACCTACTTGAAGATAAATGCATAGCTACACTCAATAATCTTCAAACATATTAGAACTGACTCAAAGGCCACTATAATCAGCATGTTAATTATAGAACATTTGAATTGATCTTGTTCTTAAATAAAACCAAAATAATACCATGGTTAAGAAGAAGCATAAAGGAAAATTCAAACCAAACTGGATAGTGCCTTTCATCATTACTGTAGACTATAGATTAGGAGCATACAGGCTTGCCACACTAGATGGAGAAAAACTTCCTGAGCTGATGGATGCTATTCATCTCAAGTGATACTATGCTTGAGCACTAATGTGTATTGTCTGTAAAGATTGTTTTAGTTATGACATTTTATAACTATTCTTCTTTATACAAATGTCATCTTTATCCATCCTCTTACCTATATCCACTTTTCACTTATGACCTATTGACCTAGTGTGTTCTAAAGCCTATCCCATTTGACCTTGGTTTTTTCCATTTGTTACACATTTTTAACATCAAGATATGTAATTAGTTTCATTATTTGGTTCAAGTACTTCAAACAGAGATCATATTTTGGAATATTATGGTAGAAGTTTCAAAATATGCATCCTTTGTTTGTTATTCCTTTCTTACCACTGATCTTGCTACTAATTATAACTACCTTTAGGCAAATTTGTTCCATTGATTTATGCCATTGTGTCGTATTTATAACTACCTATGGGCAAACTAGGGGCAACATTAAGCCTTGACGTACCAACATGCCACTTCTTATGTCTTACTATGCCTTTTTACCAACTATGCTTATTTTTTTTAATTGAATTCTTTACTAGTCAAATTCCTCTACTATAAGGGTGGAATTATAGTGACTTGAGGTAATATCTAGGGCTATGTATCCAGCACTTGATACTTGTTGAGGTTAGCTCAATCACCCTCTAGCCATGCTCTCACCATTTTATGAGTAACCTAAGCCATACTCTCACCATTTTGTGAGAAACCTAAGACATGATCTCACTATTTTGTGAGTAACCTAAGCCATGCTCTTATTATTTTGTGAGTAACCTAAGCTATGCTCTCAACATTTTGTGAGCAACCTAAGTCACACTCTCACCATTTGACAAGTAACCTAAGCCATACTCTCATCATTTTCTGAGAGACCTTATTTTAAATTCTCTCAAAATTTTAGAAGCTTTAACCATTTAAGTTTCTCATCATTCTTGATCAAGTTGAGATACTTCAAAAAATTCCAAAAACATTTGAAAAATCATTAGAAAAAAAAAACATTGACCACTTATTTACCTTAAGGATTATGGAAACCCTTACTAAGTTACAAGAAAATCACTTTTCATTTAGTTTCCCCATCCTTTTTGGCCTTTTCTCTCACACACTTTCTATTTTTCAAGACCATTCCTCTTCTTTTATCACATTCACTCTTTGTTTTCATCAGTTATCACATTCTTCCCATTCCTTGGGAGAACTACATTTGACCTGCAGTTTTTTATTGGATATTACATCCATATAACTATGTAGGCAACATCTTATTTCTTAGTGCATATGGAGACATCTCGGCCACCCTCTTCCTTTTCTTTTATTTTGGTCATTTTATTTGTTTGTTAAAGTTGTCACCTATTTTCTAGGGGCACTTTTCGTATGTATTTTTTGAGTGTTTATTTGTTGTTGTTTTTGTGTGTCTATTTGTTTGATTTTAACATTGTTATCTTGATTCAATTTATGTGTGTTCATTGGGTGATTCCTTTCCCACACTTACACTTGAATTCATCCATATTCATATGTTTACATTGTCATCATAGTTTCTATCACTGGTGCATTGTGTTCTATTGAGTATTGGATTTTGGGAGTTAGTCCTTATGCATATTTCAACTAAGTCTTCATGATGTTATACCATGATGCCTAATGACACATGATAAAAAAACCTAAGCTTTGATAAGTATATTTATCAATGGTGACATCTTTTTAGCACTGACATCCTGATTCCATCCTAATCATATCCCAAATAGAGTAGTTAACCATGAAATAATTTCAACATTTATTAGTTCAGATGAGCATCTCCCTACTAGTAGGTTGTTCCAATTCATCATTACCCTCTATGTTAAGTTTTCATCATCCTCAACAAATTTTATCATATTTTCCATAATTGAGGTCTAATGATTTTAACTATATATGAGAAAATCATTGCACACTGTCCCACCTACATTTCTCAATGATTATAATTACCTTTGGGCAAATCATAATGTTGTCACCACTTTATGTTTTTTTCCCGTATAGAGGCATGTTATTTTATTGTTTTTCTATCCTAACTGGGGCAGCTCTATCTTCTTAATGATTATAACCATCATTGGGAAAATCATTTTGTTATCATACCATGTTGCCACTATCAGGGTACAATGTTTATAACCACCTTTGGGAAAACCATTATACACCATCCCACTTAAATTATTAATGAGTTTGACTACATTTTTCAATATCATTATGTTTTCACTCCATCATCTTTCCTTTTTTTGGTCCCCTCATGTCACTTCTTTCTTTTTGAGGGACCGTTTGCCAATTTACTTATGTCAACCATTCCCTCGAGGGGATATCATATAGATAGTTTATCATCATTGCAATTGTAGGAATATAGGACCTTTTTATTATTTGAGAAGATGTTACTATGCTTATAGCTTGTGATTCCTTTCCAAATAGGGGTAAATTGTAGACACCTAAATCTGGCCACTGATAACCCCCAATCAGGCTTTTGACCAATTTCCTCCGAAAATGCATAATGTGGCCTAAAAACACTAAAGCATGCTAAATGATGTATTCAATTGATGATTTTGGCTAGTGTATCACTAAATGGGGTAATGCAATTTATGGGCTAGCTAACTTTGATCAAATCATTTTGATTCAAAATACTAATTTTACACTTAGGTGTTATGGATTGCTCTTTCCTATCAAATTTCTTGCATGAGACACATGCCTTTGTTATTTTATTTTGATAACATCCTAAATGGAAATATGGTTCCAACTCATCTGATATTGACTTCCAATTCTAAACCAGTCAATTTTTGGACCAATAACAAGGCATTCTATCAATTTAAGTAATTTTTGCACAAAGTGCTTAAACATACTTAAGAGCTAATTAATTCAAATCAAGGCATAGTTAATAATTCCATGGAAACTTATTAAATACATATTTTTTAAATGAATATTGAATATATACATCATTAGCTGACCTTATTTCTTAGGAAGACATCTTTAGGCCATAAATGCTACAAATATTAGAATTCATGCCATCCATGCCTCATCAATGTCTTCCATGATTACATCAATGCATCTTAATTGCCCTTTCCTTTAATGTCATAATGAGGATAATTATAAACTTAATTCCTAAAATTTAATTAATCCTCAACCACACATCTCAATCTTAGGATAGATGGTTCAGGTTGATTCTAGACATTCTCAAAAATCTATAAATAGGAGGCCTTACCACATGAATTTAAAGACATGATTATCAAAAGTTATAATTAAAAATTGATTAAAAAGCATCATGAAACTAGTGTTACTATTCCAAATTAATTCCAAGCCAAGACACAAGCCAAACATTCCAAGGAGAGATGGAGGTATCCAAGCTTCCATTGCCAAGGACTTCATGAGCACATGATGAGCAAGCCACTACAACAAAAATTTTGGATCATCCAAGGGAGGTAAAAAAGGGTTTATTTTGCATTTTATTTGTGTTTTATATTCATATTTATTAACTAACCTCTCCCTAGTGTCTAGTCCTAGATATTTTATGCTAGTTAGTGTGTTTCTTTCATTTTGGAACTAACACTATACTAACCATCCTCTCTTGAGTCAAATTCCTAGATCACATTTCTATCTTATTTAAAATCATCTTTCCAAGCCAAAGAAGAGTATCTACAACCATATATATTATAGAGCACACACTCATCTAGGTTTTTTTACACACCACTCTTTTAGTTTTACCTATCTTCTATAAACAGATAAAAAGTGAAAATTTGAATAAAACATTTTAGCACGCCTAATCGTACCTAGTTACTTTTACTTCCTTTATTGTTTACTTATCAAATTAAATATTAAAATTTATTGTTGGGATTAAAATAAACCTCTTTCATAATTGATTGCCTGCTTGGCTTATTTCATCTAGTAACTTAAAGGTAAAATTAATTAATCATAGATTTCACACTTGTTATCATACACTAAGCCAAACCAAAAATTAATTAACACATCAAACATACCTGAGATAAGTCTTGACTAGGATTGCATCACCTAGTGGTAACCTTACCCCTTCCTATCTATCCTACTTGGATTTCACCACTAAATGGAAAACCAACTCAACTCTCTAGTTGAGTATAAACTCTGAAATTGGTATATTTTAGATAATCACCTGACACTCTTAAACCAAAAGTAATCTAAAAATAACCTTAAGTTTAAATGCACTTTTAGTGTATGCATTGATTGCCTTGATTTCTTTTCTTTTACTTTTTTTTTGCTTGAGGTGTGAGTTTCATTAATCCTTTTCCATTCCTCACATGGTCTTTAATTTAAGGAATAAAACCAACCCAAAACCTTACCTTTCACCATTTTGCCTCCATTATTTTGTTTAATGGAGAGCCTCCTTATAGTCATCCCTAGAGATCCTAGCTTTGCTAAAATTCTGGAAGATAACCCTCTTTCCTTAAAGCATTACCTTTCATCATGAGCTACTCATGCTCCCAACCTCACCTATAACCAACCCAACCTCACCTAAAACCAACCTAACCTTACATAAAACTCACCCAATATCACCTATAATCAACCCAAACTTATCCTATAACCAATCAAACTTTAACTTTAACTAGCCAACAAACTGTCAACTACTACTTGAGCTGGTTACACTATTAATAAATTAGATCATTAAACTAGAATCAAGTCTTTTTGTTACCTATAACCCATAAAACTTCACTTACAACCAATAAAACCTCAACTACAACCAACCAAAAACCTATCAATAACCATTTGGTCATCATCCTACCCTACCAATAACATACCAATATCTATCATATCAATCATCCCAATCCTTGGGCCACCTACACCAATCATTATATCCATTACCCTAGCCAAATAATAAACCTCAACTTACCAACTAACCCATCAACCCACCTATCAATCCATCAACCTATCAACCCAACCAACCTATCAATCCAACTAATCCAATCAAACCAACCCATCTTATCAGTCTAGCCATCATATCAGTTACCTCAACCAACCTCATCAACCTATCAACCAACCTACCAACTTCTCAATCTATCAACCTTACCAACCTTGGCCAACCTATCAACCTTATCAAATCTAACTTAAAACTACCAACTAAACCTATCTATCTTATCAAACCTACATAGCCTATCAAACCTTCCTAACTTATCAAACTTATCAAGCCTATCAAGCCAACCCACCTCATCAAACCTATCAAACCAACCTTACCCATCTTTTCAACATTATAAAATTAGGATAACAACTACAAACTAAACCTATCTAACTTATCATACCTACCTAAATTATCAAACCTATCAAATTAACAAACCCCATCAAATTAACCATTTATCTCACAAATGCAAGAGCCATTTATGCACCCATTTCCTAGTTAATACACCCCTCTAGGGGAGTCATATGCCTTAATCCTTGAAAAACTCATAGAAGCTTCTATCATTAGCATTCCTCAAATCAAAACCATCCATAATTCTCTTCTAAATCTAATTTGATTTATAGAGGACAAATTTTGTGCATATCATCGCACACACAGACATGATATCAACAAATGTGGCTCCTTTAAGAGGCTCATCCAAAACCTTATCTATCACAAGGAGGTTTCAAAGGATATTATCCATTTCCCCCACAACCTAACCTTGAATATCTTCAATAAATTAATAATTAATCCTTTTCCTTCACTCCTTGTTGAGGAAACCCATGACCAAAGCCCTCAACACAATGAGGACCATCCATTAAATTTGGATCTTATAAAACCTATAACTAAGGACACAATAATCTAACCCTTAACCAAAAATATTATTAACTAAGTGGAAACTTCTCAACTTTACTTTGAAATCATAATCAAGGAAACCAACCAATCTCTTCCACTCACTCATGTGGAACCAACCAACTAACCTCTTCCTCTCACCCATGTGGAACTAACAAACCAAAATTTTCCACTCACCCATGTGGAACCAATGAACCAACCTTTTCCACTCACCCATATGGAACCAACCAAATAGCCTCTTCCACTTACCCATGTAGAACCAACCAACTAATCTCTTCTAATTACACATGTGGAAACAACCAACTTACCTCTTCCACTTACCTATTTTGTGGAGCCTACCATCAACCTTACCTTACCAAATATCAACCCAACCTTAAAAATAATTCTCCCTACATCACATATCATCAATAAAATCAAACCTTTCATTAACCCAACCAAACTTACCATTGACCTAACCTTACCTATAACCATCCACTCAACCCTACCCACCCAACCAAACCAAAAAATCAAATAAACCTGTACACCAATTAAATAAACCATAATAAACTTACCTTTTAATTCAAACATAACCACCCTCTCTAACCACCCAAACCAAGATCAACCCATCAAACCTACCATCCCTATTCTAACCTACCTAAATCAGATCCAACATGATTTTATTGGCCTTTGTGTAATAGAAAAAATCCCACCTGAACCACTACCTACAAACTTAAATCATCTAACCAATAACTAAATAACCTATTAATCACTAATCACTAAGACCTTCACCCATTTAAAACCTTATTATTAACCCACACTTTCAATTTGGGATCATTTTTATCATCTTTAATCATCCATGGAAAGAGAAACCTAGGGGAATTTTCCCTTAATAAGTCTTAGACCATTTTTTAACCCAAAAAATACCTTAAAAATAAATAAAACTAACCCTTGGAATTTTTAACTCAACCTATCAACCAACCAACCAACCAACCAACCTAAAACTATTTGATATTACCATTCACCCAACCTAAAACTTATTAGAGAATCACCTTCTCCTATTACCTAGTTTAGACACCTTCTCAACTAACCACCTTACCTTAACCTTGGAACCTTTAGAGACTACCCTTCTTTACCTTACCAACCCAAACTCACCTAAAATCAATCAAACATCATCTATAACCAACCAAAAATATATCAACCATTTAGTCATTATCATATGCAACCAATAACCTATCAACATTAATCACATCAATTACCCCAATCTTTCTTATCATCCCATTCAATCTTATCAACCTTACCAAAATAAACTAAACAACCAATATATCAACCTGACCAACCTTACCCAACTTATTCAACTTATTGAATCCAAGTAATAACTACCAACCAAACCTACCTAACCTATCAAACTTACCTAACCTATCAAACATATCAAACCTTATCAACCTAACTTGAACCAAGTGGTAGACCAAATTGGGGGAACCCATTTGGAAACCACTCATCCCATTGGAGATTAACATTCTCCACCAATTATCACATAAAAAACCTCACCTTTTATCAAAAAAAATATGTACCACATCTAATCAGGTTTGAAAAAAATAATAGGGGGACATTTACTCTCCTAGTATCAACCAACATGTAACTATTGACAATTTTGACCCCATAGGTCAAAATTACCACCCTTATCATTCAAAAATTTACATACCATGCCATTTCATCTTATCATCAAGTAATTATTCCTTAAAATTCCTTGAAAAATCCATGGTTAATAGGTCTTAAGGTTGTTTAGGTGATTCAGGGTCTTTTCTTTCACTTGTCTAGTTCTTTGCAGGAAAGTATTGATGTTGATTAGAGCAGTGAAAGGAGCAAGTTTTTTAAAGAAGACAAAAGTAAAAAGAGGAAAACCTAATGAAGTGAAATTACAAGTTTATTTTTATTTTGGGACTCTTTTTCACCAAAATGTTGGAATATCTTAAAAAAATTTATCTAAATGAAAAGCTCCAAATGGTAATTTTCAAAAGCAAAGGAACATTTAATTTTTTTTAATGTTCCTTTTCAATTTTTCTGACAGGTCCATTTTATTTTTTCTACCAGTCCATTTCAAGAATTTCAAAGGGTATTTTCAAAGGAAAATGTACTTTCCAATTATTTTGAAGGGTCCTTTTCATTTTTTTTGAAGGGTCCATTTCATTTTTTTGAAGGGTCCATTTCAATTTTTTCAAAGGTCCATTTCGAGAATTTCAAAGGGTATTTTCAAAGGAAAAGGTACTTTTCAAGAATTATGAAGGGTCCTTTTTAATTTTTTTGAAGGGATTTTCATAAACCTGAAGGGCATTTTCATAAAGCCAAGGGGAATTTTAAAAAAAGTCTGAAGAAATGAATTAATTTAGACAAATTATCTATGGGAAAGTGATAAAAAAAAATTGAAGACATGAATTCCTTCAAAAAAATTATCCATAGGAAAGTGATAAACAAAAAGTCTAAAGACATAAATTCCTTTGGACAAATTGTCTGAAGGAAAAGTTCATAAGCAAAAGATTGAAGAAATAAGCCATGGATAAAATGTCCAAATGAAGTGTACATGGGAGAAAGTGCTGAAATAATTTCTTCAGGAGAAAATTCTGAAGACAAAAGTATGAAGAGGAAAGCCTGAAGATAAAAGTCCAAAAGAAATAGGTCCATGAAAATAGAAGGAAATACCCTAAAGGAATACATGCAAAAATGAAGAGCCAAAGAGAAAAAGGTTAAGTAACTTCAAGGAAATAACATGGAGTTTCAAACACTTCATATCTAATCTTAACATGGAATTTCATTCATGATTTAGTTTTCAAAGCCCTTTTTCATGCAGGTGGACGCCATTTAGAGTTGATTGGTCTTGAGTTTGAGTTTGATTTTTGTCAAAGTGTCACATCTATTTTAATTTATCTTGTTAATTGAAGGATTTAAACACTTCCAACTTGTTCAAACTTAAGTTCTTCACCTAAAGATTGGATAGCATCATCTTATGCAAGACAAAGTTACTTGGAGTTGACTAGATAATGCTTATCATGCATTTTACGTATTTTCCATGCAAAGAAGCACTTTATTTTGTTTCAAATCAACTTCCAAATATATCAACTGGAGTTTCTCTTTGAAAATTTGGCATATATTTCATGCATGGAGAATATTAATCCAAGATGGGCCCACCATCCTTTTTCAAGGCCAAAGAGCTTTTTCATGCAAGACATAAGACAAATGGATATTATTTGAATTCTTGGTTATCTATTGATATCTTAAGTTAGACTTGTGTGATGTGGGAGTTGATCTCCTCTATTATTTTTAATTTTAATCTCTTGGATTTTGTATGGATTTTACAATATAAGTTAGCTTTTTAGCCATTTGGAAGGATCCCTCGGTTGATAAGACCAGACTCTATCAGGATTGAGTTTTGTAACCTTTTTAGATAAATATAAAGACTATTTTCAAATTCCAAGGGCCTGGTATAGTGTATTTATGTTAGTGATTTACATATGTGATAGAATTTTCTTCCTTATCAAGTCTTGATTCTTACCTAGTTACTAGTTGATCAGATTATGCAGGTCATATTTTTTATTTGATGTCTTTTGGCTGAAGTTATAGTGGATGTAAGTGGCTATTTAGTTACTTGAATTAGGACTATTCCATAATTTTCCTCAAGCTTTGATCCTCAGATAAAACCTTTTGATAAAATACTAATGCATAGGAGTCAATTGGAGTTAAAGATTCAATATTTTCTTGTCTAATCAATGTTTTAGAAGCTCAAATTGAGAGGATGACTCAAAATAGATATGTATCACCATTATTAGATAGGATTTCCTTTAAATTTTATTTCTTACCTTTTTCCTCTTCCCTTTTCTTGATAGTTTGTATCATAGAGTAGATATCCTAATTAATACATCAAAGGGATCTAGCCCTTAGAATCTAGAGATTCAATCCACTAATTAGGCCATTAAAAACCTAAGATTGTTTCCATATTTTAGTATACTATGAAGGCTTGAAAGTACCTTCACAAGGGTGCAAGTCTGATTGACAATAGTTTTTGGCATGCCCAGTGGGATACTTACTCTTTGGAATAGCTAAATTTTGGAGTTGAGGAGAAGCATTTATAGTAGAGGAGAATATTTATCTTCATCACAACTATCAAAGGTATTCCTTTTGAATTCATTGATTTGTCTTCTACATCATATAAAATATCAAGATTTATTAGGACAAAACCATATCCTCAAATACAATATTTGTCTCCTAGTTATCATATTGTTCTAATCACTACAACCCCCACTATCCAAATGGATATTAGAAGCTAGGTGTTTATTCCATTAAATAGAGGTAGCCTACTAAATTTATCCTAGTTTGATGACATTCTAGTGTCTACCCTCAAGAGCATCCCATTCTTTTTAGTAAAAAATAAAACAACCCCTATTGAGTATATCCAAGATGTAGCTAATCTCTATTTAGTCCAAAATGTTATTGAGGATAATGTTGCTATTAGATTTCTTGTTGCTTCCTTCAAAGGAAAAGAAATGTAGTGGCATAGAAACCTACCACTGAAGTCTATTTCTACTTGGGATGAATTAGGTGTAGCCTTAGTCAAGCAATTTGAAGACAAATCTGATCACCTCTCTTTAGTTAAACAATTAACTACCATAACAAG
Organism: Torreya grandis; assembly: GCA_037957365.1. Lineage (NCBI taxonomy): Eukaryota > Viridiplantae > Streptophyta > Pinopsida > Cupressales > Taxaceae > Torreya > Torreya grandis. The sequence goes on from JARHVA010001259.1 coordinate 3,139,144, forward strand.
AGACCCTCATGAGTTCATGTCTGATTTTAATTTCATATTCCAAAGTAAATGGATTAGAATACATTTATTTATTAGGGCATCCCATAAATATGTATTCATTTATTATTTCAAATCCCTTAACTCTGACATTAGTTTGATGATATAGTCAATGGGTGGTACTACCTTACCAAATGCTTATAAGGTTGTAATAAGGGCAAAAAATAGTTAGATACAAGTTGGTAAGATTTCTCCAAGGCCTCTAATACCTATATTCATATAATTTAATTCTATACTATCCCCTCAAGTTCCTCAAATTCCATCCTTAGCTCTTATTCCAGCACCTCAAGCTCAAATTATAGCCTCTACTAGTCAAGCTAGTGAGATAAGATAGTTAAAAGGCTTGTTACAATCCTTTAGGAATGAAATAGTGAAACTTATGAGAAAAAAATATGAGGCTAATAGGCCCTATCAACAACAAAATCATACCACTTATCATCCTTTCAATTATTAAATGTATCCTTATCAAGGTTTCAGAGAGAATAAACCACCTTATCAAACACAAAGAGCCATAGTTCCATCTAAGCCATATGATACCATTGATCTCAATGTTACTTCTAATTCAAATTCCATTGTTCCCACCCCACCTCAAAATAACTTGATGTAAGATTCAAGTTGGCAATCCTCAAATCTTAATGATGCTCAAAACCAAGCCTTGGTATCACAAAACATCACTATGCAACAAATGACACAAGAAAATTTTTCTTTTCAAGGAGGTCTGTACCAAAATACAAGTATGAAATCACAAGGAGAGACTCAACAAGTTCAAGTGTATCCTAGTGCCATTAATGTAAATTGGCAAGTGGATGATCATGTTGCTTTTACTCATGGTGTTAAAACTAACAATATAAATGGTCAAATTACAACTATAACTAAAGTTAAAAGAAGAGCCATTGATGAGGTGTAGGAGGTGAAAAATTATTAGGTAATCCTAATGTTATTTATAAGAGTAAAAAATAATAACTTTATTCCCCTACAACTTACAAAAATTAGAATATAGAGGTTGGTAAAGTTCATCGAATACCTCTAGTTCATGAGTAACCAATGCTTCAAAAAGTGAAACCAAAGGTTGGTGGATCTTAGTTCAATATAGTGTATCTGATGAATAAGTATAATATCAAAATTAGCATGTGGGATTATCTTTCCATCCTAGGATAAAAATATATGCTCATCTAAGAGCTTTTAACTCTCAAATTATCTCCAAAATTGGTTGAGAAAGAAGGTGTTGTCTTAATTAATTCAGATTAGCTAACTAAACAACAACTATATCAATTAAATAATATGGTAAATGTGGAAAAAAGTGAGGTAACATAAAAAAACTCCTCTTTTCTACCTTTTTTGATAGTAGGTGATACTTTGGTTCATAACTATATGGTGGATAGTAGATCTAGTAGTACAGTCATGCCTAAATAGATTGTAGACAAGCTCGACCTTATTTATGAACCAAATAATAAGGGGGTATTTCAATTGGATGGGTTAGAAACAAAGATTATATAAATCATCAAAGATCTAAAATTTACATTGCATGTTTGTCCCAATGTTACTATTCAACATAATGTTGTTGTGGTAGACTTGTTTCCTTACTTTGCTATGTGCCTTTTAAGGGACTTCACCTCAAAGATTGGGGGATGTTTATTAGTTGATTGGACTTATTTGATGTTTATAACCAGGTATGGTACCAAGGTAATTATTCATTATTAACCTATTTCATGTTTCCATATGGATCCATCTATGCCAAGTGCTGCAGACACTAACTATATCATCTCGAATGATGTACTAAAAACTAGTGGAGTAGAAAATGGATCACCTTTGGATGGAGTTCTAGATGTGTTTATTTATTATTGGGATTCTACTTTTTATTATCATGATACTTATAATCTAATTGAATAATAAGGACTTGGTGTGTATTGCCTTCATGAGAATGATGTACCAATTTCAACCATGGTTAAGGATGATGAATCTAGTGAAGGTTTGTGGCAATTTTACTTTGATGGATCAAGGAATAAACATGGTAAAAAAGATATAATGATTTTGGTTTCTACAAAAAATCATAGATATTTCTCTTCTATTAAGTTTTAGTTTAGTTTTTCAAATAATGTTACAGAGTATGAGGCACTAGTTCACGGTTTGTAGCGGGCTAGGAAGATGAAAATCAATTCCTTACAAGTTTTTGGTGATAGTGAACTTACAGTTAACCAAGTAAGAGGTTTAAATGTATGTAATTTTTTTTCTTAAATCCTACAAGCATATAATATGGGACTTACTTGAATATTTCCAAGCTTTTAACATTTAGGCAATACCAAGAGGTGAGAATAAACACATAGATAGGTTGGCTGCCATTGGGTCACAATTTACTATCCTAGTTGATATAAAAAGTGAGAAAATTTAGTCACATATAAAGGTGGTTGTAAGGCCTTCTATTATAGATAATCATGAGAATTGGAAAGTGTTCAAATATGACAATCAAATTATGAGATTATTATAAGAGGAGGTTGATTTTTCTTCAAGAAACCAATCAAAGTATTTATAGTAATATGGTGATTAGATTGTGCAACTAAAATAAATAAGTTGCCCAAGGGATTGGTCACAATTGAGAAAATTTTTAGTGGTGTTAATGATTTAAGGAAGGAGAAGTCATCTTTGTCAACAAAAGAAGAGCACTATGCCAATATAGAGATTAAAGTTCGTAAGAATTTGATTTTGGGTAACGTATACACTCCTTCACAAAAGGAAGCTTTCATTGAGTTATGCACAAGTTTTTTTATGTTTTTTCATGGAAATATAGTGATCTCAAGGGATTTGACCCAAGTTTATCTCAACACACCATTGAGTTAGAGGCTAAAACTAAACCAGTGAGGCAAAGACAAAGACCCATCAATCCTAAGCTTGAGCCTTTGATGAGAGATGAGTTTCAAAAAATCATAGAGTCAGCTATTATATTTCCAATCAAGCACTCAACTTGGGTGGCAAATTTTATTTTAATACAGAAGAATGGTTAGGTTAGATTATGTGTTGACTTATATAATTTAAGCATATCTTCACTTAAAGATCACTATCCATTGCCATCAATGTAACAAATTTTATAGTTGGTTATAGGTTCAGAGAGCTTTTCTTTGTTAGATGGATATAGTGGTGACAATAAAATTTTGGTCAAGGAAAAGGAATAATTTAAGACAACCTTCACAACCAAGTGGGGGATATTTGCATATAGAAAGATGTCCTTTGGTTTATCTAATGCTTGAGAAACCTTTTAGAGATCCATGGATATGGCATTCCAAGGCATTCTTAGAAAGTTTGTACTTGTTTATTTGGATGATATAATAGTGTTTTCAAAGAGTGCAAGTGATCACATGGTTTATCTCAAGCAAGTGTTTGAAAGGTGTAGGCAATTTAGGGTATCTTTAAATCCCAAAAAGTGTGTATTCTTAGTTCATGAAGTTAAGATCCTTGGTAATGTTGTTTCAAAGTATGGTTTAAGCACAGATTCTAAAAGAATAGACACCATTATTGCACTCTCCTTACCTAAACACAAAAAGTCTATGCAAAGCTTCTTTGGCAAAATCAACTTCATAAGGAGATATATTTTAAATTTTTCCATTTTAGCTAAGCCACTTACAACCATGCTAAATAAGAATCAGAGATTTATCTGGTCAAAATAAAGATTAAAAAGTTTTAAATATATTAAGAAGGTGATAGCTAGTGATCTTACACTTATAAATCTAGATTTCACAAAGGATTTAATTTTATATACATATGCTAACATGGACACCATTTCAGGCATTCTGATGCAACAAAATCATGAGGCTTTGGAGTATCCAATATATTTATTTAGTCAATGGTTATAAAAGTATGAAACAAGGTACTCTTTTTTGAAAAACATATGCTTTCAGTTATAAGGTCTCTTAAAAAATTTAGATACTTGTCTAACAATAAGATACACTTAATGGTTTCTAATCCAAGCATCAAGGAGTTCCTTTTGAACAAAGATATAAATGAGAAGAGAGTTGGTTGGATAACCAAGGTAATGGATTATGATGTGAAAATTAAGGTCACAAGGCTGATTAGAGGCAAAGGACTTTTTGAGCATCTAGCTCAAGACCTGTAAGAGACTAATGAGGTTGTTTTGGTGTCAAATGATGAAGAGTTTACAACTATTCATACCTTGCCTTCCAATTGGGTTTATGAATTGGTAATTTATCTCCAAGATGGTATTTATCCCTCTCATCCAAGTGCTTAAAAAAGAAGATATTTTAGGTTGTAATCAATTCCATTTTTGCTTGTTGATGGTGTTTTGTTCAAGAAGGATATCAATGACATATTTATAAGATGTATGGAGGCCAAGACAAACTTAGATATTTCTTGAATAATTCCATGATGGACATGGTGGAGGACATTTTTTTTCATTAACTACAACCCTTAATATCATGAGAGGTGGGTATGGCCTAGTATATTTAGTGATTTCCATGCATGGATAAGGAAGTGCAAACAATGTGATATGTTTATATGAAAAGTGAAAATTTCAGCCTTACCTATTAAAGAAATTAAGGTGGATCAACCCTATTTCTAATGGGGATTTCACATCATTGGTCTCATAAATCCTCCTTCAAGTTTAGGACATAAATGGATTCTAACTACTACATATTATTTCACATGTTGGACAGAAGTAATGGCATTGAAAAAAGCAAATGAAACCAATGTTTTAAATTTATAAGAAGATTTTATTATTATATTTATATTTCCTTAAACTATTATTTTTTATAATGCAATGGCTTTTGTGGGAACTAGGATCAGCCAATGGGCTGTCCAACATGAAATTTATCTTAGCACTTCATCAAACTATTATCCACAAGGCAATGGCCTTACTGAATCTATGAATAAGAACCTATTTAATATAATAAGAAAGACTATTAAATACAATAAAATGTCATGTAATCTCAAGTTAAAGTCAGCTCTATGGGCTGATAAGATCGCCTACAAAATATCAATAACCAACTCTTCATATAAGCTAGTATATGGTAAGGAAGTAAAATTACCCATTTTTCTTGAGTTTCTTGCTTTGAAACTAATGCATCAACTTGAGTTGTTTGAGAATGAGCCAATGGAGATCAGGTATGCTAAGATTTTGGAGTTGAAAAATATTATAAATCAATCTATGCTAGCCATGGAAATCAAACACAAGTGAAGTGAGCTTTTGATAAAGGAGCTTCTTCTTGAAGTTTCAAAGAGGGAGATTTGGTCCTCAAGTGGGATGAAGATAGAGATATATTAGGAATTAACACAAACTTTTATTCCCTTTGGAGTGGCCCATACACATTCTCTAGCTACAAATCCCACAATGCCTTCCAACTTGGAAAGATGGATGGTGAAGAGCTTCTAATCTCAGTCAATGGGATACATCTAAAATTTTACTACTGAAGAGCTAAGTTATATTTTTCTTTATTTTCCTCAAAGTAATGTTCAAGCACATTATTTTAGTTATGTTTTGTCCCAAATAAGTTATTTGTTTGCACATTTTCTTTGTTTAGTTAGTTTTCCTTGCTTTGTGTGTTTCCCTCCGTGTTTTGGAGGATGGAGTTATCTTATTTAAAGTCAAAGGTTGTACTTGTAGTCATGGATCTGATTTTTAATTATTTTTTAAGTCACAAATTCATGTAAATGGTCTATTTCTCAAGCATATCAGGCATGATTTCTAGTTGATTCACCAAAATGTTGACAATTTTGACCGCATAGATCAAAATTACTACCCTTATCATTCAAAAATTTGCATACCATGCCATTTCATCTTATGATTCAATAATTGGTCCTTAAAAGTCCTTAAATAACCCATGGTTAGTTAAGGTTGTTTAGGTGCTTTATGGTCTTTTCTTTCACTTTTCTTGTTCTTTGTAAGAAAGTATTGATGTTGATTAGAGCAGTGAAAGGAGTAAGTTTTTTTAAAAATCCCAAAGCAAGAAGAAGAGGAAAACCCTATGAAACAAAAGTATAAGTTTATTTTTATTTTGGGACTCTTTTTTACCAAAATTTTGGAATTTATTTAGACATTTTGTTTGAAGGAAAATCTCCAAAGGGTCCTTTTCAAAAGCAAGGGCACATTTCAATTTTTTAAAGGGTCCTTTTAAATTATTTTGAAGGGTCCATTTCATTTTTTTCGATGGTCCATTTCAAGAATTTTGAAGGGTATTTTCAAAGGAAAAAGTAATTTTAGATAAATTCAAAGGGTCCTTTTCAATTTTTTTGAAGGGTCCATTTTTTTTTTATGGTCCATTTTGAGAATTTCAAAGGGTATTTTCAATTGAAAAGGTACTTTTCAAGAGTTCTAAAGGGTCATTTTCAATTTTTCTGAAGGGTCCATTTCAATTTTATTGAATGGTCTTTTTCAATTTTTTTGGAGGGAATTTTCATAAACCTAAAGGGAATTTTCATAAACTTGAAGGGCATTTTCATAAAGATGAAGGGAATTTTTCAAAATTTTTGAAGAAATGAATTCCTTCAGATAAATTGTCTATGAGAAAGTGATAAAAAAAGTAGGAAGACATGAATTCCTTCAAAAAAATTATCCATGGGAAAGTGATAAACAAAAATAATGAAGACATGAATTCCTTTAGATAAATTATCTGAAGGAAAAGTCCATAAGCAAAGTCCAAAGAAATAAGCCACAAACAAAAAGTTTGAATGAAGTGTCCACAAGAGAAAGTGCCAAAACAATTCCTTCAAGGGAAAATTCCAAACACAAAATTCTAAAGAGGAAAGCTCGAAGACAAAAGTTTTAAAGAAATAAGTCCATGGAAATAGAAGGAAATAAGTCAAAGGAATACATGCAAAAATGAAGAAACTGACAAACAAAAGCTGAGGAACTTTAAGGAGATTACATGGAGTTTAAAATGTTGCATATCTGATCTTAACATGGAATTTCATGCATGCTTCAGTTTTCAAAGCCCCTTTTCATGCAAGTGGAGGCCATTTGGAGCTGAATGGTCTTGATTTTGAGTTGACTTTTTTTTATCAAAGTGTCACGTCTATTCTAATTTATCTTGTTACTTGAAGGATCTCAACACTTAAAACTTATTCAAAATAAATTTATTCACCCAAGGATTGGCATATCATCATCTCATGCAGGATAGAGTTACTTGGCGTTGACTAAATAAGGCTTATCATGTATTTTCCTTATTTTCCATGTAAATAAGTACATTCTTTTGTTTCAACTCAATTTCTAAAAATATAAAGTGGAGTTTCTCTTTAAATTTTTAGTGTAGCTTTCATGCATGGAGCATATTAGTCCAAGATGGGCCCACCATCCTTTTTTAATGCCAAAGAGGTTTTTCATGTAAGACATAAGACAAAAGGATATTATTTTAAGGCTTGGTTATCTTTTGATAGCTCAAGTTGGACTTATGTGATGTGGGAGTTGATCTCTTGTACTATTTTTAATGCCAATATCTTATATTTTGTATGATTTTTACTATATAAGTTGGATTTTTAGGCATTTAGAAGGATCCCTCTCTTGATAAGACCAAAATATATCAATATTGAGTTTTGTATCCTTTTCGAATAAATAAAAGGTATATTTTTAGATTTTAGGGGGCTGGTATATTGTGTTTATGTTAGTGATTTGCATATGTGATAGAACTTTCTTCCTTGTCAAGTCCTGATTCTTACCTAGTTACTAGTTGATCAGATTATGCGGGTCATGTTCTATGTTTGATGTCTTTTATTTGAAGTTATAGTATATGTAAGTGGATGGTTAGTGCATTTAATTAGGCCTATTCCATCATTCTCCTCAAGATTTGATCCTTAAATAAAACATTTTGATAAAATACTAATGCATAGGAGTCAATTAGAGTTAAAGATTTAATCTTTTCTTGTCTAATTAGTGTTTTAGAAGCTCAAATTGAGTGGATAAACCAAAATATAGGTGTATCACCATCATTAGATAGTATTTCCTTTCAATTTTATTTCTTACCTTTTTCCTCTTCCCTTTTCTCGGTAGTTTATAGTGTAGAGTAGAGATCCTAATTGATACACCAAAGGAAGCTAGCCCTTAGAATCTAGAGATTTAATCCAATGATTAGGCCACCCACAAACTAGGATTTTTTCAATGTTTTATCATATTATGGAGGCCTAAAAATTCCTTCACAAGGGTTAAAATTTGATTGACAATAGTAACTAATATGGAAAAGAGCAAAAATTGTAATTTTTATTTCAATTAGCTTAGACCCTACAACATAACCCATGAGTATGGATCAAGATCTTATCATTTGTCCTCTCTTTAAGTAAAACTAGAACTAGAGCCTCTCAATGCTTCACATCTACATCTTTTATATTGTTAAAATAAGGATGAAATTCACCTTTGTGTCTAGCTTTAGCTTATCCCTTGGTTTATGAGAATTTCACTTCCACCTACCTATCCCTATTTCTCTTAGGGATAATTTATTACAATAAAGGACCATGTGATTATCCATTATAGTTATAGCCTAATACTAAGCATATATACCATGGCTCTACCCATGGCATGGTTCTCATGGATACTTTTCATCTCTAATCAGATGGAATCCCATGATCAATTATCTTTAAAACCATTTTCATTCATCCATAATTAACCTATTGTGCTAAAATTATGGCCTCCATAAAGGTATACCTCTAAACCCAAATATACTTATCCATGTCTAAACCTAGAATTAAAAAAAAAAATTGTGATATCACTTGCGTCTATATCTCTAGAATTCTAGACTACTCCATTGAAGGATAGTTGCCTAATTATTAAATTTCTTAAAGATAGACTTTTTCCTTTTAAGGACAAATATAAAAATATAACTTAGACAACTCCCTTAATGGATATCTAAGTTAATTTTGTTGAAATAATCATTTAAATATTATTGCATTGATCATCTTCACCAACCTATCAAAGCAAGGATACCCAAGATGGAAAAAAGCAATATAAAACTATATGTCTAAAGTAATAAGCAAGTAATCCATAATTGGATTTTATATATCACACTAGTAGACTTCTTGCATCGATAAATATACACATCATAAGAAATGGACTTATCTATTATATTTCTTTGATCACCTATAGAAGGGACAAGCTAACCCACATTATGTTACCATATCACCCATTTCCTATTCAACCATACCTATATCTAATTTCCCTTCATACCCTCTCTAAAATTAAGGGACTATGAACTTACTTGACACAAAGTGATCAAGATACCTTCTTTTTCAATAAAATCCTACTCATGCAAATAATTTGAATGGATTATGTTCATTAAGTCAATCCAACTTTGGTTTTTTTTGGCCCTTACCAATGAACATCATCATGCCTTTTTCTTACCCTCTATTCATTAGTGCATGTGGACATCTATCTCATGATTCTTCTCTCTTTTCCATAGTGTGTTATCTAAATATACTTTATGTGTTTTCATTGTATCCCCATATCACATAGCATATCAAACCATTCAACACATAATTTTCATAAATATAATGATCCATATACATCATAACATTACAAACTATTTCCATCAACCACATCCTTTCAATGAAAAAAACATTAGAACCATAAAACATCAACAATCACATTGCAAACTCAATATCATTAGAGCAATAATTAATAATCATGGCATTAATAGAATCATATCAATAAATATCATCGACCATGTCATATCACTATTTATCATACACAAAAACAATTCAAAACATTAACATATCACATTATAAACAACCATGACTCTAAAACCTATCACATATCCATCCTCCTATGAACCACATCATCATATACACAAATAGACCATAATCAAAACCATCAATCACATGTCCATAACCATATCTATGAACAAACACAGCATCCCCTATGCAAAAAACCAAATGTCACCTAAACTATATGCATATTAACATATTCATCATATGATCAAAATCATGTAATCAAAATCATGTTTCCATCACATCATCACATGCCTAAATTTATTGAGTCTATATCTCACAAGCATAAATCATAAACCAAAATTCTCCACTTTACCTTCTAGTGGATCAATCTCAACTCAATTAACCTTATCAACTTTCACCAAAAAAACCAACCAACCTAATTATAAAATTATCAATCTATCAACCTATTAACCAACCTATCAACACAACCAACCTATTCCACTTCAAATTTCATTGGATCAAATTCCAACCAATACTTACTCATCCAAGGTCAACCTAACCTCAACCATAGCCAAGGATACCCAATTATTTGATAGATACCTTATGGCATTACATTTGGTTTAATCCCCTCTAAGAATAGGGTCACAACTTTTCCATCCTACCTTACCCAACCCAACCAAACAAGTGAACCAAATAAATTATTTATCTTACCTATTTCAACCAAAAAACCAACCCAACCAAGCAAGTGAACTAATTCAATAATTTTTATTACATATTTCAATCAAGAAAACCAACCTCTGAACCAAATCAATCAACCGTAACTAACTTATCAATCAACCTGAAATAGTATTAACCTAGTGTTTTACCTAAACCATCACTTTTAATTTAACATCTTCACCCATTCAAAACTAACACCTAAAAAATAACAACTCTTGAGGCATGAATGAATTCATATTCATCCCTCTTAAATACATATTTTCTACTTAGTTCCTTTACCTTGGGATCTTTTTCTCACCTTGACAACCTATTAGGGAGTAGCCTATTCTCCCTCAACCATCTAATTTTTGGAGATTTCCTTCTCCCTTAACTATTGGAGATCACCCTTTCTCCCCAAACCATAGACCAATCAAATATATTAACTTTTGAGAGAACTATATTTGGCCTAAAGTTATTTTTGGATATTACATCCATAGAACTATGTAGGTAACATCCACTTGCCTAGTTCATATAGAGTTAGCTCAACTATCCATTACCAACCCATACCCAACAACTCATTGGAGAGCACCAATTATTTGTAAACCAACCATGAAATATTGGAGACCACCTCTCCAACCAACCAACCAACCATCCAACCATGTCTACCTTGACATTGGCCATTTTTGACCCAAACTATTTGCATATTTTGTGATGACCTTGACTTAGTCCTTTTTATCACATTGATTACCTTTCCATGTTGAATATTTAAAGTTTACACAACCAATAATTTTGTGTCTTCCCATGATCACTTCCTACCTTGGATACCTATAAGGCATTAACCTTGTCTAGGAGACTTATAGTGTAACCTAATCAATTATGTCTAATGTTGGGGCTTGGTTACCCTATCACTTGTCCTTCTAGATGTGACCTTATTTTTACCAACTATGGAAACTTAGTCTATACATGATCTTGACTATCACATTTTTTTCACATGTTTGTGCCTTAATGACAAACCTCACCTACCACCTTTGTTACCTACCTTCTACCCACATAACCACTCATCAAACCCATACCCAATTTTACTTCACCTCATTGATTCTAGGCTTGAGGGGGATAACCTCCTCCCATACTCAAAGCAACCAAACCTTTGACTCACAATACATTTTTTTTATAGCTTGTTAATACAAACTACATAATAAAAAGGGGTAAAATGTAGACACTAGAAAACTACACACTACAATTTTAGATGTTGAAATACCCATAGATACCCAACCTACCATCCTCACCCATTTTAACTTTAAACCTAAGTCAAAAAACTCTTTGAAAAACTCACCTTTTAACCCACCTTGACCAAACTTAACCCTTTGACCAAACTTTCCCATTTCACCTTTTAAACTAAACTTAACCTTAAATTGTTGATGGTCAACACTTCAACCACCAATGGTTAACACTCTAACCACTTACAGACAACACTCTAACTACTAATGATCAGCACTCTAACCACTAACAGTCACTCTGACCATTGATGGTCATGTCTTCAACTTGCTTTAATGCATCACCAACTGTGTATGAGATAAGAATTGCATAAAATTTAGTAACTTGTGTAAAGAAATCTAACTTTAAATCATTATTAATTAGCATATTTTCCCTATCTAATTAGCAACTTCCTTTTTCCTAATTAGTAACTTCTTCTATCTCAATTAGAAACTTATTCCTATAAAAGAAGAATGGTAGGTGGGAAAATGGATCGATAAATCTCATGTCTAAGCTATCATATTTTATTATGTAGGTTCAATAAGGACCTAAACCTCTACCAAAATTCCTCCAAGCTTCACCAACATTTTCAATCAACTTCACTAAAAAAGATAAGTATCTAATTTTCATGTATTTAGTTACTTTATTTTCATTTTGATACCTCTACCTAAACTAGACCATTTCTAACCAACTATCTCTGACCTATCAACCAATCAAACAACCACCAACAACATAATATGTGACACCCTCTAACCTCTAAACTTGTATCTCAACCTTTTACCTTAACCAAACCTATCAAAAATAACTATTGATGGTCATCCTAACCATTGAGAATCGACTATTAAAATACTATCAATCATCTTGACCACTGATAGTCAACTATCAAACTACTATCAGTCACCCTAACCATTGATGATCAACTATCAAACAATTTTTAGTCACCCAAACACTGATGATTAGCCCTCTAACCACTAATGATCACTGTGTGAACCCTTTTAACCAAAAACCAACAAATAATAACCACCCACCAAACCTCAACTGAAACCTATTTTCTTAGCCTTTACCATCTCACAAATCATAAACAACAACCTAGCCATACTTGAACCATTCTTTAATAGCTTAAAATTTACATTAATGTTATCTTATTACAACATTCACATTTCTTTAAATAGTATTTTCTTATTCAGATATAATACTTTAATTTGTGATATATTTCTTATCAACCTTTATTTTCAACATTAACTTGTATCAAAATATGGATTGATAGCCTCAAAGGAAGTCATGTGCTTCTTGGATCTAGCTTGTTAGGAAATCCACCCATCTACCTAACTAACCAACCCTTTTCTAGTTCTATTTTATTGTAGGTCACCTTCCCAAGCCAAAAAAGAGTATCTACAACCATCTAGATTATGTAGTGCACACCCATCCAGGTTCTTTTACATACCCCTCTTTTATTTTTACCTTTCTTCTATAGATACATAAAAAGTTAAAATTTGAGTAAAACAACACAACCCATTTTACCTTGGCTATTGTCTCCTCTAGAAACATGGATTTATGTTGGTTTTCTAGATTATTTTCCCTTTGTTGCATTTATTTTACTAATTTATCAACTACATCACGATATTCCTTTAGATCCAAGAGGGGTTCCTATTCATACTATTATTTTTGGCTAGGCCTAACTCTCTTCCTCTTGATTAACTTCTTCATTTCTCTATCCTTCTTGACAAATTCCAATATGATCTATGGAAGGTCCACTATGACCAAATCCTAGTTCTCCATTGTAGTCAATTGTATTTTTTTTACCCATGATTTATATGAAGAACCACTTAGAGGTTAATTAGATGTAGGAATAAAATGGGTTGGTGCAAATACCTAGAAATTAGATGTTTGGAAATAAATTATGGAGGTGACTAGGATAAATTTAGAATTAGGGGATGAAGTGGGAAGTTTCATTTATGAAGATAAAGGAGAGATAGTGCTAGATGAATAACTAGTTTGAAATAAAGGAGCTTGGGGGACAACAATAGTGGGACCTATTTTGTAATTAAGGACCTATCCTAGTTATAGGTATGAGCATAATTAAAGGCAAATTGGCCATTACAAAGATATTAGAAGTGGAATAAATAAATAAAAAGTTGATAATGGGCAATGGCATGGTCATAAGCCTTAGACCATGTCTAGTGAGGGGCAAGTAGGGAAAGAGGTTCATATGATCTAGGGTTGATGGATCAACAAATATGATCAAGGGTTGGTTATATAAGAATGAAGGAGTAAAATAAGCATACTCCTAACCTATTAATCCTTGTTACTCCTTGATAGGAAGCAAGGGAAGCGATCCTGATCCTAAATCTACTCATGTTAGAATAGACATAATTAATACCTCCATCAGAGTTCTCACCCACACCAAGATAATACTTTATACCTAAGATGGCATATTGGATGTAGCTCCTAAAATAGAAGTCTATTCAATATCCTTTTCAGTATCAACTCTCCCTTCCTCCAAATTAGGAGACAATGCTTGAAATATTCTCTAACTAAGTTGGGGGTTGGTTGGCCTTTCCTCTTCAACACTAGTAACATGGACTATGGATGTAGATGTTCCTTCTTGAGTATCCTCATGTTCAAAAAACTAGTAAAACCCTGTATCTTCCAACTTCCCCTTAACCCATGGGATATTGGTATCCTTTAATCTCTACTTCACCTCTGTGTCATTGGTTGTATTTATGTATAACTTGTCTTCATCTTTAGGATCATGATGGTAGGTGATGCTTAGATATACTCTATGATTGATGCAATATTTGAAAGTTAAATTTTTAGGGTCCCATTCCCTATTGCTATCTCTTTCTAAGTTAAAGGTGGGTCTTTTCTTGGAAACATCAATGAATGAGTTCTAGTTTTAAATTCTAAATCAACCAATGTTGGATAAATAATGATAAACTAGTCCTCTTTTATTATTCTTTCTCAATCCATGCACTCCTATGATTAGCTAAAAGGCAATTTATTATTCAGCCAACATGTCTAGCACTATTGTAGGTAACCTAAAGGGGGATATACTAACTCCTACTACCCTTATCACCATGAAGTTTGGATAGTACTAGTAGGCTCCCAAGGTGTTTCAGGTAGTTTTAATTTCTTCTAATAACTTAGGCATAGGCCTCTCATGGATGTCCCTGTGCATAATTAGGTAGAAGTGCTTAGTGATTTCCCTTATCTCCTACTTTTATTTGTATATTCTTACCTTTGAGAAGGTATGTGACATGGTATGATTCAATTTAAGATCCTAGTTGGTGAATTGGGGGAACTTATGGGTAGAATAGATGACATCTACTAGGTAGAACATCATATAAAAATGATTTCCTTGGTTGGCCATGAATTTTTTAATCTAGGTCACCAAGTTGTAGGATATGATTTCTCTCAAAGGGGGAGTCTTGGCATCATCTATTACCATAGATAGAAGTATAACCCACCTATAATCTACATGGCCTATGTCCTCAGCCCCATGTAACCTATTCATCATAGCCATCACCATTATTAACCCCTTCCTAAATTGGGTGATGGGGATCTGGTTGATTTTGGATTTGCACATGAACCTACCCTTATTCTCTACCCAATCCCTCAAAACTTTTTTGATGTTATGTGTTTAGAGCCATTGAGTGAAATTTTCCTAATTGTAAACAATATCTAGTCTGGGTAGATTAAAATAAGCCTAAAAGTCTAGCCTAACTAAGAAATTAATGTCATTACCCAAACTAAAAGACTTAATCATATTATCAACACACCTAGATTGAATAAACATTTGGTAGACTAAGTCTACACAAGGGAGTACCTATAAATTAGATGCATCCTTGTGTAATCTCATGTATTTGAGTACCAAGATGTCCATCGTAGATTTTGCATCAATAGAACCTTCCTTATCATCACTGTATCTATCTACAGTCCTTTTTCACATGGTAAAATTAATCATTATAATGCCTGTATTTAGTGGCAAATACAATAGAGTTAAAACTAATGTCCCAAAAGATGGTGTTTGTTCCATAGGAGTAGAGGAATGGCACTTATTCTAACTTTGTGTCTATGGATGTTATAGATTCAACCATGGTTCCAAATTTTATGATTAATTATCTTGTGGATTGATTTAATGGCAAAATAATGCATGAAATTCCTTAAACAACTTTGTATAATTCTTCAAAATTCTTAGAAGATAACAAATAAAAGTGAATGTAATGCCTTTAGACATCAAGTTTTAACTTTGAATTTCAGAATTTGAACTAAAATATATGAGTCATAAATGGTAAGTATATTTAAATTTATTTGATTTAAAACCCAAGTGGCTCTTTAGTTTTATTTTAATGGGTTCAAAAATTCTCTTTTAGAATCAACCAATCACTGCTTTTGGCTTGTCCACATGACCTTTCTTCATATTCTTGACTTTTTTCATGAAGTTATTTGGCTTTATAACTACTGAAATTAACCCCATCATCATTTAATTTACACCAATAACTAGTTCTTTGTGGATATATTTACACTACTTAGGTGTTTAACTTGATAAGTGATCGACACTTGGTGCCTATTCATGCATTTTAACCTTTTATTTCAATATTGGGATATTCGAGTGGATTGGGAAATGTTCTAAAAAGTGTCACCTTCTGATTGGATCAATCTTATTTGATGTTGCATGGCTTAAACACTTTTATTTTAGGCTAATATGGCCTTGGGACCTATACTAGCTTTCCAAGTGGTAAGCTCTAATTATCTCACATTGTCATGTAGCTTTGTTATATGAAACCTTTAATGGACCTAAATTCTATGATACTTTACCACATGTCATCTTTTGATTGGATCATTTAGTTAAGTTTTATAATTTCCTTTTATCATGTTATTATCATAAGATAAGGGGTCCATGTGTCATTATCCCATTGGTTCTAACTAGTGGGTGGATTCTACATGTTATCCTTCTATCCAAGATGTAAGTTACTAGTTTCCAAGTGTCATCTTTTCATGCAATCACAATATTGACATATTAAAATTTGTACCTTAGCTATGGGGGCATGAAGAGCATGAATGAGTGCCAAATGTCATTACGTAATTGAATGAATTTTTCATAGGATTGTAGAAAGAAATTAGGATCTCAAAAGGCCATGATCAAGTGCCATATGACATGCTCTAATTGGGTTATAACTCATTTTTAGGTTGAAATGCAGTGATTGAATGACAAGGGGCACATTCCCATTAGGTCATTGGGTCACAAGACTTGAAAAAATAGTAGGATCTTTGGAAGGATATGAATGATTACTAAATGGTAGACTTACATTGGATTTTAGGGTCATAATCCTTTTATAACTTCCCTTTAAACTTGAAATGCTATGACTGGGTGCCACATGGCATACCTTGATTGGGTGATTGGGTCATGACTTATTTTAAAAGCTAAAATGTATGTGATGAGGCCCCAAAATTTATATGATTGAGTGACCAATTCATGTGATACTATCGCATGTTAATTGAGGCTAAGTTGGTATTGAGTTTTTAGATAAAGGTGAAAAGAATGTGAAAGTTATTAAACTACATGATAAAATAAAAGGGACAAGTCTAAATTTGTAAACTCTGAGTATAGAATTTGAATTAGACCCTAATCTAAACTTAAAATAAAGGTACATCATAGTTTCAAATTATGATTATTAATATAACCAAAGTAATAACATGATTTATAAACCTTAATTAAGTAATTTTTATTGAGTTGTAGGGACCATACCTTAGATTTTTGAATCATAACCCCTTACAAGATCACTTTTTAAACAAATAAGATCATTAGAAAACCAATGAACTAGACATTAATGAAACATTTTAAAAGGTACCCATTAATTTTTTTCATGGAACATCATGAATTTTAAAAAATTTAAGTCATATAAAGGTTTTTTGTTTTTGGATTCAATGGTAAGGTATATCCTAGTGTGAATAACCCAAAATTTCATAGGGACCCCCCCATTTTTAGGAAAATGGGGCTTGTTGATCTCAATATGTACCATATTAAGAATAAATTAACATAAAAATAATGTCATATAATGTCACATAATTTACGTAATATGTCAAACATAAGGCCCAAAGGACACATACAAGGGACATGTGAATGTCTCATAAACACACAAAGCCAAGGTCCACACTTAAATGGAATAATTATTCCATGCAATCAAGAACATGTATATAATTCACACATAAATATAAGGGTCACACATAGTAAGAAAACATGTCCTAAATTATCATGTAGTAAAGTAATAAAAATGAAGCATAATTCAAATGAGACTATTATAGATTGATCATATGTATCATTATCACTATTAGAATATAAAATTTTCATGTAACACAATGTAAAGTATGAGTGTTTAGAAAAAATGTATATGATATATATCTCAACATGGTAGAGAGGTTATGGATAGACAAAACCTGTTTAGGTGTTCATAAAGAATGAACATATTCCCCCAAATTAGCTATGTTGTGTAAAATAGGAGCCTCTCATAAAATAACCATGTTAATGTATGTCATATAGCACACTTGCATACCTAAGGAAAATTATTATGCTTTGATAACTAAAATATGTTATCTATTTATAGACACTAAATCTAGATTATATGTCACCTGAATTTTTTACACTTGGAAAATACCTTTCATGGGTATACGCTTTAATTCTAATACATTCTTATTATCGAAAGGCTCATTCTCAATATCTCTTTTTGACAAATTTATTATCTCTTACTCCAAACACTTTTATTTTAATGATCAGGACTTATATACTATGTAAGATGTTATAAACTTGATAATTATCCTTCACTGATAGTTTTGGACATGTACAAGTTTTCTTGCTTCCTCGACACTTATGTTCTATCTATATGCCTATATTGATGCTAGTATCCATTTTAAAACTAATTGTCCAGTGCCCAAAAGTTATCCAATTTTAAAATGAAATGTATTATAATGTTTGGTCCTAAGTTATTTAGTGTGAGATATTTTCAAAAGAGATTTCTATATAGACAAGATCAACCCTCATTTATTCCTCAACTGGAAATCACATACAACTGATAGGGCAAATCACCAAAAGCACTCAATCAATAATTCAAGTGACTAGAACTACTATATTCATCCCTATTTACATATCAATCATAGGATTAGTATTTCCATAGGTTTGAAACATTCAAAGAGTATCCCATGAGCTATATTTTTCAAGTTATAAGCTAGGTCACTCTATGTACTTGCTTATCACACATTCCATCCTTATGCACACACAATCCAACACATAAGGGATAAATACATAAGTTTAAGGCCCTTTTCAGATTATTGTCTATGTAGGTAATGCCCATTAATATAAGACACCTTGGGGCATCTCAATATTGTGTGCCCACTAACCCATTTTTCCCACAAGCACTCCAAGGGTGAGGAATCTAGGGTTTTAGCACTTGACAAAGAGTGACAACATATGGGTACAATATAAATAAACCAAATTAAAGGTGATATAAAACCCAAAATAATCAAAGTTGCCACATCCAAATCTAGTAACTATTCCATATTAGATAATTTCATCTGACTCAGACACCAATATCGATACATCTATCCAAATCCAACACAATTGATTAAGGCCACCAAATGCAAAATTATAGAATCTAATGACTATTTTAGAATCTTTATCAATTCCACTTCCATCTTATTTCATCCCAGATCTACATATACATAGTGAAATATCTAAGTAATATTATTTTTAATTTATTTCAATATCAATATATATATATATATATATATATATATATAGATCTATATCAAGAATATTAATTTAAAAACTTAGATTAAAATATTATAATTTATATATTTATATATAAAGTATTAAAAAAATTAGAATATTTTAATCTAAGTTTTCAAATTAATTTTCTTGATATAGATCTATTTAACACCCTTGTGCTTATTCATTTCTATATTCTTAACCCTAGGTATCCTATACCAATAAAATTTAGGGTTAAACATTTGGTGAACTCAAATTGAATCATAAGATATAATATCCATATGTTATACCTTGAATCATAAGACCCATGATTTTATTGATGAGAAAAATATTACCTTTGATGATCTTCTAAATCAGTCACGTTCACTACCCAATGATCACTAAAATCAAATACTATTTAACAATCTTTTGACATACCATTTAATGAGAGATACAAAAGTGAAAATGGAATAAAATGCACATCATCCTTCATCACATTATGATCACCCATTATATGGGATTATTGGTACTTATACATGCACAATATCTCCTATGTTCTAGATAATTTCTATTAAATTTCATGATAGTGAAATAGTGACTCAGATTTATCATTCATTATTTATTCTAGAATACCTTGACCATCAACCTATACATATTGTTATGATATAAAATGGTTTTAGTGATAATATATGTAATATGACATTAATTACACATTTGAGATATACACATGATGATTTATACCCTTTGACCAAAATAATTAGAGTCTTCAATGGGACATCATAACATGTCATTGGTGAGATTGATTTACCTTTATATGTTGATTCAACACATGTGGTTACCAAAATTTTAGTTATACCATATATAATATTATTTTATATGTTATTGGGATGACCTTGGATACATAAACTCTATGCATTACCTTCCACAGTGTAAGGGTGTATTAAATACATTCATACAAACATGGTAGTCACAGTGTTTGGAATTCCATATGAACATCCACTTGAAAAAGAGAAGTTTATTTTGAGATAGATAATCATGAAACCTAATAAGGTTAATACTATTAAAAATGGTAAGAAATAAGAAATCATATTTCCTAGGAAGCCCATATTTGAGAGGCCTTTGCACTAGAGATATAGAATGGATTCTTTGGAATCTCATCTATTTATACATATCATATTTAGTTACATAGAGAAAATAAACATTTTATAATTATTTAAACTTAAAATAAAACACATGACACTAAAAATTGGGTCCATTAACCCTTATTCCATTTTTTATTCATGACCAAAAAATCTTATTATACATACACAAAGTATCATAAAATTTCCAGATATAAATATGACACCTATGCATGTTCCTTGGTAATACCACTAGTTTGAAATAACATATTTTGTGTTTGGAGGTACATATGAGCATCCATTAGATGGGCTCATGGGATAAAATTTTATTTTCAAATATTTAAAAAATAAAATATAAAATATAAAAAACCAAAAAAAATATTTAGGAAAATATAAAAACATTCAAATAAATTAAAAAAATACAAAAATATTCAACATTCTAATGTTTTATTGTCTCCTTGGCTAATATGTTGTTTAATTTATGTTTGTATATGTCATATCATATCATTTTTATATGTGCACATATGTTTCACATCTCTTTGAGTGTGATACATGCATACCTAGACACATGAAATGCACACTTATATATGGCGGACTTCACATTTACCCATATCATATATTATGTTGAGGGAATATTCTTCTTTGATCATGATTGATACATGTTACATATCATTTATACATTATCATGTCTTATCTTAGATACTAAAACTTATAGATACATACATATATACATACACTTTTTACACACACACACACACATTCTCATAATTTTCATAGTGTATTTAATATGTTATGTTACATAATGTTTTTTACTAAAACATATATCTAGGGACTAGTGTGATATGCTTATGTTGGTTGATTATGCTTCATATATTCATATTGTCACTTCCTTGAGGGTATTCAATTTTTTTCCATCTTTCTTTTGGAATATTTGAATACATTCATTTCTCATTAGTCCTTGTGACATTATATTTTTATTGGACATTTGAATGTGTCATTGTATGGACATTTGAATATAATATTCTTTTTCATCATGTGGAATTTTAGCATGCCCCTTGCATGAGGTATCCTTGGATAATTATTTTACATTACATTAAGTTCTCTTTTTTGTGTTTATTATTTTAAAATCTTTTACTATTAATCTCTAGGCATTACCATGATTTACATCATGTATATTATGATTTGATGTGATTACATACTATGTTACTCATTGATATATCCACCTATACACACTACTCATATGTGTTACATGATCCATAAAAATATTATATAATTATATTATCCTTTTTAGGTAAGGTAACTACCATTTTTACTTCCCCTCACCTCAAAAGGGGGGAAATATCAGTGGGGGAATGTCATAGAGGCATGGCTTCAACATTCTCACAATTTTAGATTATAGTGGGGGCATGTTATGAAAACATATTTTACACACACAAATTATTGTATTCTCTAGTCTCAATGGAGACATGCCATGAGAAAATGTCTTCCACACTTGAAAATATCAATGGCCAAATTTCAAATTTATATGACTTAGATACACATTTATAGCAACATTCTATACAATGTTACTATTCTTATACCTAAATTTCTCCTTGAGACATATATTAGGTGCATATGTGATTAAAAAGAGCATATTAAATTAAAAAATAAAACCAAATTTTATATTTCAAATACTACTATGGACTGTTATCATACTTAGGATGGACTATTACAAACTTTATTGAGCCAATATACTTTAATAGTTGGTTCACATTTTGACAAGATTGAGGTCATGAAATCACTCAATATGACCAAGTTTATAAGTTAAAATTAATTGAATAATATAAATTAGATATAATTATATAAAGGAGTGATTAAATCATCCACTCTCACCATATATATAGTGCGATTTGATTGTATCACTCACACTCACCAAGTTATAATTATGATTGGGTTGCACGATTGAGATGTGTTCAATGTTTATATGGAAAATCACATTTTCACCAAGTTTGGGGACATGATAACCCCCAATATCTCTCTCTCTATGTGTGTGTGTGTGTGTGTGTGTGTGTGTGTGTGTGTGTGTGTACACTTTTAGGTTTCCATATAATTATAATCTAAGCTCTAAGGCTTCATAGGAAATCACCTCTTCAAATCAAATTGTCAATGGTAAGATGGCTGCATCAATATATAGGTGTAATACTAACCTTGATCTCTTTAATTTCAAGCATTTAAAATTATTTAAATTATAGACTATATGCAATAATTATATACTATAACATGCTCTTGGTTGTAGGTAAATCACCATCAAATTAGTCAAGTGGGACTAATGCAAAGATGAGGTGTGTTAAACACACCCAAATACATATTTATTTCATTTAAATTATAAATTTAATTACTATATTAAGGAGAGGGAAAATGTACACAATAAATATGAATTATATATCACCTTAATGTTTTACACATGGAAAATGCCTATCATGGTTGTACCCTTCAGTTCTATGACCTTCCCACTACCAAAAGGCTTATGTTCACTATCTTTTTATGCCAAATTTTTTATATCTTAGTTTGACCACCATTATTTTGATGACCAAGACTTTTATAATCTATAACATTATTTAAACTTAATAATTATCCTTCTCTACTAGTTTTGGACTGATGCTTATTTTCTAGCTTCCTAGATACTTGCTTTCTAGCTATACGCCTATGTCGATGCTAGGGTCCATTTTCAAACTAAGTATTCAGTGCCCAAAAGTCATCCAATTTGTAAATGAAATGTATTATAATGGTTATCAGAATTTATTTAGTGTGAGATATTTTTAAAATGGATTAGAATATATACAATATCAACCCTTATTCATTCTTCACATGGAAATCACACAAACTCACAAGGCAACTTACCAAAATCACTCAATAAAACATTTATGTGATCAAGGGTACCCTATTCATTTATATTTTTGATATCAGTCATAGGATCAGTATTTACATGGGTTTGAATCATTCAAAGAGTATACCATGATTCAATTTTTTCATGTCACAATCTACGTCACTCTATATACTTTATTATCACACATTACATCCCTATACACACACAAGACAACACATAGGGGAAAACTACATAATTCTAAGGCCCTCTTTGGAGTATTGGATTTGTAGACAACACCCATTAATATAAGGGTCTTTAAGTAAGCTTCACACCATGTACCCATCACCCCATTTTTCCCTTAGTCAAGGGTGAGGAAGTTAGGGTTTGATTATTTGAAAAAGAGTGATAGCTTGTGCATGCAATATGAACACACCATAATAAAGTAGATATAAGACACATATGGCTATAGGTGGTCAAATCCATATATAGTCACTATTACATATTGGACACCTATGTCCAACTCAAACACCAATGTTGATGTAACTCTCTATATCAAACACAAGTATTTGAGCCCACATAAGGTAAAATTTTATAATTTGATGACTATTATATAGTTTTCATCTAGTCCACTTCCATCCTATTTCATCCTAGATCTACACATGCACAATGAACTAGCTAAGTAATCTTGTTTTTAATTTATTTCAAAATCAATCAATAATTATTTTATATATTTTTGGCTTATCTTAGTATTATAAATTTAGAATATTATTTATCTGAGTTTGAAAATTGATTATCTTGCATAGATCTATTTATCACCCTTGTTCTTATTCATTTATTTATTTCTAACCCTAGTATCCCATACCTATTGTTGGTTGAATATTTTGTCTATCAGCGTACTAGTAAACAAAATAGGTCTTATCAGCCAAAGCAAGAAGATTAGTCATCCTAATGTGTAAGTTTATCACATCAAAAGGAGACTTATCTCTCCTCTTATCAAGGGGAGGTTCCCTGTGGATATGCTATGTATATGTATAAATAGAAAATAATACTCAAGGGTAGGACCAGACATCCATCTCTCTTTCTTCAGAGATGATGTATATAAAACAAATGAAAAACTCAAGGGAATGACAAACAACTCTCCTCTTCTTTTAGGAAAACTGTTCAACCAGCCACAAGAATACTCCTGGAAATCAAATCAGAATATGACTGAAGTATGGTAACCAACAAATAGAAATAGAACACAAAGTCTCTATCATGAAATGGTCAAGAGTAATTTATGAATGACAATGAAATTTCAAAGTCTTTTCAAAGTCCTTTACACAGCAATGAAAAAGCAAACACACTGAAGGTAGCTATGGGGGCACAAAGTCGCTCCATAGTTGATTCTTTAGGATGCCTTCCTAACTAATTTACTAATCTCACTTATTAAATTAATGAAAAAAAAAAGATATCACAGCACAAAGTCTAAAAAAGTCCCTTGTTTTCATTAACAGAATATGATCAACAAAATGAGCACAAAGTCTCAATGATGCCTCTCAATTTTGGTAGAGTTTTGTTCAGTTTGTCGAAAAGATGATCCTTTTACAATGAAAGAAAGTCCCTTATATATCCATTTCAAGAAGGACTCAGGAACAATAATACATCATGATGCATTGGGAAATGTTAGGATGACAAGATGGAACTTTGGGGCATTTTACCCATTTGATCTTCTCAATGTAGATAAACAAGTCATGTAACTAAAAGATTACAACTTTCAATGTCCACCTGGCGATCTGATCTTGTCCTCATTGTTCCTCCTTTCTATATTAATTGAATCGAGCCCTATATCCATCCATTGTTGTGCCTTTCCTCACTTTTAACTGGTTTTTGTCTTGAATTCTAGAAATGCATTCGGGTCTGTCTATCAAAGGCTATTTTACTATCTTTAAAATTGATGCTTACATGCCTGTTAATATGCTTCCAATGGCTAGTCAGCTATGATGAATTTTTATGAATTAGACATACCCATTTGGGACTTGAGAAATGATCCTTGTCAAACCCTTTATTTTGGCCACTGAGAGTCCCCTATAAGGGCACCTACCCTTCGGGGTCCTTTGGCAACCCTTTGTTTTATCAACTCCATAGACAAATATTTCTCAGGATTTTGTTTTGGTAGTCCCTTTTGTTTTGATAGTCATCGCGAGCAAATGTTTCCCCGAGCTTTATTCTCGTAGACAAATCCCCATGGAAAAATTCTTGGGTGTTTGACTTGAAAGTTACCGTAGGTAATTCCATGAATATTTGTCCCACGAAAAATTCCCATAGACAAAAAGTCTGGGGAAAATTCCCGTAGATAAAAAGTCCATGAATATTGGTTCCGCCAAGTATTTGAACAAGTCTTTGGATTTATTTTGAAAATCTGAAGGGTGTTTTGGTTGATTAAGTGTCCTCTACAAGGGCACTTGTCCTTCAAAAAAGTTCCTTTCAGTATTGAACCATCCCTTTGAACTTGGCCGATGAACCATTAGTTTAACCAGTTTAAAGATTCAATGAAGCGCGCCAAGTCCTTTTGAACCAAAAACTAATGAACCATTGGATGAACTTTTACATTGAACCAATACATTAAACCAATCAGTTGAACCAAGGCTTTGAACCAAAAATGGTTCAAGCTGATGGTTTAACAAATAAAAAAAGCTGATAAACTAAGCATTGAACCAAATATTTGAACTTGCCCTTGAACCAACAGTTGAACCATTTGATTAAATTGATTCGTTGAGCCGGTTCAACAGTTCAATGAAGTGCGTCGAGCCCCTATTGTTGAACTTGTAGACATTGAACCAAAAGATGAACTGAAAGAATGAACCAACTGAATGAAATAAAGCATTGAACTACTTGGTTGAACTGAACCATTGAACTATTCTTTTGGTTGAACCTATCATTGAACCTTGAACCCGTTGAACCTTTGAACCAAAATGGTTCAATGGTTCAGTTCAATGGTTCAATTGAATGATTTGGCCAAACGTCCTTGAAGCTGATGAACCAATTAAAGTGAATGAACTTTGAACCAAAATGGTTCAATGGTTCGATGGTTCAATGGTTCAAGTATCTTTTTGTACTCAGATGCTTGCCGATGAAGATTTTCAATTTAACCAAAACTTTGAACCAATCTCAAAAAATGAACAAATGTTGAAAATAAATTCTTTTAGCTGAAAACCGCCTGCAGAAGTCTTTGAACCTGTATAAATGAAATTGCCTGTAGAAACTAAAAATACAAAGTCCGTAGAAATCAACATGTAAAATCCATTAAACTTGACTTGCAAAGTCTGTAGATTTTTTGAAAAGCTCTGAAAATGAGAAATCTGAATATCTAAGACAAATTTTTGAAAATGGAAGATACAATTTTGGTCTGTAGAACCAAAATAATTCAAATGTTGTTCCAAAAATAGTTGTTATTTTTGGAAGACAATAGCTGGCTCCAGTTGGGGAACTTCTATCAATTGCAAAATGAATTGAAAGGAGTAGAATTCAGAATCTCTAGTGTCTTCAAGTATGCCATTGGGTTGTGGAGTCATGCTTTCCAAAAATGAAAGACATCAAAAATGAAAACAAAAAAAATAAAACAAAATCTAAAACTGTACAAATATACATATATATAGAGGCAATGATCTGGTACTTCAAGAATTGAAGTGTTTTAGATGCTGCCCATTATGGGGTAGAGAAAAGAGCGTGCCATCTTGGTGTTTCAACAAAAAGCTACTTTCACCCAATTGCTAATGAATTATGAATGGGCCTCTCCAAAGGGAGTCAAACTTTCCATGCATCCCTTTTGGCTCTCTTCTTTTGTCCCACAACAAAACTTTATCCCTAATCTAGAAATCATGATTTCTGGCCTTCTAATCAAAAAGTTTCTTTATCGGATTTTGATGAACAACAATTCTATCCACCACCTTGTTTCTTTGTTCTTCTAGCTAAGTCAGGCACATGATTCTTTTGTCAAGAGAACTCTCATATGTATGATCTTCAATGGCCTTCACCAATTTCAATGCTGGTAACTCTAAGGTGATTGGTATCTCAGCGTTAATCCCATAGAGAAGTTGAAAAGGAGACATACCAATTTCCCTTTTTGGCATGATCCTGTCAGCCCACAGAGCGTCCACCAATGATTTATGCCACGTCCTTTGATTCTCATCTACAAGTTTCTTGATAATAGTTACCAAAATTTTATTGCTAGACTCAGCTTGTCCATTTCCTTGCAGAAAATAATCAAAAGAATGAGAGAGTGTAATTCCATAATAAAAATAGAATTGTGTGATTTATTGAGAGGTGAAGCAAGCTACATTATCAGTAATAATATTGAGTGGAACTCCAAATCTGGAAATGATATTCTCTTTTAGGAAGTTGCATACAACTTCTAAAGTAGCATGCTTTGTTGGGATTACTTCTACCCACTTAGTGAAATAATCAGTCACTGTAAGGACATAATCATGTCCAACACTTGAAGATGGATTTATTGTCCTAATAAAATCAAGTCCCCAATACTAGAAAGGTTCTCCTATGATTACTGGCTTGAGAGGTAGAGCAGCCAACTTGGGTTTTCCAACAAATTGTTGGCAAAGTTCACATTTCCTCACCCACTTATGTACATCTTGGAAAAGAGTCAGCCAATAATATCTGGCTCATAGAATTTTGTGAGCAGTCACAGGGGTATAAAAATGTCCTCCACATGCTAAATTGTGTAAATATTTCAAGAGCTGGGTCTGTTGTTCTTTATCTATATAGCAAAGGAAAACTCCATCTATGCTTCTTTTATATAGGCCGTTGTCCCAAAGGATGAAATTAGCAGCTTTCAATCTGATAGTTCTCCTCTATTTGTAAGACAAATGAGTAGGACATTCTCCATAAGTCAAAAAATAGGCAATATCTAAATACCATTCATTGGTATTAGAAACAAAAAGGACTGTTGGTGCATTTTCAACCTCAGTTTCTTCACATTGTGTATCTTTTGGCTTATTATCAGCCATTAATTGACAAAGGCCTTTACCTCTGACCAGCTTTATTGGCTTGATATCTAGATCAAATTCTTGGATTTTTGCAATCCAATTACCTCTCTTTGTGCCAAACTCCTGCTGAGTTAATATAGATTTGACTATGTGGTCAAGAACTAAGGCAATAGTATGTGGATTTAGAATATAGAAGCAAAAGCATTTGACTAATTTTACCAAGGCATAGGCATGCTTTTATGTATTCGAATATTTCATTTCATGAGTTTTTAGAGGGTAGCTCATGAAAGAAATAGGGGATTCCATACCTTCTTTGTCTTGTTGGACAAGAATCACTGAAAGAGTATGCTTAGACGCATAGCTGTACATAATGAATTCTCTATGGTAATCTAGGTAGACCAAGGTAGGGGCGTGAGCAATAGCGACCTTGATATCTTGAAATGCTACTTTGCCTTCTTTGGTCCAGCTGAAGGTAGTCTTTCCTTTCATCATGTTTACAATGTGTCTTGTCTTCTCAGCGAATTCAGGGATGAATCTCCATAAGAAATTCACTTTTCTGAAGAAAGAGTGAACAACATTCTTACTTGCAGGAAAATTTAGCTATTGAATAGACTAACTCTATCTGAGTCAATATTTATGCCTTCTTTGGACACAATGTGTCCAAGGAGTTTCCCTTCTATCACTCCAAAAACAAACTTTTTAGGATTCAAAGAAATACCATTCTGCGAGCAGCACTCCAGTACTTGTTGCAAATGGCGTACATGATCAAATCGATGCTTTGAAAAGACAGTTAAATCATCAAGATATACAACTATGAATTTTCCAATTTCATCTTTAAAATCCATGTTCATAGCTCTCTAGAAGGTAGTGCCAGCATTTATTAATCCAAAAGGCATTCTTTTGTATGTAAATGTACCCCAAGGTGTGATGAATGCAGTCTTATGTTGGTCAACTTTAGCAACATCAACTTGGTTATAGCCTAAAAACCATCTAGCATTAATAACATTTCTAATCCTATTACTATTTGAAGCACTTGGTCCATGATTGGCAAAGGACAATTGTCTTTCAGAGACGACTGGTTCAGATTCTGGAAATCTACACAAATGCAGATTTTGCCATTTTTCTTCCTTACAGGAACTATGTTTGCAATCCATGTAGAATGATGGATTGGAAAAATAATTCTAGCATTTAACATTTTTTGAATCTCAGAAATAATTGTACCTAAAAATTTTGGATTGTATTGTCTGGATTTCTGCTTGTAAGGCATTGAATCAGCCTTGAGAGGAATATGATGGTGGATTTCATCAAGTCTGAGAGACTTCAGATCTTCATATAAATATGCCAAGACATCAATGTATTGATGGAGCAAAGAAGTGAATTTGAATCTTTCTTCAGGTGTACAACACTTACCAATGTTGACCATTTTTGGATTTTCTTTATTGGTCAAATCCCTAAGAGAAATTCAAATCTATCTATTGTTGCTTGACGAATCTATCATGCTTATCAAACAGCTTCTCAAGAGAAACCAAGCCTTTAGGATTTTTTTTCCTTTCAGCTATAGAAACTCTTTATTTTCATCTGAACTGGATTCAGAAACAAATTTAGACTTCTGAGATTTACTACCTTCAAAATATAGCTGTTTAAAATTGTCTTTTCTTTCCAAGAAAGCAATGATCTGATTATCATCATTGAAAATTTGCCAATGATTAGCATTATTAGGAACACTCGGCCTATAGACCAGCTCAATGGTATATTTGGCTTCTTTAAAATTAGAATGAGGAACTAAAAGAGTTCCTAAAACATTGAGTGCATCAGCTCTATCATTAGATTCTCTTGGAATGGAAGAAATGTTGAAAGCATCAAAGCTCTCAATTTGGTCCCAAACAAGATTATAGTAATGGTGCAACCTCTCATTCTTGGTATGATATGAATTTCTCACTTGATAGACCACTAATTTGACGTCCCCTTATCATGAAGAAACTTGACGCCTCTTTCTTGAGCAGCCTTCATGCCCAACAACAGTGATTCATATTCAGTTGTATTATTTGTTTTGCTAAATTGTAACTTATCAGATGAAGGGAACATATCTCCTTAAGGAGATATCAAGACAATTCTGGCTCCAGAACCAGTAGAGGAACAACTATTGTCAAATTCTAGAGTCCAAATCTCATCAGACACTGTCTTTACTTCAAACTTTCCCTCATCAGAGATGGAGGGTCTTTCTTCATGATCTGTATATAAAAATTTGTTACCCATACCTATGGATTCAAAGAGGATTTGAGCTTTAGGAGCTGACATCTTGATAACTACATACTTTGCTTCCTTTTCAGGAAGTAATCTTTTCATCATGCCTTAGACAAGGATCCTTGCCTCAGATATATCTATGTTCAGTTCTCCTCCAACGTCTTTATAGAAATTCCATCTAAACAAAATGCCATAAAATGCTGGGACATCAGCCACTAACATAGTCATTTTAATCCTCTTGTCTGAAAAGGCTATGAATGCAAATTAAGCATCTTTGATTTGCCCCAGCAATGGCACTTACTTGTTCTCCATGGAGAAACATCTGCCAAACATCTTGGTCAATTTGAGACCAAGAGACTCAGCGACTTTGGTAGGCATAACATTGTCAGATGTGCCTGAGTCTATTATATAGTTACTCAGCTTGTGGCCATTAATTAACAGGGAAACATAGAAGGGTTCTATTTTTCTAGGAGTAGCTGGAGGAGTAATAATCAAATTATTTGGAATAGGTGTATTCATTGAAGAATCAAAGTTTACTTTTTTGGCCTTTTGTCTTACAGGGACGGTCTAATTTTTAACATATTGGACCAACTTGTTTAGTTGATCTAGATTGGACTGCAAGTACTCAAATTTAGACATCTGTATTTTTTTCTTTTTGACATGATCAATTATGTCAAATGGCTAAATTGAGCTAAGTACAGAGAAAGGTACTTCAGCTTTCTAAGTTTTCAAAGGGATGGGAGGTGGGCTAGTTTGTGATTTAGAAGTAGAAGGGGAAGGTGCACCAGATGTATTTACCTTTTGAGTAATGACTGGATCTTTTGATTGAAAAGGCAGAGCTGTCCCATGCTTGACAATTGTGACTACTGGCTGTGGTTGTTCTTCTATCTTTTCTTTATCAGCCTATTGGGCTGATTGATTCTTAGACCTGGTAAACACTGCATATGATCCATCTGAATCTTCTCCTTTGCTTCCAAGTTCATCCTAATAATTTAGGAAACCAATGTGGGAGTCACCAGCTAATTCTTCTTGACTATCTTCAATGATATCAACATCATTTTCTTGATTTAATTCAGGCTGATAAGAGAATTCTGATTCTATTTCAAGGTATCCCATTGCTGAATTGGTTAGAGGAGCTTCCAAGGCAAGTTTTCTTTGTGGAGGAGGAAGGAGATTTTGTTGTCCTTGGTTTCTAGAAACTGTGCCCTGATATGATTGATTTGGAAATGTCCTTCTATATGTAGGAGTAGAAGACATTCCTTAAGCCATTTGCTTTCTAAGGGTAAGGAGTTCATTTGCTAATTTCTGCACCATTAGATCTAGGGTGCTTGTAGATGAAAATTCAGAAGATGATGAATCTCTGTTTCTATTGGGATCTCTTCTTATTTTCCTTGCTAAGATGAGATCATCTTCTACTTCAGTGGCCAAAAGTTGAGCTATAGTGAGATCTATTTGGCCAGCACATCTCAAGAGGAAACTGACTTTAGGTAGCTGAGAATTAATGAAAAAGCATTTGAGATTCTCAGTTGTAGGTCTGCAAATCATAGGAATTCTATTTTTCATCTTGTCAAATTTAGCTATGAAGTCTCTCATAGGCTCATGCAACTCTTTTTTCATTTGTGTGAGTTGAGCTAGAAGTGTATGTGCATCCTCTGTAGGTTTTAATCTGGCTTCAAACTTAGCTTTCAAAGTATTCCAATTAGTCACAGATCGAGCTTGTAGATGGTAAAACCAATCTGTAGTAGGACCTTGTAGTGTTTCAACAAAAAGTCTGACTGCTACATCTTCAAACTCTACCCTGATTACTCCACAAGCTATACTGAATGCTGTAATGTGTCCATCAGGATGAACTTTCCCATCACCATAAAATTTATGGAAATTCTTCCTAGAACTGTGTGGAAGCTCATGTAGAGGAGTGAGATTGAGAGGACCAAATGCATTAACCCAAGGGCCTTGAATTTCCATTATAGGATACTAAAAAGGAGGGATAACAAATCTCAATGGGTTAATTATAGGCACAACTTTATCAGCAGTAGAAGTAGAAACTTCATCTGGCAATGGGGATCTAGCTTTAGTATGAGGGAAGCTCTTGGTTTGTTGATCAAAATCACTTTGTTGTACTAACTTGAACACATGATCAATGACACCTTTAGCCCTTTAACTTCACCTTGAATTTGCCAGATTGTAAAACAAAAATGGAAAAGATTTGACTTTGCTTCAGTTAAAGCATGAGGCTTCAAATTGTGCGTTCTTTTCCTATGGTGTGAAGGTGAATGGAATGGATAGACTATAAATGGATAAAGGGTATAATCCCTAGTGGAGTTGCTAAAAACTGTTGGTTGAATATTTTGTCTATCAGTGTACTGGTAAACAAAATAGGTCTTATCAGCCAAAGCAAGAAGATTAGTCATCCTAATGTGTAAGTTTATCACATCAGAAGGAGACTTCTCTCTCCTCTCATCAAGGGGAGGTTCCCTATGGATATGATATGTATATGTATAAATAGAAAATAATACTCAAGGGTAGGACCAGACATCCATCTCTCTTTCTTCAGAGATGATGTATATAAAACAAAGGAAAAACTCAAGGGAATGACAGACAACTCTCCTCTTCTTTCAGGAAAACTATTCAACCAGCCACAAGAATACTCTTGGAAATAAAATCAGAATATGACTAAAGTATGGTAACTAACAAATTGAAATAAAACACAAAGTCTCTATAATGAAATGCTCAAGAGTAATATATGAAGGGCAATGAAAGCTAAAAGTATTTTCAAAGTCCTTTACATAGCAATGAAAAGGCAAACACACTGAAGGTAGCTATGGGGGCACAAAGTCACTCCACAGTTGATTCTTCAGGATGCCTTCTTGACTAATTTACTAATCCCACTTATTAAATTAATGAAATAAAAAATATATCACAGCACAAAGTCTAAAAAAGTCCCTTGTTTTCATTAACAGAATATGATCAATAGAATGAGCACAAAGTCTCAATGATGCCTCTCAATTTTGGCAAAGTTTCATTCAATTTTTCAAAAAGATGATCCTTTTATAATGAAAGAAAGTCCCTTATATAGCCATTTCAAGAAGGACTCGAGAACAATAATACATCATGATGTGTTGGGAAATGTTAGAAGGACAAGCTAGAACTTTGGGGCATTTTACCCATTTGATCTTCTCAATGTAGATAAACAAGTCATGTAATTGAAAGATTACAACTTTCAATGTCCACCTGGAAATCTGATCTTGTCCTCATCATTCCTCCTTTCCAAATTAATTGAATTGAGCCCTGTATCCATCCATTATTGGGCCTTTCCTCACTTTCAACTAGTTTTTATCTTGAATTCTGGAAATGCCTTCGGGTCTGTAAATCAAAGGCTATTTTACTATCTTTAAAATTCATGTTTACATGCTCATCAATATGCTTCCAATGGCTAGTCAGCTATGTTGAATTTTTTTGAATTGGACATACCCATTTGGGCCTTGAGAAATGATCCTTGTCAAACCCTTTATTTTGGCCGCTGAGAGTCCCATGCAAGGGCACCTACCCTTCAGGGTCCTTCAACAGCCCTTTGTTTTATCAACTCCATAGACAAATATTTCCCCAGGATTTTGTTTTGGTAGTCCCTTTTGTTCTGGTAGTCATCGCGAGCAAATGTTTCCCCGGGATTTATTCCTGTAGACAAATGCCTAGGAAAAATTCTCAGGTGTTTGACTTGAAAGCTCCCTGTGGGTAATTCCATGGACATTTGTCTCTTGGAAAATTCTCACAGACAAAAAGTTTGGGGAAAATTCTCGCAGACAAAAAGTCTGTGGAAATTGGTTCTGCCAAGTATTTGAACAAGTCTTTAGATTCTTTTGAAAATTTGAAGGGTGTTTTGGTCGATTAAGTGTCCTCCGCAAGGGCACTTGTCCTTTGAAAAAGTTCCTTTCAGCATTGAACCATCCCTTTGAACTTGGCCGATGAACCATTAGTTGAACTAGTTCAAAGGTTCAATGAAGTGCGCCAAGTCCTTTTGAACTAAAAACCAATGAACCGTTGGATGAACTTTGATGTTGAATCAATACATTGAACCAATCATTTGAACCAAGGCTTTGAACCAAAAATGGTTCAAGCCAATGGTTCAAGCCGATGGTTTAATGAATAAAACAAGCTGATAAACTAAGCATTGAACCAAATATTTGAACTTGCCTTTGAACCAATAGTTGAACCATTTGATTGAAGCTATTCATTGAACCGGTTCAACGATTCAATGAAGTGCACTGAGCCCCTATTGTTGAACCTGTAGATGTTAAACCAAAAGATGAACTAAAAGAATGAATCAACTGAATGAAATAAAGTGTTGAACTGCTTGGTTAAACTGAACCATTGAACTGTTCTTTTGGTTGAACCTGTCATTGAACCTTAAACCCATTGAACCTTTGAACCAAAATGGTTCAATGGTTCAGTTCAATGGTTTAATTGAATGATTTGGCCAAACATCCTTGAAGCTGATGAACCAATTGAAGTGAATGAACTTTGAACCATTTTGAAGTGCTTAACTCTTACCGAACATGAACTTGTTGAACCTTGAACCCGTTGAACCTTTGAACCAAAATGGTTCAATAGTTCGATGGTTCAATGGTTCAAGTATCTTTTTTTACTCAAATGCTTGCTGACAAAGATTTTTAGTTGAACCAAAACTCTGAACCAATCCCAAAAAATGAACAAATGTTGAAAATCAATTTTTTTAACTGAAAACCATCTGCAGAAGTCTTTGAACCTGTATAAATGAAATTGCCTGTACAAATTGAAAATACAAAGTCCATAGAAATCAACATGTAAAATCCATTTAAATTGACTTGTAAAGTCTGTAGATTTTTTGAAAATCTCTGAAAATGAGAAATCTGAATATCTAAGACAAATTTTTGAAAATGGAAGATACAATTTTGGTCTGTAGAACCAAAATAATTCAAATGTTGTTCCAAAAATAGCTGTTATTTTTGGGAGACAACACTTATCATATTTTGGGTTAAACAATAATTATCATGAAATACATAACATATGTAAATAATTAAGATATAAATATTTCAAAATAATCATAGGTCACTATTTTCAATTTCTTGAAAACATTTTTATTTGTTGAATTTTTAACATATATGATTTTTTAGACTTTTTTTTAAAAAAAATATTTGATTTTTTTCTATATTTTAACATTTTTGAATTTTTGAGATATTTTATCTTAAAAATATGTGAAATTATGATAACAAAAAATTATTTTAAAATAAAATAAAATTGGATGGATTCAAATAAACTAAAACTAGGTTTGAAAGCATAGTGTGGTAAGAAATAAGGCATGCAATATTCCCCCAATATATGTGTACATAATTCATAGTTGTGTAACATAAATAAGTGATATAAATAAGTATGAAAATTAAAAAAAAAAAAATCATGCAAATACATGTGATCATTGATAATTTTGGTGGATAGAAGTGATCATGTAATTGCAATGGGATCCATAGGGTATCAGATATGCAATAGTAAGTAATGTGGATTGAGCATTTGAAATCAATGCAAGATGGCTGTTTTTTATTTTTAAAATTAGTTTGAAAATTCAAGACCAAAGTTACCAAAGTGAATCATAAAATAAAGTTATATAATAATTATTGAATAATGGATATAATAAGTTTTAATGAAGTGAAAGTAATGAAGTTATGTATAAATTAAAATGCAAGTAACTAACAAATTATAATTGTGATGGGCATGCATGAATATAAAGTGGAATGATATAAAGGAATGAATTATTATGAAAATTAAGTGTCAAATATATATTCATCTAAAGCTAAATTATGATCATATTTTTTATATAATTATTTGAATCATTTTTTATATACACATGTAAACATGTATCCTCATGCATAATAGGAGAATATGTAACAACTTGTACTTAGGGTGAAGTATTATGAATAAGTTGTGGTGCCTTCTGATATCAATACCTATTTTTTGTTTCCAATATATACTAATGAAAATGTACCATTATATTTAAAACTACTTAATTATGCCCACCTATAGTTATATTATGCTCATAAGTAAATGGATAAACCGATTTTGTAATATGCTCATGTGTAACTAGATGATGATCATATATAGATGGAGAAAATAATTCTATAACATGAATTATAATATGAAAATTATTCTCTTTAATATTTATGTAGACTAATTACAATGTTGTTTAGTGTATGTGCCAACTAATTATTATATATGAGGAGTAAATATCATTAATTCCAAACAATTTTCATATTGGACACCTAAAATTTTGACCACTTGATTACCATTAATGTATTTTAGACATTTATGCATTATATAAGGTACTAATCTAATATTTTTCCATCCAAGGGCATCTTAATATTATATAAAATACCCATGTGCTTGATATAAATAATAATATAGTGATCACTATGATAGGTCCTACTTGTAAAGGTAACACCATATGCCCAAGAGTATCTTATATATTATCATCAAATGATTTGAAAACTCTACAAGTATAATGTAAATATTATTATATATAGATAATATAATTTAGGAGTGTTATGGTTCATAGTTTTTTCTTGATCAATTGTCTATCATTACACTATGTATGGATTGTTTGTCAACATATGATCAAACAAAGAGTAAATGTTTATCTGAATCATCGCCAACAACTTCACTATCATAAAATTTAATCATAGGGAATGATTATTATTTGTTTGTAGCTGTGTAGTGATGTTATCAAGTGGATGCACATATGTATAAGTAGGAGAATTAACATTTTATGCATAATGCACTTCAAAATTATTCTTTTTATTTTATTCATGATTTGGAAAAGGATCTTTGTACATTTTGAGTTTTATATTTTCATTTTATTGTGGCTTAGCATATTAAATATATTTTATAATGTTATTAATATTCTCATTGATGACATATTGATTTTTTTTTTTAACCTTGAAACATGTGTTTATGGAATTTCTAATGCATCAATGATGGTCAAAATATGCATTGTTATCATTTTTTAGATTGTTGTCCAGACATGTCTACTTCCATTAGTGGATAAAGAATGATGAGATTGAATTAAAGTATATATTTCAATAATAAATTATGAGGTGATGTAAATTTTGAGAATTTCCTCCTTGGGAGAGCTTGTAATTGAAGTTTTTATGTTGGTTATGAAATATAATTAATTTTATTCTTAACTTGATTCTTTATTTCATTAGGTTTGCTATTATAATTTGTCTTGATTTGAAAATTGAAATTTGAATTAGAAGGATAATTTTAAGTTTACTTAAGCTTATTCAAAGTAATAAATTTTACTCCATATTCTTTAAATATATGGCATAGTACATCAAAATATTTGAATTTATCAAATATATTCAACTTGTGAATAGGAGGTAGAAAATTTTTAGTGTAAATATCTTGGAGTTAATTATTAACCATTTCATTTTTAATTTTTTATAGGATGGTATTTTTTATTATAACTTATTCATGGATTGTTTCATTAGACCCTTCTTTGAGCTTTGTAATTTGAGCATATGATAACTTTTCAACAACGTTAATAGAAAAATGTGTTAAAAACTTATTTGAAAATGGATTGAAAGCCTTTAGTTATTGAATATAAATATTTTAAAAACATATAAGAGCATATTATTTTAGACTTATAAAAATAGCTTTGTCAATAATTTATCATTATCTGCATAGTCTAGACAAGCTACATGGACTATATGCAAATGTTGTACATGACCAACTTTGACTTCATGTAAAGGAAGATTATAATACACTAATCCAAATGGAAATGG